>CM021100.1:661702478-662302478 GCA_007115665.2 Sequoiadendron giganteum
ACAGCTTCCCGGTTTCAAGGTTCCTGGTAAAGAACATCAAGTTTGCAGACTTGTGAAAGCACTTTATGGCCTTAAATAGGCTCCACGGGCATGGTACATGAAAATTGATAAGTACCTTACTGATCATGGTTTTCAGAGGAGCCCTTCTCATTCAAATTTGTATGTCAAACGTTCTGGTGATGATATTCTTGTACTGGTTGTCTATGTTGATGACCTTATCATTACTGGCAGCTTAGAACATTTGATTGAGGAGATAAAACACAATCTCAGTCAATCATTTGACATGACAGATTTCAGACTTCTTCATTATTGTTTCGATGTTGAGGTTTGGCAGACAGTTGACAACATCTTCATTTCTTAGTCTAAGTATGCTCGCAGTTTGCTTGATAAGTTTAGGATGAGTGACCGCAAACCTGCATCAACACCTATGGAGAAAGGGCTCAAACTTTCAGCAAAATCAGATTCGCCTGTGGAAAATGAATCCGCATTCTGGCAACTAGTAGGCAGCCTCATCTATCTCACTGCTACTAGACCTGATCTCAGTTTTGCAGTGAGCTACATCTCTCGCTTCATGACAGCCCCTCAAGCAGAACACTGGGTTGCAGCGAAGCATGTGCTGCGATATGTGAAAGGCATTTCTGATTTTGGCATTTTGTATGGAAGGGCCAAAGATCCTAAGCTGATTGGTTATACAGACTCAAATTGGGTAGGTTCTGTGGATGACAAAAAGTCTACTTTAGGGTATGTATTCAGTTTGGATATAGGTGCAGTTACATGGACTAGCAAGAAGCAACAGGCAGTGGCTCTTTCCTCGACTGAAGCGGAATATCGAGGAACTGTTAAAGTGGCTTCTGAGGCAATTTAGCTTCGAAGGGTGCTTTCGGACATGCAAATGTCTCAAGCATCCCCCTTGTACTGTGACAATCAAGGGGTGCTCAAACTCGCCAAGAATCCAGTCTTACATGAATAGACAAAGCATGTTGAATTTCACTATCATTTCATCCGCCAGCTTGTCAAAGATGGATTAGTGGTACTGCAGTATGTTCCGACAGAGAATCAAACTGTTGATATTCTAACCAAGTCTCTCAATCCAGATAAGTTTGTAAAATTCAAGGGGCATCTTGGTGAAGTTGATAGATTGAGCATTAAGGGAGGGTATTAAAATAATATTTAGTGTTTATTAATGCTCAAATTGTAATGTCTTGTAACTCCTGTATTTTAGCTTCTGTTTCTGATTTCTTTCTATTTCTATGATTCATGATGTTTCCATTCTGATATTGTTGATCATGAAAACATTCCTTTTGTAATCTATAAATGAAGCATTCGCTTCTTGTAAATTTATCGCATTATTTGAAATCTCAATCTGTCTCTTTCAGTTACACTTACCAGAATTCAACCAGCCACATGTGCTTCTTATTCAGCTTGGATTGAGTATTGATAAACTGAAAATCTGGACTGGTGGTTTACACTCTTAGAGTACAGATTCCTTGGGTAATAAATGATGTCTCTATTTCTTATAAATAGCATAAACTCTTATTCATATAACAAATAGTTTCTTCTGACCTCATTTAATTTTTTAGCTGAAAAAGGCAACTGGTTTTCCTTCCTGACTAAATACAACTCCAATTGTTGTTCCTCTGGGATCACAATCAACCTGAAATACCTTTCAGATATCTGACAAGGACAATTTATTGCTTTCAAATGACTTTTTATTTTTTCAAGTAGCTCAAAGCTTCTTTCAGTTGATTCTTTCCCTATAAAGACTTCTCTTTGTACAGTCTGCAGTGCCTAAACACTGCTAAAATTTCTAATAAAATTTTGGTAAAATTTTAGCAAATTATGAAAATTTCTCACCTAGGTGATACTCACTGGATTTAATATCTAATATAGTCTTAACCTTTTTAAAGAGCCCTTTTCAACTAACCTTTTGAATCACTAGCATAAATAGATAATCCCTTTCCTGCATGACTGAGCATTTCTTCAAATTCACATTTAATTGTTCTTGCTCTGGCAATCTCATTACCTATCTCAAATTTGCATATGTTCTTCATTGGTCTTGCTGAAATTTTGAAAATAAGAATACCATGTAGACATACAAAAACAAAAGTTTTCTCAAAAAATGTGTTAGAATTTCATTCATTCATCTTATCAAGGTGGTTGGAGCATTTGTGAGCCTAAAAAGCATTACCATCCATTCAAGAAAGCTGCCTTTGGTTTTGATTTTTTTTTCCATTAACCCCCTTCTCTAGTTCTGATTTGGTGGCATTTGTTTTCCAAATTATTCCTGGGAAACAAACACACCTCGTAAGCAATCCATAACGTCATCCGTTCTTTGTCAAGGAAATATGTACCTGATAATAATTTAGTTGATGGCTCCAAAATCAGTAAAAGTTCTCCGCACTCCATGCTTGGTTAGTGTCACCAATATGCAAATTAATTCATCTTCAATGTCACCAATGTTAAATTTTGACTTTGCATTGTTCATTATCATTACCCAGTACTCCTGTAACCAACTTAACTCGTAAGGATGTGGATGTTTCATGCATATTAATTTTAACTTTTTCGTCATCTCTCTGGAAAAACTAAGTTGCTAGTACTCTCTCTGTCAATGTTAAATCTGCAGTGCTTACCTCTTGATTCACAATAAATTCTGAAAACATTGTTTCTTAGACACCAATCTTTTTTCTTATTTCTTAGATTCAGCAAGGCTTTTCTCATCATGAGGTTCTCATGTTTCCAGTTGATTATAAGTAATCTCTTGTATTTGGACTATTATTTATATTTGAGCTGCATTCACTCTGATGCCCATGTGGGCCAGGTGACCAATTTTCTTAGTTATCAGACCTGCCATTTCCACATCCCCTTCATTCAAAGTCTCTTCCCCTGGCAATTTGCATTATTTGTCTTTACCTTGTGAGAAATATTACCTTCTCCTTCATCGTCTTGTCTTCCTCATATGGTAGTTATCCTGCCGTTTAAAGATCCTCTGCCCATCAGTGAAAGCTGTATAATCACTCCACTTGGAAGTCTTTTTCAAAAGCTTCTTGACAACTTCTATTCATCCTCTAAAGCTAATCGATAAGCCTCTTGCATGTAATGCATTTTGTGGAAGTTCATTTCATCTTGAATGACAATCCTTAAGCCATTTGCATATCTGGAAATATTTTATCTTCTCAGCTCTAATGGTCAATTCGTAAGACTCTCTAATGTTCTCTTTTACGCGAAGCTCCCACTGTCCAAGATCTTGTAATTTATTAGGACTGCTAACAATGAGTTGGAAGGAACTTACCTCTGCATTTTGATACCCTAATGGCCCATTAACTTATTTTGATTATCCTTGGACATTAATATAATTTCTCTTTTTGTCTTTTCTTCATCTTTCTATCTGTAGATCATTCCATCTAAGTGCAGCAGGCTCTATCAACTCGGTGCTTGTAAAACTTGCAGGATTTTCCATTTGTTGAAATTCTAATAATTTGGCAAATTCGACAGTCCAGTCAATCAATCCTTTGGGATTTATCCTTCCAGTAAAGGTACAAACTTCTACTCTTGGTGTGCTGCTCATTTTGAACACTGCTACAATTAGTATTTCTTCTAGCCTCTGTTCCCTTTCATTTGTTGGCTCTTGGTTCCCTTGGTTCTCATCACTTTATTGAATAGCTCTTCCTCTTTGTTGCATAATTTCAAGCTCTTCAAGTCTCCTAAGAAGTGCTTGCACCTCTTTTACAATTACACTAGTAGCAGTACGTCTAGTTTTTTTGGGTGCCTTACGACATCAGCATCTCTTATCATTATTTGACATCAGATGCTCAAGCTCTGTTCTAAAGATTAGCTCGTCCCGATACTTGATTATGTAAGCAAACAAAGGAATATCATTTACAAGGAACAGAGCAAACAAATAAATCTGGACGGATTTGAGAATCAAACTTTTTGACACGCTCAATTACCAATGAAACACGACCAAATTTTTCACAGCATCCCAAATCTTCAATCCAACATTCTCTCTAAGATAAAAAAACACAAAACAGCTAATGATTAGTTGAGTAAGCTTCTGAATAAAACTGTATATTTTTAGCTCGACGTTTCGGATTACACTCAGTGATCCATCACCATCATCATCAGGAAGAGGAGAAAATAAGAATAGAATTGCAGAGTAGACCTAATAAAGGTTGGGGGAGATGAGCTAATGATGATCCAGTGATTAGCTAATGATTACTAAAATTTCTTTTTCCTATGAGATCAGTATCTTTCACCCTTTTAAACTCAAACTGAACCCTTCTCAACAGGGGCAGGTATCTTATAGTTATCATCAATGCCGCACATTGGCTGTTGCAATAAATCAGTCAATTGTTGGACAGTTGTAATTAGTTATGTAAACTGACAAATCCCTCTGCATTTCAACAAAATTCCCGAGTCATGTTTTCACCCAATGCTGACTTCCTGATTTTGCGTAGTCTTGTCGGCCTTATCATCTGATGTCCCGCTTTAGAGAAAGATCCATAATTATATCACTCATGTTCAGAGAAAATTTTGAATTTGTGTCACATTACAGGATTACATAATATGCCACCAAACCTTACCTTAATGAATTTTGAAAAAGACTCGGTCAAGATACTCGAACACAAAATCAATCCTAGAGAAAAGTTGTGATTTAGGTGCTTTCAAAATCTTTGGCTACTAGTAATAAGTATAAGTGGACCAATTTGGTCAGGCAAACATTCAACGTCTAACAATGATTAGTGGCCCGACATATGTGTATGGCTTGAAATCATGAAACTCCTAAAGTGAGGGAAGTGCTTAGTTGGCCAATTATATTGAGATCCTAAATGTCGACAACTTTTACACCCTGTTTGAAGCGGAAAAAATAACAAAAAGCGCTGACTACTTGATAAAAATACATAGCAGAAGATCCAGGATCCAAAAGGAAAGAGAGACAAAGTAATTGATGGGCGGTGGCTTCTTTCCGGGTGGTTGTTGTGTAATTTTCTTTCTGCTGTTGTTCCGTGGGTCCCATAGGCTGCTTGGCCTCGTGGACGTAATTAAAAGTCTTCATTCATTCATTTGGTGTCATTTCATGGCACGTTGACCAGTTTTCAAGTGTGCACCTTTTATCGTTTTGTCAATTGTTTTATTTTTGTTTAAAAGAATGGCATGTGCGCCCCTCCCATCAGTTTGGGAATTGTCTATGCAGTCTTCAAAACGGTCATTTGACAGTATTTATTAATTAATTAAAAATAAAGATACAATGCATTTTTTATTTTTAATTAATTAATAACTACCGTCAAATGACCGTTTTCAGGGCTGTATAGACATTGCCATCAATTTGCCCTAGGGCAAATGACATCCATCACAACGAACACATTTAATCCATCACTAGTAAAGAAGGAAAGGCACAAAAGAAGAGGTCCTATTAGAATTGTTTGCATGCATTAGTAGATCATATTTCTAGAACATATTTAATCAAAAAGACAAAAAAATCAATTGCTTTTCTTAGATTAAGCTGATTTTCTTTTCTTGCATCCGTGATAGTTGCTTCCATCTTAATGCTCTTTCATTGTAAAATAAATCACTAAAAAGTATTTAAACATTCCAAAAATTAAAAACACAAAAAACAAATATTAGGATTATATGCATTTAAGCTTTAAAGCTCCTAGGCTTAGTTTCCAAATCATCAAAGCAAATAAATGAAGTGATCAAACTCAAACACACTTAATAAGCCCAAGTTTATTTTTGTAATTTTATATTGTGATGGTGTGGATTCTCATTGGATAGTTCCAGGATTGGGACCCACCCACAATTGGGTAGCCATGTGTCCATGAGGGGGTTCACCTCTAAGCACTTTGGTGGGATAAAAACCTCACCCTTAACACAGATGTGCATAAGTCACTGGCAATTCAAGCATTTGGCATAGTAGTCACTTAGATTTGTATCAAAGCCAAGATCTCAAGGTTGATCCTTATGAAGCAAGGTGGGTTGTAATGTTCCTACTACAATGTTGCAAATTCCCATTGGATAGTTTTAGGGTTGGGACCCACCCATAATCAAGCAACCATGTGTCCATGACAGGGTTTGCCTCTAGGTACTCTAGTGGGATGAAAACCTTACCCTTAATGTTAATGAGCACCATTCACTAACAATTTAGGCTTTTGGTTTAGTGATTGCTTAGCCTAGTATTAGAGTAGAGGCCTTAAGGTCAAGCCATGTGAAGCATGGTGGGCTATAATATCCCTATTGTGGTGGTATGGATTCTCGTTGGATAGTTCCAATGTTGGGATCCACCCACGATCAAGTAGTCATGTATTCATGAGGGGGTTCACCTTCAAGCGCTCTAGTGGGATGAAAACCTCACCCTTGACACCAATGAGTACCATTCATTGATAGTCCAAGCTTTTGGTGTAGTGGTCACTTAGCTTGGTGTTAGAGTCGAGGTCTCAAGGTTGAGCCCTACAAAGCATAGTGGGTTATAATGTCCTTATTACAGTGATGTGGATTCTTGTTAGATAGTTCCAGGGCTAGGACCCACCCACAATTAGGTAGCCACATGTCCATGTGAGGGTTCACCTCCAAGCACTCTAGTGAGACAAAAACCTCACCCTTAATGTTGATGAACACCATTCATTGATAGTCTAGGCTTGCTCAATCATGGGTGGGTCTTGGCCTCTAAACTATCTAGTGGTAATCCACACCATTGCAACACGGACATTATAATCGACCACACTCCACAAAGCTCAACTTTGAGACCTCAAAGCTAATATCAAGCTAATTGACCACTATGCCAAAAATCTCAAATTACTAGTGAATGGTGCTCCTCGACATTAAGAGTGAGGTTTTCATCCCACCAAAGCACCTAAGAGTAAACCCCCTCATGGACACGTGGTTGCTTGATCATGGGCAGATCTTAGCCCTCAAACTATCTAGTGGGAATATGTACCACCACGATAGGGACATTACAAGCCCCCATGTTTCGTAGGGCTTAACCTTGAGATCTCAGCTTTGATACCAAGTCAAGTGACCACTACACCAAAAGCTCAAAATTGTTAATGAATGGTGCTCACTATGTTAAGTGTGTGGTTTCCGACCCACTAGAGCACTTGGGGGTGAACACCCTTGTGGACATGTTGCTTGATCGAGGGTGGGTCAAACCCTCAAACTATCCAACATAAATCTGCACCACCACAATAGGGATATTCTAGTCAAAGAGACTACAAATTCTACAAGGAAGATAGAGATGGAAGGAATTTCAAATGTGCAACTCAATGCCTTGATTCAAACACAAAACATCAAATGAATCGAGTATTGACACAAATGCTACAAACAATGCAGGACATGAATGCTACCATACAAATAATGCACCTACAAGCAAGAGGCATGCCTCAACAAACATGAACAACAAAAAACACAAAAGTGTGACCAGTTTTGTGGCTAGAGCCTTCCAACACACATTCCTACAAAAGGGAGAAGAACGACAATTACTAGAAGATGTCAAGAAATAATTGATGAAGAAAGAGGAAATATTTGAATTGAAAGAAAAGGCTAAGGAAGAAATAAGGAAGCAAGAAGAATAGAAGGAATCCCATGTGCAAGGTGAAGGTAAAGATTCTTTGATAGTAGAGGATGCTTCATTGACTTCTAATGATTGCATGTGGCAACAAATCATTGATGAAGTCAAGAAAAAAGAGCTTCACTTGTTCAAGGCAAAGAGTTCAAGATGAAGGAAGATGCACCCAATCATGCACCATCCTTCAAACTTCTACATGGTGAGTCATTGATTGATTTTTAGATTCTCCATTACTTGGAAAGAACCAAGAGGCGTAATAAAAAAATTGTGGTGAGTACATATGGCACCATTTCATCTTATGAGTTTGTGGATATTCGTCATCATGTCAAAGAGGAGCATATGGAGAGTTGTCTTCATTTCTTGATACAAGTTGAAGATGAAAAAGTATAATAATGCATCACATCATAGATCTCCATAAGGTTTGCATTTGTGATGTTGGGTGTCACGACATTAAGTTGTTTTTCAAATAGGTGATAAAATTTTATAAGTTTTATATTGAGATAGTAGATCTCGTAGTACTATTTGGAAGGAGTTATCTCATTTGACAAGTACATGATCTACTACATAGACATTTCAGATTGATTCGTGACATTGGCATGATGACACTTGAGTCTTTGGGTTTACATAGTGTTCTTTCGTAGAAGATGTGTTATAAAAAAGGTATGGGATCTAGGCTCTATGAAAATTGCAACATGCTTGATCATGTGAGTTTGAAATTGTTTGCAGGCGAGCAATTCTAGGAAGGGTCAACTATCATGTCCCCTTTTTGTAATTAAAATAAATAATAATATCATTTATGTTGGGCCCAATTGTTTCTAATTCTAGGATGACCTGTCATGTCCCCTTTTAGTTAGAGTATTCTTGACAGCTATATGTGACACATAAGCAATGACTTTTGCACGAATGAAATATGGTCTATAACTTTTAATAGCTTTTCCTAAGGCATATGCATTTTTTCCATCATTGAATACCTTAATTGTACCCTTGCAAGGATTTAGTAATGGATTTTATGTGTTGTTCATAACCTTCTGCATCCTTTTAGAGTAATACGGTAGCCTTGAAGCATCTTTGATGGCTTCCTTGATTTGCACGAATTCTTTAGTAGGTTCTTTGCTCCATGTAACTTTTTGTCCTTTCTCTAACATGCTAAAGATAGGCTTGGTCTTCTCAATGAAGCTCGACACAAAATGCCTCAAGAACTTAATTTTCCCGAAAAAGGACTGCACACCTTTAACATTCTTGGGTCTAGAGATGAGGTCTATTATCTTGGCTCTTTCTAGATTAATCCTTATCCCATCCTTGGACACAATATGTTCCAACAACTTTCCTTCTTCAACTCCAAAAACATTTTTTGGGATTAAAAATTATCCCATACTCTAAGCATCTATTGAAAATTAGTTATAAGTGTTTTCATTGGTCTATTCAATCCTTGGAAAAGGCAATCAATTCATCTTGAAAAATAACCATGATCTCATCTATCACACCTACAAATGCTACATCCATAGCCTTTTGGAATGTTTATCCAACATTATTCAACCCAAAATGGAATTCTCACATACACGTGTTCTCCAAAGAGTTGTAAATGTTGTCTCATGTTGCTCAAACTCTTCGATCACAACTTGGTTGTATTTAGAGAATTTATCCATCATTGACACCAATTTTGATCTAGTCACCTTCTATAGTAGTTGATCCATGCTTGGGAGAGAATAGTTGTCTTAAGGGGGTTTGACATTCAAGTTTCTAAAGTCAACACAATCTGATTTCCCTATTCTTCTTCCTAATTGGAACTATATTTGACACCCATTCTAAATGCATGGTTTATTAGTACCCCCTTCCTTTAATTTCATCAACTCCTTTTGCATCTTTAGGGATAGAGTAGGATTAATAGGCCTTTGTTTCTGGTGAAAGGGATTAGCGTCAAGCTGAAGTGGGATGGTAAGTTGGAAGAGATCAAAAAATTCCTTGTATGTGTTCAACTCATTGTATGATAGTGAAAAATATTTTAAAAATATTTTTAGTAGTGTTACCAACATCCTTTTCTCCACTACTTTTAATCCTTTACCAATGTAAACCATTTTAGGGTCAACAAATGTCTCTAGGTTTATGCCTTCTACATTGTTGTCATCATTTTTTTGACCTCTACTTTTGTAATAGTTTGAATTGTCATTTTTTTTCTTTAGTTTAACCAACCTTCTAGGAATTTTATTGGTCTTTAGTTGAACTATATTTTCCTAATAGTGTTTCTTTCCATCTTCAATTTCTACCATAGAGTTCTAGTTTATCTCTTGGCTATAAAAATTCTCTGTGGAGTTTAGAAACCTATAAATCTATTGGTTATCATTAAATATCTACCAACTTTAGACATTATCAAGTGCGATGGGCCTTGTCAAGACTTCAATATTGAATTGATACTGAGAAGAAACCGAATTCAATTCAAATTTTTATTCCTTAACAAACAGATCATCTATTGTTTAATTTTTTTATTCCATCAACCTACTCAATATTGAATGCATCAAATAACTTAATTGTCCCAAACTAAGTTCCTATACCTTTTCAAAGTATAATATTTTGCTTCATTAAATTTTATTTTTTGCAACACCATGAGCTCTAGGTCTCCCAATATTTTGATGCCTCATACTCTATTATATTATTTGTGCATTGGAACTTCAACTTGAAAGAGCTTAAATGATTCACCATCAGATGAAACAATAACAACTCTGACTCTGTATCATTCCTTTGAACATGCACCCTCAAACTACATGGTTTTACAAATCACTAGTACCTTCATTTGCCTAGAAACATAGGGTGGTTGTGAAACCTCACTATTTTCTTCATCACAATACCTAACGAATCTATCTGGTTCTATCTACGTATTGCACATTATCAGGCAATTTAGATATATCTTCAATAATCATTTGTATCTTTTCTCTATGTAATTTGATAACCTCATCATGTAGTGGAATCATGGCATATGATTGGTCCATTTGTATACTTTCACCTATAGAAGTAGCCCACTTCCTTGACAACAACATACCCCACTTAAGTAGGCAATCTACCACAATTACATCCATCAAGAATGATTTTTTAGGGTATGTAGGTAGTTGGACATCTACATTATTGACCACGCCTACCACATTGACTTCCCTTGAGTACATGGAAAAACAATTACCATAAGATTTGAATACTTTAAAATCTATGTCATTCATGTCTAAAGGCATTGCATTGCTTGAAGCACCATAGTCCAACATACAATTACGTACCAACCAATTATCAATGATCAAAGTGGTCTAAAAAGGATCAACACTAGAATGTTTGTTGGACATAGAGTTCCCTAAGTAAATCTCAACATGTTTTCTTCATTTTATTTAGGGATAATAGTTGAACTATGGTTTATGACATGCTGATCTTTTTCCCTAACAATAGAAAAGAAAGATATCACTCTATCCCTATGCTTAGGGATTTAACATAGTTCTCTAACTAGAATTGAGATTCTAATTGGACTTAAAATTTGTGTCATATCAATAGGGATATAAATAGGTAATGGGGTGTTTTGTGGGACTGTAACACCATTTTCTTGAGGAATAAAATATATCGGTAAACCACAAGGCATAATATCATTACCTTTTTTAGTTATCTTCTTTTTTAATCTACAAATCCATCTAGCAATTGAGAAGGAACATGTTGCTACTTTACAAAAGGATTCTTCAATTTTGAAGTGTCCTTCACTGTCTCATTTTTATTGATTTTAGAGACAAACCTTCAATTGTTCAGTAGCCTATGTGTTGAATCTCCACCTTATATTCTCATTGTCTCTTTAGTTTTGTCATTACTTATGTTGTTCTTTGTAGAAATTTCTTCCTTATTTGAACTAGGCTCTTCTATTCTTAGGGCTACAACATTATTATTATCCTTTAAAGAGACAATGCCATTTCTTAGTTGATACCCATTTGGTGCATGTACAAATACAACCTCATCATGAATTTTATTGTCTTCATATGAGGGTGTCTTTTCCTGATTCTTGCGACTCATCATTTCCCTCAAATACTCAAAATAATTAACGGGAAACTCACATTGCCCTAGGAAAAAAATGTGATAATTTTGGAATAAATAATCAACACTCTCATGGTCATGATAATCTCCTCTCCAATCACTAAATTGGTATTGAAGATGGTCAAACTGATCAATTTGTGCATCATGATACTACAAATTTTCATCCTTATAGAATTGTTTGTCATTTGTATTATTAGCTAGGGAAGCTATACAACTTTAATAGTCACAAGGAAGATAACATAAATCACACCATAGAGAGACATCCTAAAAGTGCACATAGTATTTTGTAAGAGGGTCAAGTGGAACCCTACCCTGTTGTTTGGAATCCTTGTAACCTACTCCATTTTTCCTATCACACTATTGTGGTCTTTTGGTCCAATCATAATTGTATGGCTTATAATGTAAATTTTGTCTGTCATTGAAACAAGTTGATAAATTAAGCAACAATAACCCATTTTCATTTCTTGCAACCTTGTAGGATAGGTCCCTCACAACTCCCAGATCAGCTTGTCCAAATTTTCATCAACAATTAAAGGTTTAGACAATGCCTTTCTCTTAGGTTAAGATAACTTTAGTTCTCCCCTTTTGAAGTGTTCACCTAAAGCTCTCATATTACTCTCAACGTTAATTGCAGTGGCATATTCCTCCTTGAGAATTTGTGGATTCTTTTTGCTAAGATAACATCCAATCTTGGCATTGAAGGCTCCACACTAAAGCACACGACACATGGAGTCATTTGGTCTTAAATGTGGTGGCACTTTCCTTATTGACATAAAAAAATATGTTGTTAAATCAACCACAATCTCTTTCACCCATTTTAATGGTAGAAAGTTTGTGAATTAAAAATTTAGGGTCAACTCTATCTCCATTTTATAGTCTATAAACTCTCATGAATTCATCCCATGTGTCAATGTTGTTTTCAAGGAGGATCTTGTACCATTCCTTTGCACATTCTTCAAGGAATTAGACAAAAAGATTCATCATCACATCCTCATCTTCAACCTCATACTCATTAGTGACATTAACAAAATGTTTGAGATGCTCCTTTTGAGATTGCATTATTACTAGCTACAATGATGGGATCTTTCCCCTTATTTCATTTGAGATGATGTTATTGTAACAAAGTATACCAATGAAATCTAGTTGCTTGTACCTATCAATTCTAAGATGTTGCCTCACTAGGGAAAATCTTTGAGCCATTCTCCTAGGGTTTACATTCTACCCTTCATTCATATTTGTATTTATTTGCAATCTAGTGCACTAGTTATGGATATTCTATTGTTGAAAATTAGGGGCAAATTGTAAATTGACCTAAGGAATATGTTGAATATTTTGAGAATATTGATTCTAATTCCTTGGGTAGGCATTAAGAGTTATTTTCATGTCCAATTGAGCTTGTAATTCTCATTTCACTTGTACTAGTTGATCAATTAAGTCTTCATTGTGATCATTCCCTCTATCTTTGTGTTTATTTTTTGATTGTATGGTTATATTCACATCATGGAAATGGAGCTATTTCTCTTGTTCATCTCCATCTTCAAAAGATGTGGAGGAGGATGAGGCTTGTCCTTCAAATTCTTAATATGCCGGGGTGGAGGCACTTTAGGGTTCACCTCCTCAATATAAAATTGCTACAGTATTATTTTGTTTCTTCCTCTCTCATTTTGTACATATTATGTGGTATACCATAATTTTAATTAAAATTTATTTTACTTGTTTTGACTATGTTTTCAGTAGAATCATCTAAAATCTATTGATATTGATCTCTTAAATCTACAACAAAATTCTTCCTACTAGGCGTAGTAGCTAATTTAATGCTATAGAAATTATGCAAGGATGACATACTTGGATTTTTAGCTTTCCATTTGATTTATCTCCTTATCACATTAGATGGAATTATATCAAGATTCCCCTAACTTCTAGACCCTCGCCCTCTTCCTATTTGTAATATTCTTTGACACCTTTGTTACTTTTGAATCCGATTTACAACAAAGTTGTCACTCCTTATTAGAGAAGGCTTGATTTTAAATACACCCAACAACAAACACAACTAAAAACCTTATTTAATGGTATCACTAAGGTCTTCAAAGTGATCTTTTGATTGATCTTATCCCCATCAACAATTCCAAAATGTTGGGTTCTAGAAAACTATTAAAAGTTAGAGTTTTTCTCCATGTTCAAGGCCAGGGTTTTGTCATCAAGAAGGGAAAACGATGATTATTAATAGACTTAGGATGGTTAGATGTCAACTTTGAAAGCGGGTTATCTCTCCTACACTTTAATCAACTTAGACTGAAGATGGTATTCCTAGGGGTACACCTTAATACATATTAAGATCAAACAAAATTGAAAGCCAAAATAACAACTATAGTGTCAAAAATGTACTCCTTTACATTTTCACACTATGTTTGGGTCCCTTAATAAATTAGACTTAATTAAGCCTCTAATTGGCCCAATTATCCATCTACAAACCTAATTAATTGCAATTTCTGAAAGGGGAATCAATATTTAATGAATGCAATTATCATTTTTAACACCCCAAAATGAATAGGTCTTGGCAATTTAGTTCAGGAGCCATTTACGCTTGGGAAAATGGACCCCCTTTAGTTGCTTAATTAAAATTTTAAATAGGTTTTTGGTGGCCTTTTTATGATCCCAAATTCAAATTCAAATGTTGGCTTGTAATGTTTAATTTTTGGGAAATTAGAAAATTACCTATAAAAGCAAGGTCTTTTTATCAATTCAAATCATAGATTTTCAAGAGAACTTCATGCAAGCATTCACAAGAGAAAATATTATTGTCAAAGGTGTTCAAGAGTAGATTTCTCAAGCATTTGCTACAACATTCAAGATCTCAAGCATCATGTCAAAGTTATCAAGCATCATGCATGTTTTTGGAGCTAACATTGTGATGTAGGTTTCAAGCATTCAAGTCAAGATTGAAGCATCAAGATCACATCATAAATCAAGCCATTTCATGAAATATCAAGACCTTGGAGATATGTGTTAGATTTTAGTTCTTAAAGGATCCCAATTGAAGGGTTTGGTGAGTTGCAACATAACAATTGTTCATTCATCATTCCTTTCATTCATGTTTCATTTCATTTCAAGGTTTAATTACCAAAATGGGGTTTGTCTTGTTCACCAAAAACAAACAATTTTCCCTCTTGTGTGTGTTGCAAATCTTAGGTTGGAGAAGGATTGAAGACTCATCAAAAGTGCAATTTTGCAAAGTTATCAAAGTTGTCAACACTATCGTCAAGCCACGAAAACTCACTTTTAGAATTTAATTTTGAATTTTTGACTATGAAACTTGGAGGAATCAGGAGTGAAAATCTAGGAGCAGAGGACTATAAAATCATATTTTTAACCCCTATAGCAAGACCCATTCACCCTTGGGTGAATGAGTCCCAAGAGGACACTTAACACAAGCCTTTTGTGACAAGTGCATAAAATCACATCCTTCTCAAATCTACTAAATGTTTTTGGATTATGTTAGATAAGATTTAAAATTTGTGTTTCATGTGTTACATTGCATTATTGCATTCATTTGGTATTTTTCATTTATCTCCCAACAATGTACTTCAGGTTGATTTACCTCGTCCCCAGTCATAAGGAAAACAACAAGACCTCCATCAAGGTTGACTCACCTAAGGTTTGAAAGTCAATCTTGTCCTAAGGGATCTCTTTTTACTAATGAAATAAGGAAGATAGGTGTATCATAACCCCATTTCCATATTGATTCATCCATTTTTCTTTATTTCATTTTGGTGAACCCGACATTGTACATCAAAAAATTTGAATTTAGAGTCCATTCAAACCCTAGATCTTGGATTTTCACTAATTTTCATTGCATTGCATTAAATTTGTATTTCACTTAGGGTTGTTAACATTGCATTAGTTTGCATCTCATTTAGGGTTTTAGGTTTGCCATCCTTTGAAATTTGAAAAATTCAAAACTTTGCATGCATATTACATGATTTTACAGAGTACTTGCATATTAATGTATGTTCAAGCATTCATATTAAAAAAATGAGTGAAAATTGCATTTCAAAAAGTGTGATATTGTTCATCATTTGTCATTCACTACACTTGCATTTAGACATCAAAATCTAGAAAAATCAGTCACTAAAATTACAATTTATAGCTTGAAACAAGAAACCCTAGCATTGAAACTCGTACTCAAATTTAAATTTTCGTAACCCCTGTGCTAAGACCCATTCACCCTAGGGTGAATCTGTCCTTATACAGGTGTTGTTTCAAAATTTTGGGCAGTGATTTGTCTCTATTTTCCTTCTTCTGATCTACTGTTAAATTTGGGTTTTAGTTTAAAAAATAAAAAAAATATGTTATTGTTTGCATTAGGTTTAAATGGTAAAATTTAGTGTATTGTTTGAAACCAAAATTTTCATCCAAAAACATATCATTTTTAGCATCTTGCATTCAAAAATAAAATAAAATCATATATCAGATCTAAAAATTTGCATAAACATTCATCATGGACATGTGTATGGGTAATATATGGAAAAACTTAAGATCTTTAGTAGATGTTTCAAGTTGTGTTTTTGGTGATGACCCTAATGCAATTGAGACTATTAATGAACCTTCACCTCCTAATGAATGTCCTCGTGAAGTGGAAATCTTAGGTCAAGATGAAGATAACATGCAACAATTCATACAAGACTCCTTACACAAACTTGAGAACAATGCATCCTTTTATCCATCCATGCAAACACCACCTATAATCCCATCACTTGATATGACCAACCTCATACATCCTGAAATGGAAGCACAAAGCAAGACTCAACCATCAATCATTAATGAACTTGATCACAAGGACAATAATGATACTCTTCTATCCTATGTTCATCAAGTTATTGATAAACCCATTAACTTAGAAGAGAGTTACTGTCAAGGCTGTAAGATCTTAAGAAAACAAGGATGACATAAAAAATGAGCATGAAATTCACAAACTATTAGAACAAGTACCATCCGAGGATACCAAGGGGTTAGGATATCAAGATCTTACCCCCTTGCACATCTCCCAAGGGAAAAGGTTTTCTCTTTCACAAGATCACATCAAGAGACCAATTAATACCTCACAAGGATGATAGGATCCCCATAGATCCTCCTCCCCCACCTCCACCTCAACAAATTTTCCAAACAAGTAAGAAGTCTAAGCCCTATAAGCTCAAGGAATTACCATTCTTACACACTACAATAGAGTCTGAATGAAAAATGGAACAACTCCTCTATCTAGGATTGATTTACTTGCCACCTATCAAGGAAAATAGAAAAGAAAAAGGCAGAAACATGAATTACTATGCATTCCATAGAACTGTTGGGTGTCTTACTAATGAGTGTCATCTCTTACAACAATTAATCTATGAAAGTGATGTTATTGATGTAATTAACTAAAATGCAAACACTTTTCTCCTTGTCATGTGATAGTTGTAGGATCATAGAATACTCACTATTGCATGTTTTATATCTATTGCATATCATGTTCTATATTGAGAGGAGCACATTCTCATCACTCATCTCGGATCATCCTTTCCCTACACTTAGTGGGAGCAATGAGTTAGATAGCCTTGTCCTAATTTGGCACTGGTTGTTGTCCCTTTGTCTAATTTTCTACCTTCTACATATGATGAATAAGATTGGGATGCAAATGACCTACTATAGGTTGACTCACATGTGCCATAATAGTTTTCTCTTCATGTTCTTTGTGATTGCATGTGCGTAATGTGATTCCTTGTACAATTCTATTTGGCATGTCTTTATATGTTTGTGAGCCTACTTTGGATGACCCTTGTCACTCCATCAGTGCAAGGATACAAAAGAAGTGAATATGCCATGACATTCTTCTATTTGCATCTACTTTATTCTAACTTATGTAACCTTTATCTTTTGTCTTGTGTCTTCCTTTTGGGGATGACACAAGGCATCGAGACATTTTGGTCTCTTCCATGTTGACCCAAAATTTTCCCTTTGTTTCTCTCTCTCTATGTGTCATTCTTCCTTTGTGCTCATTGTTCCATGATTCATTTGGGGAATGATCATGGTTCTGAGCTCAATTATATCATTGCAGCAACAAAAAATGTTGAACTCAGATCCATGGATCCCTTATGTGTTATCTTAAGATTGCATATGGGGGGAAACCCTCCTTTCATGATGTATCTCTACTTGGAAACATATATTTTGCATAGGGATTTCTGAATAAATCTCTCATGTATTGGCATTTATTATGTTCTACTTTAAAGTAATTTCTCATAGCATGGTATTTAGAAATTTATTTAAAGTGGGGGCATACACGTCCCTACTCATTGTTTGATTCAAAGTGTAGTCTTCTTACTTCACGCAATGCATCGTCTTTGTGGTGTCATTGGGTTTGATGTCCTTCAAGATTGCGAACTTTCTTGGCATATGAAATTCCTCTTAGTGGTGATGCTATAGATTGCATTCCCAAATATTTTATCCTCGATTAGTCCTCTCTTGGAGATACTAATCACGATGCTCCCTAAGGTGAGAGCTTTCATGAACAAAGAAAACCCCCTTTGAATATCCTATTTCATGTATCAAGACCACCAAGCATAACACAACTTGCTTGACAATGGAGCCTTTATGTTTTTCAAAGTCACCAAGCATAACACAACTTGCTTTCCAATGGAGCCTTTATCATGAGGGCCTAGCATAATGCAACTTTCCAGCCTTGTGACCATTTCTGTGGCGCCTTATCAATGTTATCAAGAGGTATAACTTTTGTATGGTTAGTACAATGGGATCCTGTAGACCTGGCATGACTTCCCATTAGCCATTTTTTGGGGCTCACCTAGTGGACAACGAATTTCACTAGCTTGTGTGAGTATATGTTGTTTGCATAGTGGACAATGGGTTTCCACTTGTAAATGTTTTTGGAAAAATAGCTAAGGTTTAATCCATACTGATTGGACAAACAATCAAGGCTTGATCCACCCCTCTTTCTCTTCTCATTAATTTTGGCATTGTATGCTTGTGTATCTTGTCTTGCTACTACATATTAAACATAGGTATGTGTCTCTTTGTGCCTTTGTTGGTTTGTCATGAGATCTTAGATCTTGGGGGCTTGATCATCCTCCTTAATCTTTGTTGTCTTATCTTTCCAACAATTGTACAATTAGACCTCTCTTGACGCTTGTTTGACTACTTTAGTGTGAATTTGAGTGTAGGGCTCATCCTCTCACTAAAGTGGGGGCTAAATGTAGTGTCGAAAAATGTATACATTTTCACACTATGTTTAGGTCTATTAATAAATTGCACTTAATTAAGCCTCTAATTGGCCCAATTACGCATCTACAAGCCTAATTAATTACAAATTTTGAAAGGGGAATCAATATTTAATTAATGCAACTAACATTTTTAACACCCTGAAATGAATAGGTCTTGGCAATTTAGGTCAAGACCCATTCACCCTTTGGTGAATGGGTCCCCTTTAGTTGCTTAATTCAAATTTTAAATATGTTTTTGATGACCTTTTTATGATCCCAAATTCAAATTCAAATGTCAGCTAGTAATGTTTAATTTTTGTGAAATTAAAAAATTAGCTATAAAATAAAGGTCTTTTTATCAATTCGAATCCTAGATTTTCAAGAGAACTTCATGCAAGAATTCACAAGAGAAAATATTATTGTCAAAGGTGCTCAAGAGCAGATTTATCAAGCATTTGTTGCAACATTCAAGATCTCAAGAATCATGTCAAAGATATCAAGCATCATGCATGTTTTTGGAGCTATCATTGTGATGTAGGTTTCAAGCATTCAAGTCAAGATTCAAGCATCAAGATCACACCATCAATCAAGCCATTTCATACAAGATCGAGACCTTGGAGAGATGTGTTAGATTTTAGTCCTTCAAGGATCTCAATTCAAGGGTTTGGTGAGTTGCAACATAACAATTGTTCATTCACCATTCCTTTCATTCATGTTTCATTTCATTTCAAGGTTTAATTATCAAAATGGGGTTTGACCAAGGAAATCCCCCATTCACCAAAATAAAAAAAATTCCCTCTTGTGTGTTGCAGATCTTAGGTTGAAGAAGGATTGAAGATACATAAAAAGTGCAATTTTACAAAGTTCTCAACATTGTCATCAAGCCACAAAAACTCACTTTCAGATTTTAATTCCAAATTTTTGACTATGAAACTTGGAGGAATTGAGAATGCAGACCTAGGAGTAGAGGTTTGTAAAAGAACATTTTGAACCCCTGTAGCAAGACCCATTCACCCTTAGGTGAATGAGTCCCATGAGGACGCTCAATACAAGATTTTTGTGATAGGTGCATTAAATCACATCTTTCTCAGATCCACTGAAATTTTTCAGATTCTGTCAGATTAAGGTTTAAAATTGGTGTTTTTGTGTGTTACATTGTATACTTTCATTCATTTTTTATTTTTCATTTATCTCCCACAAGTGTAATTTAGGTTGATTTACCTCGTCCTTAATCATAATGAAAACAATAATATCTCCATCAAGGTTGACTCACCTAAGGTTTGAAAGTCAATCTTGTCCTAAGGGATCTATTTTTTCTAATGAAATAAGGAAGATAGGTGCATCATAGCCCCTTCATATTGGTGAACCTATTTCCCTCTGTTTGAACAACTAAACCCAAATCTATCACTAGGTCAAGTAAGACTAGTTATATTAACTCTTAGATAGTTGATTAAAAGTTGTAGACTTAACCCTCATAAAATAATTTATTTCAAGGCTCTAATAAGATATTTCCATGGTTAAGCTATAGGATCATGAGTGCACAACACTTATTTCTAATTTTAAAACTTTTAAATATTTATTTTTTTCAAAAAAGTAGGGAAAGTTTGAATTCTCAAGACCAGTGCCATATTAGGTAATAGAGTCAAATGTGGCCATTAGAACAACACATAAGAAGATACATGATAATATGCGAGAATGTATACTTAATGATCCTTAATAACACTTATAAAAACTTCCATATAACACATACATTACCAATATAAAACTAACTTAAATTGATTTAAATTGTTACATCATTTATCAAATCCCTATTACATATACACCATCAAATATAGTGAAGAAAAAATTGAAACAAAAAACCATATCTTATTTTTATATTTTAAAGATTTCAAAGTGCTTATAACTAACTTTTAGACATATTATTACATACATATGTGCTACAACTATCTTTCTACAACTTCTGAGTGAAACCCTAATGGTGGATCGAATGGTAACTATGGAAACCCTAGAAAGATTTGCACCCTTTTCTATATAAAAAATGACCAACCATTTTTTATTGAAGAACATGAGTATATATTTAAAACCATAGGTCATGAGTCATGAAAAGGAAACATGCAAATTTGAACTTATTGAGATTTTTCGTGCCCTAGCCATTGTGTTCATCAATGCTTTAGACAAAAACATCATTTCAATGCATAACTAATTTTACATAGAATCAACTCCACAATTATGAAGAAAAATTATGAGGTCAAAAAACATGATAATTTCTATAATAATTTCACCATAAAATCTCCCATTAAAACCAATCACCCCACATCCAAATCCACATGCAAACCAACCAAAAAATTTACAAGATATATTAAAAAAACTATTTTCAACAGTATTGAAATGATCACCTTATGCAATATTGCTTGGTGCAATAAATTTGGCATGTTCATGTCATCATTTTTCAATAAATATCACACTCCAAGTGAAAATAAACCATTTCGGTAAGTGCACTACCAAAATAAGCTATAATGGAAACTGGTGAAAACCAGTTGAATTGTATGCCAAAACCACACTCAAGATCCCTTGGATAAAAAAAAAATGATGTTGTTAATTGTTATTACATTTTCCTATCATTTCAATTCCATTTTAGCGACCACATGGTCATCTGGGTTGTTCCAATGAGTTACATGGAAAACTAGTATAAAATGGCGGGCTTGTCAAACTTCATAATTCAAGAGGAACTTGTGCCAAAACCTTGTAGTTGAAAATTTTATACTTTGAAGAATTAAGGTGACAAGTACCTTATAATAATATGGGATAGAAGAGAATGGAAGCCTAAATGAGGAATTCTAAAGGTTTGAGCAATGGAGAATGTCAAGGATTAGGGATGGGAAAGGAATCATACCACTAAGGTGTAATTGGGTAGGAAATTCCAACATTCTGACAAGAACAAATGGAAGTGAGGGGAAGTGGAAAATCATGCCAAGAAAGGAAACTCCAACAAGTCCAATACTTGGCATAAACTGAAAGTTTTCAACTTGCAACCTAAACACTTACATATTCCTTGGAAATTTGGCATTTTTAACATAATATAAGAAAATGAGGAAAACAAAGAATGCCACATATGCAATTTTGACCAAGGGAAACCAATGTAAGACTTCTTAGATTGGTTATAAATGGGGTAAAACATAGTGAAAAAATGGAAAAGTGAAGTGGGCTCAAGCAATATACAAGAAGAAAAATTGATTCCCAATAGCAGGACTAATATTAGAGGATCTATAATGGTTTATGATTCAGATCTAAATAAAATCAACTTCCTAAGACTTATCTTAATCATACAATTAGGTCTATAATAACCATTATCAATGATGTAATCTTTCTCAAATCTAGTTTATGCTATATTCGAAATATGTTTGATTGGGTTCCATGCAGGTTTACTTAGTGTTTAATTCTTGAATATTGTTTTTGATTAAGGAAAAAAAGGGTTTTGAAGGGGCCCCGAAACCCTTTAAAAAAAATAGAGATAGATATAGCATGACCGAGTACAATTCAAAGAACATAAAGTTGCTTGAAAAGAAGATCCATAAAAACTAGCAAGGAGGCAGTGCCACAAAAAAACCAACACAAGCCCAACAACAAGCTAATGACTAGGCCAAATTCTTCAGGATGTTCGCCACCTCCCGCTCTAGTTGGTTCATGTTGAGAATCTCTTTCTTTAGCTCTTGAATGTTGACAGGGGCCTTGTCTACCTTTCTCTTCAAATTCACTTTAGTTCTTTTGCTTGGACCAACATACTCCTCCTGGCCTTTCTCTTTTTCAGCCTCCAGTTCCACAACAGTCTTCTCCTGATAAACATTCTCCAAATTATCAACCATCATGTTCATTGTGTTCATAGTAGATTTTATAACCTTTTGGCTCATGTTCGACACCATCTGGATTGACTGTTTTATATTCTTAAGCTTGTCCTCCATAGAAGAAATCTTGTCATCATGATTACTCTTAAATTTATGAAGATCTTCAACTATTTTCTTGAGGTAGTCCACCATGTATTTATTTTATTCCTTAGTCCATAAATCAGTAGCCCTATCTCTATCTCTAATTGTATAGTCAATCAACTCAGGCCCTTCCAACTTACTGCCCATAGCCCTCTGTTTCAACTTAATTTCCTTAATCTCAAAAAACACCCATCTCATTAGTCTGAAATAGTCCACAGCCCCATTGCGAGCAATGGCAAGGATGTCAATAGGGAACTCACATTCAGCTTTGAAATAATGGTCATCTGCATTGAGGTCTCTGGGAAAATGAGGCCTATCCTCTCTGTCAGTGGCAGGGTAGCTAGAATACTCTGACGATGGGGCCAACTGAGCCTCCTCATGATCAGAATCACAGGAAGGGTCCACCAAATCCTTTCTTTTAACCTTCTCTTAGGGGGAGGCAATAGATTTTCATTTCACCTTAGATTTGGCATCTTCAAAGCTCGGGAAAAAAAACTTAACTTTGCCTTTAGAGGTCAAAGAACCAGGTTTAGAGGGGGCGCAAGCTTTCCTCTTGCCTTTGCTACTACCCTTCCCCAAATCCTTCAAGGGTAGGCCAACCTCATCCTCCAAATCCGTTTCCCATTCCTCCTTTTCTATGTAACTTGTGCCCAATTCATCCTTGCAAAAATAGAGTGGGGAGAAGGGGACAATTGGGACAAGGCCGACATGGCTTTAAAATGCTCAAAAATTAAGACAATCAAGCCTTCATGAAGGATAGGGTGTCTAACATGTTTCATTCTATGGTCATTAAGGTTGGTATTCAAGAGGTGAACAGATAGAAAGGAAAATACCCTTACCTGATGCTAGAAGTGGTTGAGAAACACAAAGTGGTAGCCAAAGACCCTAGTGTATCTCCCATCCAGAGTGATGTATTCCATGATCACCTTTAACACCTCCTGCCAAAGAAAATTAATGTTCTTGGATCCTTGTAGCTACTTTTAGAGACCCTACGAAGGTCCTCTTTTTCCTTCTCTGTCTTCAGAAACTTTTTCACTGCCAGGTCTGAGAGTTTACTATCCTTGTAAAACTTGAGACCCTCCATAGAAAGCCTTGTCACCTTGGCAATTAGCTGCTTGTCAATGAAAACCTTTCTCCCAAATAGATTAATTTTACCATTCTTCCAAATCTTAACAAATTACCTCGTTACCTTCGAGTCCTAGCCATGGATTTTTTCAATATAAGGGGTGAGCCCCCCCTTCTCCAATAGCGGCTACACCTTAGCATTCTTCCTCATCTCCCCATAGTCCATCAATTCCACATGACGACGATCACCACCCATTTTGGTAAAGTAACAAACTCGCTCAAAAGGCTCTTGAAAGCCACGTAAACTAATCACCAAAATACCCAGAAAGCATGCAAGGCAAAAAATATCAGAGTAGCTATTAAGACTTTGGTACTCCGACCTTCAATATGGAATTATTAAACAATGGTTCCAAGACTACATGACTTGACACTCCTCTTCCATAATTATTAATTGATAGGGCAATTAGAAGCCTTCTCGTGGATTCTATCATACTTTAGTAAGGCTATGACATCAGTCTCCAACTTGTCACCCCTTTGCCACGTGGTTTTTTCATTGGCCTAAACACCCTTGTTAGCAACAAAGTCCGTCGCAGTATTAATTTCCTGATAGGCATGGGAAATGAAGCATTTCTCAAAAGAGCTTATAATCCTTTTAGAAAGATTAATCCAACTTTCTATGGTCCATGAAGGCTTTTGGAGGCCCTTGATACATTGGATGGTATTGTTAGAGTCCCCTTCTAACCAAACATTATTGCAGTTCAATTGATGGGCAAGATTTAAAGCTTGGAATGCTCCTATGGCTTCAACAAGGTGGTTGGTTTGGGTGCCGAAGGGGAGTGCCACCAAATTCTTCAATATTGTTGACATTGAGAGTTTTCATTAATTTTTAGTCATATTTACATATATACATAAAAATGTGAGTACTAACTACCCTTATTTGAGTATATTTATATAATAAGGGTGATATGTTAGTTATCCCTTTCATATCAGACTATTACCAACTCTTTTCATTTGGGTTAGTGTCATTCTAAGTGGAGTTGAAGTTATTTTTTTCAAATCAAAGACTTTGGTAACACATTCTAGTGATTAGTTTTAATTTTGATTCACCGTTTCATTTTGTGCTTTACAAAATAAAATAAAATAATAAAAATCATAATATCAAAATAATATTAAATATGGGGACATTATAATTTTACACATATAAATAACCTAAGATATTTTTATCTATCTACTCTTCACTCTCTTTTGAATTTGGGAAGTTTAATCCCACATGTGTCCAAGAGTGAGGATTGATTGGGTTAAGTCAATTTTGTGACTTAAGAGAACAAATACTAACTCTCATTATTGCAAAAAAAATAGATTGAGATACTACCTTAGAAATTGTCAAACAAAAAAATAAACACAAGATAGTAATTGACCTATAGATTCAAGAACCTCCTTCAAAGTTAGTAACAATTCAGATAGAAACTACTCATGAAAATGCTCATCAAGAGATTCACAATATATGAAAAAAATCACAACACTTCACATAATCATTACACCACAACTCAATAAAACTACTATTCAAAGAAAAATATTTCATCATGAAGAGAGAAACCTTGCAAGAATAGTAACTATGCAAACAAACATCATTGTCATATTTAGAACACTTCTCCCTCATGAAGAAGGTAGTCCTTTAGGCATTCCTCCACTTCACTTGATCTTTCCACATGAGTAGGAGTGATCTATCTATACATATACCACACATGTGTAATGCATGCACCTACCATCATTCATACAAACTAGTGGCGAGTTAGATTTAGAGAGCACATATTTTGGTGAACTTGACATGAAAATAATTTCCTACTAACAAGTAAGAGGTATTTTTGTATTGTTTTAAATTATGATATTTCTATCAAGATTTAACTACATAGTTTTTGAGTCATACTTATTGACCCATATTTCATGATTATTTTTCATATGAACCCATATCTCATGAGAATGAATCATATACTTAGTAGTTATTGCATCTAGGTGATGCTCACATAGGTGAAGCACCAAGAATTCTTGAGATGTCACCCATCTTGGTACTACTCTGACTCAAGTGCACTTAACCATAAATTTTTTACCAAGATCAATCCCACTTAGCTTGCTATTATATTTTCAAAAAATTCAAACAAGTGTTGTGTCTTATGAACCATTCACTATAGATCCCTTTTTAGCTCATCAATTGACAAGTAGGAGGTATTTTGTAATGTGTCAAATTATGATATTTCTATTAGGATCCAATATGTAGTTTTTTAGTCAAACTCATTGACACATATTACATCAACAACAATTCATATGAACCAATCTCTCATGATAATGAATGGTCCACTTAGCACTCATTACATTTAGGTGATTCTCATATAGGTGAAGCATCAAGATGTCTTGGGAGGTCACCCATTCTGGTATTACTCTAACTCAAGTGTTCTTAACAATGAATTTTCTCCCAAGATCAAGCCTGCTTAGCTTGCTATCCCATTTTCAAAACCTTCAACAAGTGTTGTTCCTTATGAACATGAGTTTCCTATTGATCAACCACTTATCTTATTCATTTTACCCACCATCCCCTCTCTTTCATTCATTTATTATGGTATCCTATAATATTTCAACACACATGAAACCTCAAGGGAAAGTCTCTCTCAAGATTCCTTTTGTTTCAACCTTTGAGCTAGGCATGTTCCTTTACAAGGTCCCTTGGCTCATGTAAAAAATGTTGTGACTGTGAAGACTCTAAATTTGAGAATGAACACCATGAAAAAGAGCATTATGTCCCACTATTTCCAACCAACCACACTGATGTCATGTTTACATTAAATCTGAAATCTACTGGCAAGATGCTAACCTTACACATTACCTCAACATGGTTACACACATTGGCCATGAGGTGGGTAGCCTATAAAAATATTTAAAAATGCTTGAATAGCCTATGTGGCTTATGGAGTATATAAAGATAAATGAGATCCTTCTTTCTCTATACCACTAGAAAACCAAATAAAAGTGGTTAGGAGAATTCTACTTTTAACATATGAACAATCTAACAGAAGTAATATGAACTCTACATAAGGTTCTAACATAAATAACATTATTTAATTGAATGTGGCTACCCCTAAAGATTGAATTGCTAAATTGGTTCAAAGAATAGGGTCTTGGAAAACCTCATGAAAGTCCAAGTCAAGGGAATTTAAGGTCATAGGATCTAAAAATTAAAAAGAAAACACAACTCACATTTTGATATGAATCAAGGGAGCAACCTCCCCCCCCCATATGAAATTTTACTCTATTAATACTAACAAGACCTTTGAACCTATTTTCCCTCTATTAAAGACTACAAAAATAAATTAACAATGTGAGATGCTAAGCTAACCAAACCAAAAATTAATGACCCCACCTAACTTCCTGCCAACCAACACTATTCCTTCAAAATATGCAACATTTTCTATCCCTCAACAACCAATCCAAGGTTTCCAAGTTTAGTTAGGCTACCTTGTTCATCACTTGGAACCAATGTTCGGAGGAACACCTCCTTCTATGCATGATCCACTTTTAGAAATGCACCTTGAATACCTCAAAGAAATCCTAGATCATGTCATAAAAATTATCTTATTACCTAAACCACTCCTAGATCTCCCCAAATTCAAAGGGGAAGGAAAATTGAATACCCATATAAAATCCTATACCATAGTTGTCCGAGAATTTCTTTGGGTTGTTGTAGTTTCTTGAGTCTCCCCCAAAATATAGGAAGGTATTATGCTTGATTGGTATTATTATTTCATTGAAGCATACATCCACTCCTTTATACAACTTATTGGATAACTCATTGTTGTGCTCAACACAAACAATATTTTTTAGATAGCAATAAGAGAATTCCTCAATGTAAAATAGGATAAAAATGAGTCTATGGTATATTTTATCACCTAATGGAGGCATGTATTGTACTCTATAATTAGTGCTCCTCATATGGGCCACATTGAACTCCATGATATATTCTTGCATGACCTAAACAAGGACATGCAAAAATAGCTTAAAAAATTCTATATGAATCCTTTGAGGAAGGAAAGTGATCTTTGAATTGACCAATTTATAATTGACACTGGAAAAAAATATGTGATGACAATGAAAACAGTCACCAAATAAGAGAAAAATAATCAAAGCCAAAATAGTAACAACACTTCAATCATGAAATGTTTGAAAAGAAACAAAAGTGCAATGACAAACAAGGTAATCGATGTCCCGCCTAAAAAAGTAATAATGGAAATAATAATTAAAATTACAACAATAACACTTGTATTAAAAACAACCACTATCTAATTAAAAAATTTAGGAGATCCACACAATGGATTATCCCCCTAAAAATAATTAAAATATATAAAAAAACAATAGATTCTAAAATCATAATAGATTTAATCCCTATTAGACGTATGGATTTTGATCTTGAGAAGCTTTGCTCTTTCCAAAAGGCTCAGAGGCATGCTATAAAAAATGTGTAGGGGATACAATAGGTTTATCTCATCTTCCTAAGGAGCACCAATTCTTATTCATAGACATTTTTCTCCATCTATAGATTGTTCTAGATCATACTAGAATTAATTTATCACTCATCAAAATGAAAGAATAAAGATTTATGAAAACCCTTTCCCAACCCATCAACAAAACAATGCAACATAATCTAGTTATTCTAGTCTTTCAATTACCTTATCTAACCTAGAAGAATTGAATCTCTTAAATCAGCTAGGTATAAAGAGACAAAATAAGATGCTAGGGTTGATAGAAATTATCCAAGATGGAGAAATTCAAAAGCCTTATGTTACTAAATAGTCCAAGTAGAATGACACATAATTTCCATCATTGGCCTAATGCCGAATCTAATTGGCCCATATCACCTAATTGAAGGTTTTAAGATTTTTTTTACAAAGATCTCATATAGAGATCTCCAAAGGAACTCTCCTACTCATCGGATGTTTTAGAAGGAACTAGTTTGAAGTATCTTCATCATATAATTCCACCTTCCTAAGAGCATATAAATCAAGTTAAATTAGACCTATATCCTCCTAATGTTGAGTTTTAAGACCTATGATTCTTTTTTAACCTTAAACACATGTCCATGCATGTAGAGTTAACATGAAGGAAAGATCTAACCTTGGAGTTCTAGGTTTAGACATATAATACATACAATAAGAGAGCTCTCATCAATTATAGAATCACCATTAAGATCATTATCTTTTCTCTATTAGAAAGAATGGGATATGGTAATGATAATATAATTTATTATAGAGATACACTACATGGCTATGATAATCTAAAAGAACCACAAAAGGGAAAATTCTTCTCCTAATAAGTATTGGATCCAAAATAGTGCCAACTACATTTTATGTCATTGATAAAGACTATAGTTATAACCTGATTTTGGGAAGACCATGGATTCATAAGATGAAAGCAATCCCTTCATCCCTATTTTATGAGATTTAATTCTTGAAACTATAAAAAATATACATTACCAAAGGATTCCTAGAACTATTTGGTATGATCAAGAAAGACTTGACTAATAAGAGATCAAGAACTCCCATTTATTACAAATTTCCTACAAACAAGATCATGACACCATAACTTATGCAAAAGATCCTTTGACAAAGAAAGATGAAACTAGAAAGGATAATAAAGATCTATAAATTAGTGTGTTTGAAAAAGGAGAGGCTAATAAGACAATCAACATGGTCTCCACTACAACAAAATACAAAGATAATCAAATTTTTGAAAATGATAAACCCTTCTTATTCCATTTTAATGAGAAAAATCATTTTTTTATGGTTAATCTATTAACAAGCACTAACATCTTTATGGATATGGGGAAAGATGCGCCAACTGATGAATCATGAGTTATTTATGGACTATAAATAAATAAGACATTTCCAAGTCACAAATAAATGAAACTTCATGGCCACCTCCATCAAAGTGGAAGATATACCAATCATCTTCCTTTACCTATTGCTAACATATTCAATTACTTATAGAAGTTTGATATGAATGTCTTCACTAATGTCAAAGATAAATAGAGTTAACACCTAAAATTTTAATGAATGAAGCATTATTCAAACTATGAATAAGTGGCACCTCATTACTACTTCTTGAGATGGAGGAAACTTTGATTACTCAGCTCCCGTTTAACATTGTTGGCATGTTGAGAAGCATCAAGAAGCTCCACGATAGCATTTTTATTGATGTTGGAGTAGAAAAATTGAAAACAAACTTGAATCATTCCAAGACCACAAACAAGTGATATAAACATGAACACGTCCCCACCTCAAAGATCTACTAGGTCAAATGACAACTGGGAAATACCCAAAGTCAAAATGTAATTGATTGAATAATTCCCCAATAAAGACAAGGTGAGTGGGTGATTTAAAAAAAAAAATGATATGCATAACCATTAACAAAAGAGAATCCAATGATCTTAAATCTACTAAAAAAATTAAAATTATTCTATGGACTTATGCCCACAAGGAAACATAAAATTCAATGGTAATATTTTTTTTCTTGAAGAATAGGAAGAAAAGAAAACAGTTATATATATATATATATATATATATATATATATATAGGTGATCTCACAATAGTTTGTCCCACTTTTTGGTCAAAGGGAGACATTGAAACCAACATTTTAAACCAAATTTTCACATTTTAACATCTATAGCAACTAAATTGTTAAGAATTTGAAGATGATGTGAACTAATGATTTTTGAGATTTCATGTGTAGATTATAAATGTTTTTTATTTTTTATTTTGAGAAATAATTTATGTTTTTTTTACGTAACTTTTAGTAACTTGGTTTTTATAGTTAAAATTTAAAGAAAAGTGATGTTACTTCCATACAACATAAGTTTTTTTTGTAGAAATGATTAAATTATAAATTTTTAAACATAGATTCGTAACATTAATATTAATGCATGTATAATTTTTCATAATTTTTTGTTGCATAATTATTTTTTATATACTTTTGAAGTGAAAGTAAATTTAATTTAGACATAGGTTACTTCCATATGACATAACGTTCATTGTATGTATCCAAATTAACTTATCCCCTTTTTTTTGAAATACAAACATCAATACTTAGTGCACATATATTTTTTGAAAAAGTTTAATCTATTTTAATATTTTTTCATGTGTGTGAAACAAAGACCTTAATGATTGTTGAAAAACCTATGTTGCTAGAAAAAATAAAATATAATAATTAAATTAAATATATTTAAAATTATACTTATTGGAAAGCTTATTTTAACTTTTGGTGGTCATCCAAGGACCTTCGAACAAAGGTCCTAAGGCTGACAGTAAAAAAATTAATACAATTTATATATTAATATGAACTTAATAAAAAAATTCTATATAAAAAATGAAAATTCCCAAATTTTGATTTTTTGTAGGTGATTTTTTTGAGGAAAATTTGCAGAAATTATGTTTGCAATTTTTGAATTTTTGGAAGGAGGAAATATTTGACAAATGAATCTTGAAGAAATATTTTGAAGATTAAATGGGAAATAAGAGGACAAAGAAAAAAAAAGGAGTCATCCAAGTATATTCATCAAAAAGGGAACACAAATTATCCGAAAAAGGGTACAAAGATATATCAAAAAAAGATAATGTATGTATAATTTTTTAATTTGTATAAAAATATTTCAAAAATATTATATTGTATTCATTTCTATTCTTCAACTCTAGGGTTTCAATATAGTTTCTAATTTTAAATTTAATTTTAATAAAAAATGGATTCCTACATGTTCTGCATTTATATGAATTTTAAATTCTACATATACTCCAAATAAATTATCTAAATTAAATTTACTAGTTCCTCTAGGGTTTGTAGATATTTTTCTCCTACTTCCTCAACTCTAAGGTTTGAATATAATTTTTCTTTCTAATTGATTCTAATTGAGATAATTATCCTTCTATTTGGGAATTAAGCAATGGAAAACGATCAAAGTGCATCATTCTTTTGAATAATCCCGGAGAAACTCCGACATTAAATCTTGCTGGTAACTTTATTTTATGAAAGTTGCATTTTATTTATCTATGCTGAAGAGAAAGTCGATCGAAACGTAGGAATATATAGACCATGAACAAAAAGAAATGGATCTCATTCTTTTTTCTTACTCTAAATTAAATAAATAATATTGAACTTCGGAATATTTTTTTTATGATCAAAAATTTGTCCGTTCACCCCTCTTTGATTCCTAGAGAACAAAAAGGATCTGTGTAATCTCAAGTATGTTATTTAACCAGTCGAATTAAAAGACTTACTGAACATTCGGACCTACACGGAAGAGACTACTCGTCCCAAAGAGGTTTGTGGAAAATTGTGGGTAAACGTAAACGACTTTTGATTTATCTGTTCAAGAAAGATAGACTTCGTTATAAAAATTTAATCGGTCAATTAAATATTCGTGGGCCGCGTTAATTTCGAACGAAATTGTCAGATCCAATTGTGGTTTTTTAAATTCCGGATCCTAATGAGTCATTCTTTCTTTTGTTCTCATTGATTTTTGAAAAAACCGGGGAAGAGTTATGATTATGGTTGCTACGGAGAAGGACCTTATGATGGTAAGTATGGGTCCTCATCATCCATCAATGCATGGTGTTCTTCGACTTATTGTTACTCTAGATGGTGAAGATGTTATTGACTGTGAACCTATATTAGGTTATTTACATAGAGGGATGGAAAAAATTGCTGAGAACCGAACAATTGTTCAATATCTCCCCTATGTAACACGATGGGATTATTTAGCTACTATGTTCACAGAGGCGATAACGGTTAATGCGCCAGAAAAATTGGAAAATATTCAAATACCTAAAAGGGCTAGCTATATCAGAGTGATTATGCTAGAGTTAAGTCGTATAGCTTCTCATTTGTTATGGCTTGGACCTTTCATGGCTGATATTGGTGCGCAGACTCCTTTCTTTTATATTTTAAGAGAGAGGGAAATGATATATGATTTATTTGAAGCTGCCACGGGCATGCGAATGATGCATAATTATTTTCGTATTGGAGGAGTAGCTGTAGATTTACCCTATGGTTGGATAGATAAATGCTTATATTTTTGTTATTATTTCTTTCCAAAAGTGACAGAATATGAAAGGCTTATTACACGCAATCCTATCTTTTTGAAACGAGTGGAGGGAGTAGGCATTATTAGTAGAGAAGAAGCAATAGATTGGAGTTTATCAGGACCCATGCTTTTGAATAATCCCAAGCTAGTAACTAGATTGGAGTTTCCGATTCGTAATTCCCAATAGAAGGATAATTATATCAATTAGAATCCATATAAGACTAGAGATTTCTTTTGAAAATCCCAATCGAGAAAATAAATTGATAGCTTGTTCTTCGAAATCTGCTATATTAATCACCATTTTAACGATCAACCTCTCCCATAATGATATCTATACTACCCAAAATCATCATGATATCGGCTAATTTCATCCTTTTAACCAGTTGAGGAGGAATCTGCAAATTAATAAAACTAGGTGGTCGGATTTTCCATCTCCAGGGAAAAATATTATCATCTCCTATAAAAAAAATTCCTAATTGACCTTTGGGAGCTTCTACTCTGACGTAATGTTCTTGTTTTGATAATTCAAAAGTAGGGGAAGGTTTTTTACTAATAAACCGAGATTCAAAAACAACAAAACTTATTATATTTCCTAATAAATGTGAGATAACTTGGATACAATCTTGATTATATATTTTGACCAATTGGATCATTTTTTTCTGCATCTCTACATGAATATCTTGTGAATGCGGTTCCGAATAATCCTCCATCATTATTTCTAATAGGAATAGTTCTTTTATTTTCTCAAATTTGTCTACAATGCTTTCTTCTTGTAAATAATCAATTTTTTTTTTTGATTGACTAGTATTCCACCAATTTGTAACCCAAGATTCCAAACCGTTCTGTAATGAAATTGAAATTGCCCAAGGCAATACTATTAAACATGTAAGATATTGTAGAGAAGCTAATGTTTTATATTTGGCAACTTCCAATTCGTGAATCGTTAACGAATTCGATTGGCTCGTTAGCTCTGTCCAAAATCTGAACAAAGTACGAATTATAGAACGAGGTATGAGATTCATAAAATGATCTTATGCGTAATTCTTCGAAATATCTTTCGGATGAGGGATAGTTTATTCGGAAGGAGAAGTGGAGTAAAAAAGGAAGGATCAATCCTTAAAATCGCTTTGATCTGGACTCATTTTCTATTTATTGTTTTCTTTTTTAACTCTTGACCCGAAGAATCGCTTCAATTCGAGCGGCAAATAAATTGAAGTTTAAGTCTAATAATACCAAATTTGTACTCTTTGGTACATATAGCAGATCAAATAATTTCGGGCACATATGTAAAAAAGTGTAAAAAACTAGAGGCATTTACTTCATTGTATTCTTTTGAGATGTTATATCCGTATTTATTAGACCTTTTGTCCCTATCTAATAGATAAAGAATGATATCGAGTGTTTGCGAACTGCCGAAGAATACCGGTATGCTTCTATAAGTAACATTTCGTGTTGGTGTAAATAAACTGACTATACTTCCCCTCCAGACAAATGTTATGTCAAACTTTTTCTGGTATCTACTAATACGAGATCTATCCATTTGTATATTATAAAAGAGGACTTTCCCCCCATTTCAAAATCCTTTAATGGATACGCGCAAAAAACGGGCTAATTCGGCAGCTTTCTGTTCCATTTCACGCAGGGTCAAATTTTCTTCAGTACGAGTTAAGGGGATGTCTTGTTGGCCCTTTATTTCCATATAAAGAACACGACGAGGAAAATACCTTCTTGAACTTCCATCTTGATCGCCTGAATATCCTTAATAAGAAATTGGAGGAAAATACGGCGATTTCTTCCGGGAAATCCCCAACGAAAAAGGCATACAATTCCTTCTTTTTCATCAAACTTATTATAGCCACTACCCACATTGCACAAAATAGTGCACCACAAATAAGAGCTAATAAAGAGACCTGCAATCCCATAAAAACACATCACAATTCCTTGTGGAACAAAAAGTATTTGCTGAGATGGCAATAAGGGTATCAGGTTCCTACCGAGGTAACTTGAAATTCCGACCACAAAAAATCCTAGTGAACCCAAAAAGAGGAGACAAGCAAAAAACAAATTGCTTATTTTTCGAGACCCTGTTATGGGTTCTATCCAGAGCCATTTGGATCGACGATTCATAACAAATTACGTCCTATTTAATTCGAGGGATTGAACAAATTTTCACTCCCACCCCGAAGTCATTCTCATAAATTGGCTATATTAATAAACTAGCCATATACATATAAGCATTTTTTTAATAGTATATATCTATAACGATTCTATTATTCTTCTTTTCCCATGTTCTTTTTTTGTCTGTGCTTTTTTTTAGCATGGAAATTTTGTCCTTAACTTATTGATTATCAAAATGATACTTCATTGTATCAGTCAAATGAAAATATCAATCTCTATATTGAAATGTCTATATACACATATTTTGAAGTATAAGTAAGAAAGATTTATTCTTTCACACACGGGTCTGTATACTATGTATTGTACACATTATACCATATACATTTACATTCTATCAAATCTTGAGTTATTGTAAAACGAAGGGAAAATCAATCATGGAAGTAAATACCCTCGCATTTATTGCTATTGCATTGTTCATTTCATTTCCTACTGCTTTTCTACTCATCATTTACGTAAAAACGGTGAGTCAAAGCAAAATACAGTGATTACTGACGATCTAGATGAATTCTAGGTCATCAGTCAAAAAAAGTAATAGGGGTCGGATAGATATTTTTTTGAAAAGAAGTAGTACGAAGGAAATGAAAAGTCTTCCTTTCCTTTTTCTTTTGTACTACTTCTTCTACACAGATCTTAGATAAGTCAATCTAATTTCTCATTTGTCTCATGGGTACTTTTTTATTAATACCTGATAAAAAAGTGAAACTAATCATAATCTCTTACATATCTCTGGAAAAAAGGAACTTTATGTAGACAGAACATAGGTATTATTCCGAATAGAACCTATTTTTAATAGTATTTTTTTCTTTTTTATTTATCAATTTTTTTAATATGATAATTTACTAGTCCATAGTAAAATACAAAATTGGAAATCGTAAAGAGCAAAAATTCATATAGAAAAGTGATCTATGTAGAGTTGAGACAAAGCAACGTAATAATGCTCAATATGCTTTTGTTCTGAGAACAGATGCACGCTAAAGCATATTATGCTTTAACAGTATAAGTTCGCTATATAATGGAAATGGAACTACTTCATATTTATCAAATATGAAGTAGAATTGTGTTTCTAAAATGATCCATTTTTTATTTCGATCATATCATTGATGATTCAATATGACTATCATTAATGATGATACAAAATTATCATCGTAAAATAATTGATTTTGAACAGAATGATTCAAAATATCAGAACTATTAATTCTATTAAAGTCCACTTCTACCCCATACTACGAGTGAAAGAGAAAAAGTAAAAACTACCATTAAAGCAGCCCAAGCGATACTGACTATATCCATACGAATCCCTCTCTTTATAAAAAAATAATATCATTATTGATTCTTGATGATAATGTAACTAATAAGGATAGTGCAAAGTGGAAATCCTCTATCTTCCTATTCTGAAAGGATACGTTCGGGGCAAGTTTGAGCACAGAAACATGTGCAGATCCCGGTTATGACTTGACTTGCGGGGAAGCAAGAACTCTCACTGGCGGGGAAGCAAGAACTCGCACTGGTACATTCACTGGTGATGGATCAAATGTCTATACCTCCACCTTTGCTTCTCTTAAACTGGATGGATCTTTTGCTGGTTCTGGGTCAAATGTCTATACCTCCACCTTTGCTTCTGCACCTTAAACTGGATCGGGGTCAAATGCTACTGAAATTGGTGCTACTGAAGCTGTCTATGACTTGACTAAGAACACATATTAATGCAACTAAGAACACGTATTAATGCACTGCAGAGGAACACTACCACATAATGCCAGAACCAAGCAACCTTTCTCATAATGCCAGAACCAAGCAACCGGGAACACCATTGCCTTTCTTGGTGGGCCATTGAATATTAGAACACCAACAAGTGGTAAATACCCAGTTGCTAGAACATTTCCATATAGAGTTCCATCGCAAGTGGTAACACCTAATATCTGCTTGCTAGGAGCACCTCTATGATGAACTAGTGGTATTGGCATAGAAATATACACTTGGTATCGACATATCTAGTGGTATCAGCATAGAAATATATACTAATGTTGTTGGAACAGGGGAGGGATGCTAGACAAAAAGCTAGAACCAGTGAAGATGCTAGGCGAGATTAGAACCAGTGAAGATGATGTTAGGCGAGATTAGAACCAGTGAAGATGCTAGGCAAGAGGCTGCTTTCTTAGATGGCCCCCATCTTGGCAAAGTCTGCCTTCTCCCTCTCCCCACCAGCCCTTCGGGACCTAAGGCCCCGCCTATCTCCCGCGAATAGAATCTACCTCCTTCTTCTAGTAGGCTAATTAATGAAGGGGGCCCGGTGGGGTTATAGTATCGGCTATCCTCCCACTTCTATAATCTACCTCCAAGAACTCTATAGCCTCCTGCCCCTAAAATTCTATGGGAATCTACCTTCGACTAGAATTCCCGACCCACCCGGCCCAGTCTTCACCGAAGGGCATGGTCGGTGGGTAAGGCTTGCCTTCGGCAGCCGACCCCCCTACGGGGCAACTACTATAGCGGGTGTAGTTTGCGGCAACCGGGTCCGTACACCCTTATGGTTCTTTCTTTGGGTTCATTTCCTCTCCTCTCCTATCAGTCGACCAACCAATTGGATGGTGATCGGTTCTAATTGATGAAACATGGGCTGAAATCCCTAGTTTCGACAGATGTAGGGTATTGCAAGTGTAAGCTAAAGTGCCTTCGGAAGGAAGGAACCAAGTACCCTATGGGTATGAACATTGATTATATATGTAATATGATTGGTGGGATTTCGATGCTGGAATGAATCAATGGAACAACATTCGTCAATCAGCCCGCTACAATAAGCAGGATTGTAACTAATCTAGCTCTATGGCCCCAACGATATAATGTATGTAATATGGATAGAACATCCTAGCCGTCCTTCACCCTCTATTCCTAGCCGTGGGATGGGTGGGAATGAAGGTCGGGGAGGAGGAACAACTGTCTTGCCCAGGAGAGCACACTTCCACTCCTAGGGGCACCGGCCAATCATTAACGTAATATCCATCCAACCAACCTTCCCATGTTAGCAGGAAAGCAATCCAACCGGCTCCAGCAGGAAAGAACAATCGAACAATCCTTCTGGTAAGATTTCTCTAGGGATTTCGAGAGATTTTGAGTCCCCCATTACAATTACAATTTTGAGTCCCCCATTGCAATTACAATTATAACACACTAAATCCACATTTGTCTACCCCCCATCATATATTTAAGAAAGATTTAAAAAGGACCTCTTCTTTTTGTTCTATTTTTGGGATAGAGTGAACAAAAAAATATACATGTCAATTTTTTGTCGAATTTATTCGTATAGATCAATAAGGAATAAATATCGAAATATACAATATACTTTATATATAGAAAACATCCAATGCGATTAGATGAAAATAAAGGAATATTAATTTACCTACTAATACATCACCTGTTTCTACCCAAGATCCTATCATTACAAGGCCATTTTCATCCAGATGATGGAGTAAGTAAGCATCTAAATGAGGTATTTCTCTAGTGATTACTTCAGGGCCCTGCTTCGTAACATAAACTCCAATTTCGTATCTTACGATCTGGAAATAAGTAAAAATGTCTTCATATACCAGACATTCACTAATAAGTATTGCATCTTCAAAATTGTATCCTTCCCATGGCATATAGGTGACTAAGATGTTTTTTCCCAAAGAAAGTTCTCCCCCTACTGTAGCTGCACTGTCTGCTATAATTTGCCCCCTCTTTATATATTCCCCTTGGCGAACTTGGGGTTTTTGATGCATACAAGTGTCACTATTAGAACGTTGATATAGAATCAATTCTGTTTCTATATTCTCTCGAACAATGGATGAAGTTATAGTGATATTTCCACCATCAATATATTTTATTTTTCCCCCTTGCTTGGCTATAGCTATACTTCCTGAATCTAGAGCTGCTTGACCCTCCAATCCAGTTCCAACAATACACTTCTCAGGTTGAAGAAGTGGAACTGCTTGACGCTGCATATTAGAACCCATTAAAGCACGATTCACATCATTATGTTCGATAAAAGGAATAAGGCAAACTCCAACGGAAAAATATTGGGAAGGAAAAATACTTCTGAAATGAATTTGGTCCCATGCAAAAAATAAAAATTCTTGTTGAAATCGAGCGGGAGTAAATTGTTCCTCTGGAACCCCTTGATTTAATGCCAAAAAATTTCCTGTAGCTATCCGACAGTAGTCATCTTCTCCCGGTAATAGATAAACCATATGTTCTTCGTTTGATCTTTCAGATAGCCTATGGAATGGACTTTGTAAAGAGCCGTAATGACCAAGTGTTGCATAAATAGATAACGATCCAATAAGCCCAACATTTATTCCTTTGGATGTCGTAATCAGACAAATACGTCCATAATGACTAGGATGAATATCCCGTGTACGAAAAGTAGAAGTTCGACTTGTCAATCCTCCAGGGCCCAAAGAGCTCACTTTTTGACTATGAACTATTTCTGCTAATGGATTAGTTTGATCCAAAAATTGTGATAAAGGGTGTAAACCAAAAAAACCTTCAAAAGTATCTGTTAATGGAATTAACATTTCCAATTTCTTAGTTATTCTCTTTTTAGGATTGGTTGATGCAGATAATAGAATTTTTTCAACTGCTTCTCTGAAATCAGAGAGAGCTAATCGGAATTGCTCTTGTAATAAATCTGCTACAGAACGAATATATCGATTTTGTAAGTGATCTATATCATCGGGTGTACCCGTTCCAAATTGCACTTTGATAGGGTAATCCACAGCAGCCAATAAATCGTGCGGTAATGAAAAAATATCGTTCTCGGGTATATCAAGACTTAGTTTTTTATTCGGATTTCGTCGACCAATCTTTCCTAATACACATTTAGTTTGAAAAAATGTTGTTTGCACTTTTTCATATAGAGACTCGGAAAATTCCAAATTTTCTTCATTGTCGTCACTTATGTAGAGTTTTTTATAAAGTTCCAAAATGGCATTTTGCTTCCCGCCACACCAATAGAAATATTCTATGTACTCCTCCGTTCCCTTATAAAATGCTTTGAGATTCTTATAGTTGAAAATCTCTTTGGAATTTAGACCCATAGCCAATAATAAAAGTAGAACAGATATTTTTTTTTTTCTGTTTACACGAATCCATATCTTTTCTGTTTTTTTATTGAGCTCTAATCTTGATCTTCCTCCCCAATCTGAAATTATATTGCCAATATAGATAATGTTTCCCGACGGTTTTCGTTCCCAAGTGTAATAAATACCGGGACTTCTTAATATTTGATTGACCACGACTCTGTAATTTCCATTTATAACAAAAGTTCCTTTAGAATTCATCAAAGGAATATCTCCCAGATATAAAATCTGGTTCTGTATCTTTCCACGAGTTTTTTTTTTCTTAATCAATCTTGCTAGTATACATAATTTACAGTGATATGTAAGAGACATATATACAGCATCTCTCTCTTTAATGAAAGGTTCTGTTAATTTATATTCAGAACCAAAAAGGCTAAATTCTATTTCTTTATTTGGACTTTCAATTTTTGAAAAATTATTGAGTTCTTCTGCTAAGCCTTGATTGATAAAACGACAAAATCCTTCAAGTTGTATTTTACCAAATTGGGGAATTGTAAATATTCCTTTATTTTCATCTAATCGCATTGGATGTTTTCTATATATAAAGTATATTGTATATTTCGATATTTATTCCTTATTGATCTATACGAATAAATTCGACAAAAAATTGACATGTATATTTTTTTGTTCACTCTATCCCAAAAATAGAACAAAAAGAAGAGGTCCTTTTTAAATCTTTCTTAAATATATGATGGGGGGTAGACAAATGTGGATTTAGTGTGTTATAATTGTAATTGCAATGGGGGACTCAAAATTGTAATTGCAATGGGGGACTCAAAATCTCTCGAAATCCCTGGAGGAACCAATAGGGACTCTAAATCCCTAACCTATTTCCTATTGCAAAATAGGAAATCCCCCCTATTAGACCTGGGGACTCTAAATTGGTTATATGACATATCCGAGTGATAAAGAAGGATACGTGAAGTGAAATACCTTGCATAACATATCCGATGGAAAAAGAAAAATAGACTTTCCCTTAGTTCAAACTAGATCTAGGGATGTCGACATAGCCAAGTGGTAAGGCAGGGGACTGCAAATCCTCGATCCCCAGTTCAAATCCGGGTGTCGCCTTGATAGCACAAATAAGGTTAAAGGAATGTAAAAGTCTCCATTTGTACTCCATGTCTTTTGGAGACAACTTGTGTAGCTTCAGGTCCTATTTGCCAATATAGCAGATAAAATTAGATTTTATCGTTAATGCCGGATCCTATCAGGTAGTGGATCCTATAGGTAGTTGAGAGTAATTAGTTCCAAGAACTCATTTTTAGAAGTCTCTACTATCGACTTATCCTTTCGGAATAGGAAGATAGAGGATTTCCACTTTGCACTATCCTTATTAGTTACATTATCATCAAGAATCAATAATGATATTACTTTTTTATAAAGAGAGGGATTCGTATGGATATAGTCGGTATCGCTTGGGCTGCTTTAATGGTAGTTTTTACTTTTTCTCTTTCACTCGTAGTATGGGGTAGAAGTGGACTTTAATAGAATTAATAGTTCTGATATTTTGAATCATTCTGTTCAAAATCAATTATTTTACGATGATAATTTCGTATCATCATTAATGATATAGTCATATTGAATCATCAATGATATGATCGAAATAAAAAATGGATCATGTTAGAAACACAATTCTACTTCATATTTGATAAATATGAAGTAGTTCCATTTCCATTATATAGCGAACTTATACTGTTAAAGCATAATATGCTTTAGCGTGCATCTGTTCTCGGAACAAAAGAATCGGAACGAACAGAGACTTTCAGAAGATTTGAAAGAGAAAAGTTTTACAATATGTTTTATCAACTCGACACAGTTGAATTACTATGACTAATTAGTCAATAAACTGTACCTAGTGGGATTGTAGTTCAATTGGTTAGAGTACCGCCCTGTCAAGACGGAAGTTGCGGGTTCGAGCCCCGTCAGTCCCGATCCAATAAATTGAACAATTCTTTGAGCGATCCCTGCCCCCAAAGAAAAGCAAAAAAAGGAAAAGAGAATAGACTAGAATAGATTTACTAGGGATTATGTAGATCTATCTGGATCTACATAATTAACCAAATCTATAATGATTCTTTTTGTCGACATGATAAATCTGCAATCTCTCTTTTATTCTTGAGAGATAAAAAAGGGTATCGTAGGAAGATAGATCTTTGTTAGCAAGAATAAGACAGGGGTATTCTTGCTTGCCCGAAAATAAAACATTTCAAATGTGTTAGTTCCCCATTTTTTCAGAAACGAAAATAAGGGTTTTTAATGATTTCTAAAAAAAGAGAAAAGATTCCAATTTTCATAAATAAAGATTGGATTCTATTTGGCTTACTATCCAAATAATTCTGCTCATTCCAGGGTCATGGGCAATTCTTAGGATAAGATAATTTGGAGCTATTCATTTTACAAAACGAATTAAGGTAAATAAGAGCTGTTACCAATTATCAGTAATCGTTTACTGGTGCTCCCAAATATGTATAGGTACAAATACAGGTAGTGACAGGATTTGATTCAATCTAACCAATTTTTTATGTAAGTAATATAATTCAAAAAAGTAGGACTACATGGCAATTTATCTTCCTTCATATTTTCCTGTTTTTCCGTAAAACAGAGCAAATTTAAGAAATTTGAATTATCCTTTTCAGGTCCCCATCCACTTAGATTCATCGAACTTTTGAATAAGAAAAAAACGTTGTCCTTTTTTTTTTTTTTAATATATTGATAAGTCTAATATTCCGTTCCTTTCAATTTTGGAAATAAAAATGAAATAACTATAAATACCTATGTCTTGCAAGAGGTACGACTCTATCTATGATAATAAATAACCCACTTAACTCAGTGGTTAGAGTATCGCTTTCATATGGCGGGAGTCATTGGTTCAAATCCAATAGTAGGTAAAACTTATTTGATGCGATTGAGTAATCAAATAAGTTTTACTACATTTATTTTATAAGTCAATTATTTCCCTTTAAATAACGACTATTTTTAGATCATTATCGAAGTTGAACTTTACCAAGAAAAAGAGAACTAAGTAAGTTAAAGTTATAACTCTCAATGATTATTGACTGATCAACTCATTACATAGCATTTGTGCTTTTTTTACTTTTTTGCTAGTATTAGCAATTGGAATCAATATCCTTTTTTTATTTATTTTTTATTAAAGGAGTCGATGCTCTTGACTCTAATAAATCTTTCCATAGCTTTCAAATGGCTGCTTAGGTTTACCTTCTGCAATGGAGCTCTTATTTATATCTCTTACAAGAATCAATTTTCTTAGTTTCCATTGATCCGAAGCTCTTTTTTTTTTTTGCTCATAAACTGACTGAATATAAATAATCAGGATAATTCTTATGCTTTATCACACTGCTCTTTGGGGGTTATTTATGAACCATACAATACTGTAAGAAAGAAGATTTCATTTTTTCTTTTTCTCCTTCCTCCCCTTTTTCTTTTCTTGCATTACCAAAGACTCTTTTTCGATTTACGAGAGATATAGGTTTATCTTTTCGTCTAAAAAAGTCTTTCGTTTATTTGATAGAACTATCTATATTTAAATAACTAGCTTATTGGCTCTTAGTAATTAATAAAAACAAATATACCAGAGACCAATTTGTTTTTATTTTGAGTTCTCTATCATTTTAGAAAAGAAGGCAAAAGCTTGATCTCAACGAGTCGCACACTAAGCATAGCACTGCTCCAAGATATTTAGTTCTTTTAATTTGATCTTATAGAATTTAAGATTTATATTATAGAAGGATATTGCTCATCTTAAACAAAGATCCAAATTTTGATCCCCAATACTCCATAGACGGTTTGAACCGCATAATAACAATCAATTTCAATAGAGATAGAGAAACAAATTATTTTCTATAGAGATAGAGAAACAAATTATTTTCAATGTTGTTATGATAGAAAATTATTTTACATAGATTCTAAATATTCTCTAAATTAAATTCATTAGTTCCTCTCTAGCATTTGTAGATATTTTTTCCCTACTTCGTTAACTCTAACGTTTGAATATAGTTTCTACTTTTAGATTTAATTTTAATAAAAATTATATTCTTACATGTTCTACATTCATATAAATTTCAAAATCCACTAGATTCCAAATAAATTATTTAGGTTAAATTAACCAATTCCTATCTAGGGTTTGTAAATTTCTTTCCCCTACTTTCTCAAATCTAGGGTTAGGAATTAATTTTACATTTAATTTTTATACTTAAATTATATTTATAAATACTCTAAATTCATCTAAATTTGAAAAATCCTACATAGTTTCTAAATGAATTCTCTAGGTTAAATGAACACTAGATTCATTAGTTTATCTCTAAGATTTGTATAATTTCCTTGCTTCCTTAGCTCTAAGATTTCAATATAGTTCCTACTTTTAGATTTAATTTTAATACTTATATTATATTCTTACATCTTCTACATTCATTTAAATTTTAAAAATTTAACATAAGTTTTAAATAAATTCACTAGATTCCCTAGTTTCTCTCTACCTGGTTTGTATCTATTTCCCCTACTTTCTTAGCTCTAAGATTTTAGTATAGTTTCTAATTTCAAATTTAATTTTAATACATATTATATTCTTATATATTCTACATTCATCTAAATTAATAAACATGTCAACCAAGCCAAAAAAATATTCATGCACTTTTCTTGTCAGAGGTAAATCACCTACAAAATTTATGACTATATTTTTACATGGTAGTGTTTGGATTTGAAATGGTTGATATAGTCAAGAATAGTTTCCAATTTCTTGGATTAATAACATGTGACCTCTTACAATGCCAGATATAATTAGCATCATTTGTTTATATACATGGCTAATTAATGTGATACTGCAAAATAGATATGGTTTAGTGGCCCTAAACTTCCCATATACCATAAGGGTACATGTACTTCGATAAAACTAATCATCTTATGAACATTCTTTGCATGAAGATTATTATTATGAATAAATTCATCTTTATTAACTTCTTTAATATACTAATATGACTCTAAAATCCTCTTTATATAAATAATCACTCATATATACTTAACTTGCAAAGGGTTCAAGAAGAAAAAAACACTAATTACAAACAACAATTTGGTGGTCTTGAAAACAATCAATAATCTTAAATTATATACACTTTTTTGTATTTAATGACTGTCTATTTTTTCAAGAAACAAAGTCCCCATGTAATATGGTGTGCTTTCTCAACCTATTGTTGATATTGTAAGCAATATAACGGTCAATATTATATTTAAGCAATTATCTCTTTTAAGGCTAACTAATAGTGTTTCCATATTTTCACCACTTGCACCAAAGCATAAATCTCTTTGTCATAGGTAAAATACCCAAAGGAAAAAACATAAAACATTTCAAACTAGTGATTAAATCCCATATAACATCGTATTTAACACCTATCTCCACTTCAAATAGTGTTTTAAATAGATTGTGAGCTTAGTTTTTATATATTAATACTATACATGTTTTTTGAAAATGATTTTATATATACATCCCTTAAATATATTTATAAGTGTAGGGGTTCAACATATAGAAATAGGAGTACAATTCAATCCTTATTTAGATATTAGAGTAGAGGGGGGCTCAACCAAACATAGTTGATGTTAGGGAGGAGACCCAATCACACATAATTGATGTCAAGGAGGAGACCCAACCAAGATTTGACATTGGAGACAGTTCAATATTGCTTCATTCTATAGATATGTATTATATAAACCTAATTAAAGGGGTCCAAAGAAAAAAATATTAAAAAAAATAGTTCATTTACTTGCTATTGATATAAATAAATTGAAGGCTTATGTTGAACAACCTAGTGCAATTAGTAAGAGGTCATTGAATAGAACTTCGAAGGAAATAGTTGAGAAGCATTTTTAAAATTGTGATATACTTGGCCAATCCCAACTATTATCAAGTACGCTTGTGATGAGCTAAAAGAGCCATTACAATTTTTGGGTGTAAATTTCACAAAAAATGAAGAAAATACACCTTCAAAAAGATATTGTTCAAAATGTTACAATTTTTTTGAGTTTCATTGGTAAAAATACCAATTAGTGGATAAGATCATTTCAAGGAGAGTGATTTTGAGCTCTATTGTAAGTCCAAAAATTCCAATAAAACATCAAATCTCTTCACTTTCAAGTTAAATTGTCTTAAGTAGAAAGACAATAACAAGATATGTGAAATAAAGAAAGGTTTTTATTATAGTATTGCATAAGGAAAATATGCATTGATGTGTAGGCCTCCTCATGATTGAAGATGGTTTTAGAAAGTTGATCTCAAATTTTTAGCATGATCATAATCATCCTTCATCAAATAGTAGAGATGTTCTCAAACATATGATTGGACCAAATGAATATGAATTGCATTTGAAGCATTGGTTAGACATAACACAACATGAGATGCATGTTATATTTTGTGATAGAAATCCTTATATAAAGATTGGAAAAAAAATATATGGAATGTTAAGACCATGGTACATGTGAAACCAAATAATTTTTTTGAAACTTTTTATTGTCGACATCATATTGTTCATTTGATCTCTATTATTAGGTGGATCAAAAGATCATAGTTAAGAAAGTGATGGTTTTCCAAATGCACCTCCAAAAAGGGTAAGTCAATTCATAGAATCCAATTTATGTGATAAATATGATGATGTAGATGGTCCAATGAAATCCATAAAAGGACTTTGTGAAACATGTGGAAATTTGGCTAAATTTCCTTGAGAAATGAAGATAATGACATTGATGAAGATGATAAATTGCAAGTTACAAATACATAAATTTTCATTACCAAGGATTATTTTAAGAAATTATGGAAATGCTTTTATATTTTACTTTTATGAAATTATTTTGAATTTTGATACCTCTAGGAAAAAAAAAGGAAGGATTTTAGAAATTTTTGTCCAATTATGAGGTTTGAAATAAACATTTTAAGGTTTATAATCTGAAACTAGGGTTTCAAATATAATTTTTAGGGTTTTAATTTGATGTTTTTAGGTTAAAAAATAGTTGTATAAGGTTTCAATTTGATATTTAAGGGTTTAAAAATAGGTGTATAGGGTTTCAATTTGATGTTTTAGGGTTAAAAATACCTGTTTAGGATTTCAAAATAGCTATGTAAGGTTTCAATTGAAGATTTTATGGTTTCAAAATAACCATTTAGGGTTTAAATTTGATACTTTAGGGGTAAAAAATAGTTTTATAGGGTTTCAATTAAATATTTTAGGGTTTCAAAATAGTTGTTTAAGGTTTCAATTTGACATTTTACGATTAAAAATAGTTGTTTAGGGTTTCAAAATAGTTGCTGTTTGAAAAACAAGGGCAAACAAGTGAGAGGTGAATCAGTTGTCACATAAATTATATTTATTAAACTTATTCTCAAATCTGATAAATAAACATGAAAGAATAAACCATCACCACATCAGAAACACACATAACACTGAGATTTTTGCGTGGAAACCCTATTAGGGGAAAAACCACGGTGGAGGTTAATCCACAAGATTATAATATGTTAAAAGTATTGTAAATGGGAAATGTACCTGCATTCAGGCACATTGCCTAGAGCTCACTACTCAAATACAAAAAGGCTCATTGCCCAAAGGAAGACACACTATCTTACAGTCACATTTGGATTACATTTGACATATTTTGAATTAAGAAAATAACATCTACTAATGCCTGATTATAGTTCTAATTAAGCACATGAAGACTTTCTTCTACTCAATCTTCTTCACACTTTACTTCTGCCTTCAAAATATTAGAACATTATTCTCTCACAAAACTCCCACATCTCGCAACTTGCATGTTGATATCCTCAAAAAAATTGATCATATATATCCACATCTAAGGATAACATCAACTACATGTCGGCCCAAAAAAAATTGAAATGTGTACAAACTGTCATCCCAAATCAATAAACAATTATCAATGTGAATCAACCAATGTTGGCCAAAACATAGTAAGGACCCAAAACAACATGCTTCAAACATGAAACACCTTAAACAATTAGCGTTGAAGATCCACAACATGCTACAATAACCCTATCAGCCATGAACATGAAAAACATGAACTCCCAAAAGAAAATCACCAATCGCGAGCACAACAATCAATGTGGACCAACAACACAGATAGAGCATGATCTAGAAACATCCATGAATCACCACATAAGCATCCGTAACAACTCAAATTACTAGAATCACGTCGCCTTCTTTCAAGAACACCAACTAAAGCAACAAAACAACTGTCAAAACACTGCTACTCATAACTTGATCAAATATTCATACGAACCTCTGAAACTTCATGTGGATAAACGAGATATACTTGAAAAAAAATCATTTAATCCGCAACTTCTTATCACCAGTATATTGAACTACCCATCATACTGAACTTCACTACATCACCGACAACCTGCAACTTATTTTATTACAATTTTCTCAATATCCTCGACATATACAAACTTAAAGACATAAATTCCAATAGTGTTGACATCAATGACAACCATATATCAGCAATATCCAACAATCTCTCCCTTTGGCATTGATGGCAACACATTATGTGAAAAACACCATCAACACAACTTTCTCTTAGCATTTTCTCCCTCTTAGATTTTGACTCTTTTCTCCTTAACTCTTTCAGAAATTTTCACATGAATCTTCTCCCCCTTTGACATCAATGATAAAGATACACATTATCTTTCTCCACACAAGCTCTGAACTGCATTTTCTAAACATATGACTACTCCCCCTAAGTAGCAACCACCACAACATCAATCCGGATCAGAAGATATGACTATGAAATGCACGAACTGATGCAAGTCAATGCATCTTAATTCTGATTAGGAGGGGTAATCACTCCTAGCTTCCCTCTGACATACTCAAAAGTATCCTTAGGAAAGGGCTTGGTAAAGATATATGCGATTTTTTCCTTAGTAGGCACATACTCCAGTTTGACTTCTTTTTCACTCACCTTGTCTCTCAAAAAGTGAAACTTGATAGATATATGCATGGTTTTTGAATGCAACACCAAATTCTTAGAAATGTTAATAACACTTGAATTATCACATAATATAGCAACATGTTCATCATACACAACTCTGATATATTTCAACATCTGCTTCATCCACAATACTTGAGTACAATTGTCAGCAGTAGCAATGTATTCTACCTTTGTAGTAGATAAAGAAATGGTATTATGTTTCTTACTTAACCATGAAATCAACTTCTTTCCCAAGAAAAATTCACCACCACTAGTAACTTTTCTGTCATTCACATCTCCTACCCAATCAACATCAGTAAAAGTACTCAAAGTAAGGTCATCTTCTTTAGGATACCATAGGCCAAAATCAATTGTCCCCTTCAAGTACATGAAAATCCTCTTCACAACTGTCACATGAGATTCCTTAGGATCAACTTGAAATCTTGCAACAATGCATTTGACATTCATGATATCGGGTCTAGTTTGAGTCAAATAAAGAAATCCACCAATCATGGATTTGTATCTAATCTAATTTGTCTTAGGAGAATCACCATTTTGAGTCAACATACATCCAATTACCATAGGTGTACCAACTAGCTTTGAATCTTCCATACCAAACTTCTTTAGCAATTCTTTCACATACTTGGGCTGAGATATAAAGATCCCTTTATCTGGCTGAGTAATTTGCAATCCTAGAAATAATTTAATTTCTCGAATCATAGACATCTCAAAATCACTCTACATCTCATCAAAAAACTTCATGCACAAATTATTATCTCCTCCAAAATTGATATCATCAACAAAGACTTCAATTTTTATCATGATCAATCTTGAAATACAAATTACTATCAACAATACCTTTGTTAAATCCAAGCTTCAACAAATACTTGTCCAATATGGCATACCATGCTCTTGGGGCTTGCTTAAGTCCATACAATGCTTTCTTCAGTCAACAAACCATATCTCCCTAATCAGTCAATTGAAATTCATCAGGTTGCTCAATATACACTTCTTCATTTAGTTCACCATTTAGAAATGCTGACTTGACATCCATCTGATAAACCTTGAAGTTTTTGTAAGAAACATAAGCAAGAAATAGTCTCACAACTTCAATCCTAGCAACAAGAGAAATTTTTTCTTCAAATTCAATTCCTTCCATTGGAGAATATCCTTTACACACCAGTCTTGCTTTGTTTCTAACAACTTCACCTTGCAAATTCAGTTTGTTCTAAAAGACCCATTTAGTTCCAATTACATTTTTGTCCTTAGGTCTAGGAACAAGAATCCATGTATTATTCTTCTCAATTTGCAATAGTTATTCTTTCATTTCGTCCACCTAATGTTCATCTTTGCATGCTTCATGGACACTATTAGGCTTAGTATTTGAGATCAAACAGTATTCTTCTACAATTCTTCTCCTAGTTTGAACACCTTTGTTCTTATCACCTATAATCTGATCTTCTAAATGATTTAGTCTTACATACCTTGGAGTCTTAGGCTCTTGAACTTTAGTCTCTTGTGATCTTGCTTCTGCACTTTCACTAGTTACTTCGTCTTGATTCACCAAAATGATTTGAACTTGATTTAGAGTCTGAACTTTCTTTCCTTTGTCTGAACTATCATTCAGATCGTCTGAATTATATCCATAGGTTCTGGATGGTCTAACTATGTCTTCATCAACCTTGACATTAGCGCTTTCAATTACTTTCCCCAATCTCTTATTGTAGCACCAATAGGCTTTAATTTTAGTAGAATAACCAAGAAAGATTTTGTCATCACTTCTAGCATCAAACTTTTCTATATCTTCATCTCTTTTGATATAGCATTTACTCCCAAAGATTTTGAAGTATCTAATAGTAGGCTTATGATCAAACCATAACTCATAAGGATTCTTACCAGTATCACCTTTGATATGTACCTAGTTGAGAGTGTAAATGACAATACTCACAGATTCTCTCTAGTAGATATGAGGAACATTTCCTTCCAGCATCATAGTCCTAAAAGCTTCTTGAATTGTCCTGTTCTTCCTTTCCACAATTCCATTTTGTTGAGGGGTCTGTGGGGCAGATAATTGTCTCTATATCCCATGCTCTTCACAAAAATAATTGAACTCAGCGGAAGTGAATTCACCACCTCTATTTGATATTAGACATTTAATCTTCAGACCCGTCTCTGTCTCAACCATAGCCTTAAAAATATTGAATTTCTCTAGAGCTTCAAATTTTTTCCTTAAGAAAGTGACCCACATCAATCTAGAATAGTCATCAATAAGTAACATGAAATACTTGTCTCCTTGTAAAATTTTGATTCTAGAAGGACCACACAAGTCAGTATGCACAAGTTCCAATACTTCATTTGAAAAATGTTGTTTGCTTCAGAATGAAATTCTAGTTTGCTTCCCTAACTGAAATTCCTTGCATATAGTATTAGTAGGTTTTATCAACTTAGGAAGATCTCTCATTGCCTGGGTAGAAGTTACCTTGATAATATTGTCAAAGTTTACATGAAACAATCTCCTATGCCACATCCAAATTTCATCAACTTGAGCAATTAGACAAATTTTGCTAGTAGTACTTAGGTGAAAGATATTACTTTTTGTTTTTGTACCAGATGCAATCACATTTCTAGAACTCCCCAATATTCTACACTTTCCATCCTTGAATTGAAGATTATATCCCTTGTCAACCATCCGTCTGACACTTAAGAGGTTATGCTTCAAACCTTCGACATATAGAGCATCATCAGTATTGTGATTACCATCAAAGTAAATAGATCCTCTACCATGGATTACACCAGATTTTTCATCACCAAATATTACAACACCACCATCATACTTTTCCAAACTCACAAATTTACTTTTATCACCTGTCATGTGATGAGAGAATCCACTGTCAATCACCCATTCATATTTTTCTTCAACTTTGGCAGCTAGAGCTTTCTCCACATTCATGCAACTAGTAGAATCAATAGGTACTAGATTATTTTCCTTGATAGAAATAAATAACCATTCATCCTCACTTACATTCCCTTTATTAAATTCATCATCTGTCACACCTTCATCAACATCATAATAACACTTTCTTTGGAATCTAGGCTTTTTAGATCTTGGCTTAGGAACTCTTTTAAGACACCTTGAGGCAAAATGACCTATCTTATTGCAAGAAAAACAATTAAGAGGAAATTTCCCTTTATACTTACCTTCTCCTTTGGCTACTCTCTTGACAGTAAGTGCTTCAAGCTCATCTAGTTTTCTCTCTTCTTCTCTAATCTCTCTCATTTCCTGCTCATACTTGGACATTTTTCTAGAAGAACTTTCTCCCATATCACATCTCTGCTTATCTTTTCCAGAGATAGTAGCCTTGAATGCAGATTCTATCTTAGGAAGAGATTCACCAAATTCACTTAACTCAAAAGTAGCAAGCTTACCAACCAAAATGTCTCTGGTTACATTTGTCACATTTCAGATCTCCTCAATAGCAACAACTTTGTGTTTGTATGCAATAGGCAAGGATCTAAGCACCTTAGCAACAATCTTTGATTCTTCCAATTTTCCACCAACACATCTGATACTACACACAAGTTCATTCACTATCTGCATAAAAGAAGTGATGTTCTCATCTTCACCCATTCTCAATGTTTCATATTTCCCTTTCAGGATTTGTAGCTTAGCAATATTCAAATGGGTATCACCTTCATACAAAGTTTCCAACTTTTTCCTGATCTCATAAGCAGTCTTCAGCTCCATTACATTTGTCATCTCAGAATAAGTCAAAGCACACAACAATGCTTCCTTAGCCCTGATATTGTACTCGGCTTCCTTAATCTCACTTGCAGTAGAAGGACCATTTTGTGGGATGATATATCTATTCTTTGTAATTGTCCAATAAGGTTCACCAATGCATCTCAAATGACACTCCATTCGAGTCTTCCACAAGGAATAATTTGTTCCATTAAATTTTGGACTATCCTTCTTGTATGTCACCATCCCAGATCACCTCAAGCGATCAAGCTTCTCCAGAGGAACCTGCTCTGATACCAATTGTTGGCAACAAAAGGGTAGACAAATGAGAGGAGGAGGGTGAATCAGTTGTCACATAAATTATATTTATTAAACTTATTCTTAGATATGATAAATTAACATGAAAGCATAAAGCATCACCACATCAGAAACACACATAACATCAAGATTTTTGCGTGGAAACCTTGTTAGGGGAAAAACCACGGTGGAGGTTAATCCAAAAGATTATACTCTATTAAAAGTATTGTAAATGGGGAATGCACATACATTCAGGCACACTGCCCAAAGGAAGACACACTGTCTTACAATCACATTTGGATTACATCTGACATATTTTGAACTGAGAAAATAACATCTGCTAATGCCTGATTATAGTTCTGGGTAAGCACATGAACACTTTCTTCTACTCAATTTTCTTCACACTTTACTTCTGCCTTCGAAAGATTAGAAAATTATTCATACACAAAACTTGCATATCTCGCAACTTGCATGTCAATCTCCTCAAAAAAATCGATCATATATATCAACATCTAAGGATAATATCAACTACATGTCGACCCAAAAAAAAATGAAATGTGTACAAACTGTCGGCCCAAATCAATAAGCAATTATCAATGTGAATCAACCAATGTCATCCAAAACACAATAAGGACCCAAAACAACATGTTTCAAACACGAAGCACCTTAAACAATTAGCCTCAAAGATCCACAACACACTACAATCACCATGTCGGTCATGAACATGTAAAACATGAACTCCCAAAATAAAATCACCAATCACGAGCACAACAATCAATGTGAACCCACAACATAGATAGAGCATGATCTAGAAACATCCATGAATCACCACAAAATAATCCACAACAACTCACATTACTAGAATAACATCGCCTTCTTTCAGGAACACCAACTAAAGCAACATAATAACTATCAGAACACTGATACTCATAACTTGATCAAATCTTCATGTGAACCTCTAAAACTTCATGTGGATAAACTAGATATGCTTGACAACAAACCCTTTAATCCACAACTTCTTATCATTAGTATATTGAACTAGCCATCATATTGAACTTCACTCCATCACCGACAACTTGCAACTTATTTTATTACAATTTTCTCAATATCCTCGACATATACAACCTTAAAGACATTAATGCCAATATTGTTGACATCAATGAAAACCATATATCAAAAATATCCAACAGTTGTTTAGTGTTTAAATTTTAGATTTTAGGGTTAAAAAAGAACTCTTTAGGGTTTGAATCTGATATTTTAGGGTTAAAAAATAGTTGTATAAGGTTTCAATTAAATATTTTAGGGTTTCAAAATAGCTATTTAAGGTTTTAATTAAATATTTTTAGGTTTCAAAATAATTGTTTAGGGTTTCAATTTGACATTTTAGGGTTAAAATTAGCTATATAGGGTTTCAATTGAATATTTAGGGTTTCAAAATAGTCATTTAGGGTTTCAAAATAGTTTTTTAGGGTTTAAATTTAATATTTTAGGGTTAAAAAATAGTTCTTTTAGGTTTCAATTTGACATTTAAGGGTTAAATTTTTTGTTATGGTTTCAAAATAGTTATTTATGGTTTCAATTTGATATTTTAGGGTTATATTTTTAATAGGGTTTTTAATTCACAAAAAAGTATATTCAAAATATTAATAAAAAATCATAGACATGGTATTGAAAAATGCCTAATAAATAGAAAAATATTGCAGGTGGAATGTGAACAATAAACCTCCATTCGAAGCCACATGACACAATGTGGGAAACATGTGTGCCTAAAGACCCATTTTTAACTTGTCATGTATGCTTCTCCTTCTAACCATGAAAGAAATAGATAATTGCATAGTGCTTGATGCTCTTGTGAGATGTGAAAGCGATGAATTCTTATCATTTCACTTTTGATTAGTTTTTTAATTAATAAAATAATATCTTCATTTGAAGGTACTATTTTATGTATTTTTTGAAAAAATAATACCTTCAAACAAAGGTGACCTTTGAATGAAGGTTACCTTTGTTCAAAGGTGTTTTCATAGGGCATTAAAATGAAGGTACCTTCATTTGAATAAAAACCTCCATTCAATGGAATTTCCTAATTTTTAGCCCCCTACAAAGTGAAAAAGCTAATGTCCCATGTTTGGGACTCATTATTGTGGGATGACCAATATATATAATCTTATTGGAATTATATTCTATCCATACCATCATATTATAATTTAAATGATTATTATTTTCTCATTTGGGCTAGTCATAATTTACGATAGAAATACATTATTTGTGTTCACTAGATAATGGGATCTCCTAATCATATTATGTCACCTAGTCCTTTGCATTCCTAATAATATGAATATACAAATTTTGAGCATAAAAATGATTCCTACTATAATTATAGATATTACCTTGCCCCACTCTCATTGTGTAATATAATCTATAATACTCCCTAGTGTTAGCAATAAGGTGTCACTAACCTTGAAAATCCTATGTATATTTACCTTTTCTCTCGCACTTTTGGAATATCTAAATGGACATTTAGGGTATGATTAGATAAATTATTTATATTAATATTTTATTAGGATATTTATATTAGTTGTCATATGCATTCATAAGGGATGTGGATCACTACGGTGGTGGTTACATTTAATTTTTGACTCACTAAATGTTATTTCCAAATTTTACGCACTAGGATTGGGAAGTGGAAAATCTTTTCATAACATATGTGAGCTACTAAGGATTTATGAGTCAAATATGTCTTTGTGATTACATATGCTATTTGAGAATACATTTATTGTGTCTATGTGATGATATGAAGTCATAAATCATGTTTATTGTTCTTGGAAAATGCACTCCATGGTGTACATAGGGTTTTTTAAAGATACCATGGTTTCTTCCCTCTTTGCTTATATATTATAGATGTGAGATAATTGTTTGATATCATATTTTATAGGTATACAAGGGTTATTAAAATGTTTTTGAGTGCAGAATGAGATGTTGTATCTTGTTCATTGAATATTAATGCATACACACCTTATTTCTTTGGTGGAATTATTTATCAAAAGGGTTTCTCCACTTCAATTCTATGTCATTTGTTGTAGGGTAAGTGAAAAAAGATGGGCCAAAAAGGGGTCTTAAGTGGCCACTTTTTTTTTGAAATCAGGAAATATCAACCTTGGATGAGAAATTGAGGATAGTTACTGTGTGAGGGGGAAGAAGGGCGTTAGATTCAGATCCAAGAAGGACATGAAAGCAATCTGACAAAGAAATATACTCTACAACCAAAATGCAAAAAATCTAAAATCTAAAAACTCCTACACATACGAGATTGAACTATACTATTGTAAAAATGATGAGGAACCTACTGATTACCAAATGAAAATAAAAGATGGCTTTTACCATCCCATAGCGGAGTGTGTTCGCTTGATGTTGGATTTATCTTATCACAACGAAGCCTCCAAAGTTCGTGTGCAAAGTGTGGATGAATGCTTGTGTTTGGTTGATCAAAGACAATGATGGAGCTCTCTCAAGGTTGATCTTGAAATCACTTCGTTGCTCAATGTATGTTAATTCTCTGATCCTTATTTGTGAGGAAAGGGGTTTGTTATATAAAAAATGAGATTTGAAATGGACGATCAAGATCGTTTTGAAGAATATCCAGATCATCGGTCAGAGTGTGTTGAGAGGATTTAGACATGAGAGAATTGTGCAAAGTTGATTGCACAATTTGTGTGATTGGGAAATAGATTGGCCAGTCAGGGATGTGATTGATCAGTTAACACAATAGATTAATCAGTCAAGGTTGTGATGGCTTAGTTAGGAATGTGATGTTTTAGTTAACAAAATAGATTGTTTAGTTAACAGAATAGATTTATTAGTTAACAAATTAGATTGCTTAGTCAACAATCATAATTTTCTCAATTAGATTGCTTAGTCAACAATCGTAATTTGCTCAATTAGAAAGTGGGTGAGGAATATGAATTAATTGATTTAATTAATTAATTCCTTTTTGGGGTTTGAATGTGAAAATCAAGTTTGACTTTTGCAAACAAAGTTGCATTAGTTTGATTTAATTATTTAAATTTTGGAGAAAAAGTGTTGTAATTAAATTAATATTTAATAATTTAATCCACTTAGGGGAATATGGTGATTTAGTGACGTAATTAAATAATTGGCGTTATTTAATCAATCAAGATGAAATAAGGTGGGATTAGGACTTTATTAAATAAATGAGATTTATTTAATTGGTCAAAATGATGAAATGTGAATTAATCAAATAATGTTATTTTATTTAATTAATAGAGGAATTAGGGTTTTTGGGATGTTATTAAATAAATGAAATTTATTTAATTTGTCTGAAATGATGAAAAAGTGAATTAATTAAATAATATTGTATTATTCAATTAATAAAGGAATTAGGGTTTTTGATGTCGTTTTGATGTGGTGCAATGTGGTGTGATGTGGGAATGTTGTAGTATAATTTTGAGATGATCCGAGACAAGAATAGTTCTGAGATGTTTCAGGGTGATTAAGATATGATGTGAGATGATCCGAGAAATTATGGGATGATTCCAAGCTATTTCAGGGTGATTCTAAGATGTTCTGAGACATTATGGGATGATTTCAAGTTACTATGAGATGTTACAAGATGATTCTGAGTCATTCCAAGGTGTTACGAGATGATTCCAAGTCATTCTAAAGTGTTATAGGATGATTTCAAGTCATTCTGAGGTGTTATAGGATAATTTTGAGTCATTTTGAGGTGTTATGGGATGAGTCTGAGTCATTTTGAGGTGTTACAGGATGATTCCGAGTCATTTCAAGGCATTACAAGATGATTCTGAGTCATTCCAAGGCATTGCGAGATGATTCCAAGTCATTTTGAGGAATTATGGGATGATTTCGAGTCATTCCAAGGTGTTACAGGATGATTCCAAGTCATTCCAAGATGTTATGAGATGATTTTGAGTCATTCTGAGGCGTTACAGGATGATTCTGAGTCATTCCAAGATGATCAGAGATGATGTTTCATATCATTTGACATTTTTTGAGGCTGTTTGATGTTATTTGATGTTTTTCAATGTTGTTTGATGTTTTTTGATGTTGTTCGACAAGTGTTAGGTCAATTTTACATGTCTACAGTTACACTCAAAATTTTAAGATGCAACAAAAATAATGTTCGTAGTGCTCCAAGTCTACTTTCCAAACTATTTTTTTTTAAATGGTAGAGATTAAGGGGTTCAAAAAAGGAAGCCACATAAATTGGTGTTTCTTTTGTCAAAAAACATAACATAGCATCAGGTTAACTTTTTTTAGATGTTTTAAAATTGCTTCAATGAGAAATTAGCTAACAACATATAGTATATACTCAATTTTTTTGATGATTTTTTGATAAACATTTAACTTTTTACTAATTTTTAAAGTGGACACATCTTGAAAAACAAAATTTTGGTCGTGCTACCTATTAATGCAGATGTTGTAAACACACACCAACAATCAGATAAAATATCACAGTGTACCACGAGAACCTACCTTTCTTGAAAAACTCCATCAGGAAACCTAAATCTAAGGAAAACTCAGCTTGATCCCAAGGCTCAATTATGTCAGGTCTTGATGCACTAGGTTCACTCAGGGTTCATTGTGATTTCTCTGTTAAAGATGAGGGGTATATAATTGTTAAGAATTTGGTAGTATCCGAAAGATAGAAATATAGTCTAAGTCTGATCATTCAAATATTACTTAAAAACTTCATGAAATCAAAGAATTTTCAATAATATTTCATGAAAATCAAATAACTTGCATACATTCAAGTAGATTTAACATTAAGCACTCAAAAAATTCATGGAATAAAAATATTTATAATAAAACTCCATGAATTTATCATTTTTGGAACATTTTCTAGAATATAAATCATCTACTCTAAAATAAAGCATAAAAAATTACTGAAATGTAAAATTTATCCCAAGTATTATCTACACATGCCTCAAGAAATAAATAAACCAAAGAAAACCATTCTATACTTCACTAGATTGCTTCAGAACTAGGCATAGAATGATGCAAGAGTTTAAAGAAAGGGGGATCATTTTTCACTAAATAGTGTCAGTATGCACCCTTAAACGATGCAACACATAGTCTTGTCCAATAGGAACAAACGATCAACTACGTAAGATTTCATATCAAAAAATAGCTTTGAATTGGCTCTAGTATTAGTTAACTTCTAATGAAGCATACAAGTTTTTAATCTGGAATGGAACAAAAAACGAGAAAAAGAATAAAACTTGAATTTTTTTTAATTCTCTGAAATCCACAATTTTGAACTTAAAATTAAAAAAAGCAACTAACAAAATTTTATATAAGAAAGGCCCCAAAGAGTTTGAACTTAATCATATCAAAGAGAATTAGAGAAACAAATCAAAATGTAGCACGTGGCAGGTGATAGTTGGCATCAATTTTTTTTAGGCGAAGTCAAAGATATTTTGAATTTTCTTCAGTAGCAAACTCCAAACTTTAGGCTCTGAGTCACGGGTATTTTTGAATAAAAAATAAAAATGTTGGCATTTTTCAAAACCTCCAAGATTAACTGTCTTCATCAGGTTTGGAAGAAAACATACAAAATTCATTTCAAAACTCTATCCATGCACAAAATGTTTGGTCTTCCACTACTTGTTTACCTACTCTTCTTTACTAGACTCCTGGTCTGAAGACTCATCTTCACCTAGGCTTCTCTACTGATATTCCTAGAAAGCAATCAACGCTTGATGTATACATTCTTTTGGAATGCCTTGAATTACATTCCAGCTATACTTATGCCTAAAATATTCTTCTAATATTTGAATGATATTTTCATTTCTCCACATTACTTTCATCCCATATTTTATCATAACATTCCTACACCTTATGATATCATCTATGACCTCTCGAATTAATGACTGAACATGATCCTTATTCACTTTTTGATCCATTCTCTGAAATCTTTTACTTCCTTGTTATCTTGTCCTAAAGTCTAAGGATCATAGCTTTGTCTAGCTATCATTTCAATGAAACTCTCATCTTTGTCTATCAATTTCTTACATAGCTCAATGACCTTTTCTAGTCCACTTACACATGGTGATAAAGTGTCCCTTTCCCAACTCAATTGTATCCTCCATTTCTCAAACATCGAAAATTCCTGTTCTATAACTATCTGCTCATTATCAATTCCTAGACATCTATCTAAAGAAGAACCCTTAGCCTTTTCCCTTCTGCATCAGTTTTTTCTTGGAAAAATTGGCATTCACTCTCAAGTATTCTAGACTTATCATGAAAATGGTATGCTTCCTTACACTTCCCAATTTCATCCCTTATTGATTCTTCACCTTGCATTATTAGGTATTACATCTATTCTTCAAACATGCTTAGGTTATGGCGAAGTGCTGTGATAGCATCTACCTGTTCCTTAGAAATTAGAACTAGATTCTATGACAACTCAAACCATGATTGACACAATTGGGATAGTGACCTAATAAAATTCTCCAAGCAAGAAATCCATTCCTTTAATTCTCTTTTCTTTTTCTTATTCTTCACTCAGGGGATAATCATCTCTAAAATCACCTTCATCTCTTCTCACTCCTATCCCCATGAAAAATGTACTACATTAATTGTCGTCACCCTATAATCCCTACCCATCATTTCACTCTTTCTCTTCTCTCCTACCAGAGTAGCTATTTGAAGATTTCTTTCTTCATCTGCATTCCTTTTCACAACATGTCTAGTCTTTTCTCTAGCTCTAGGTTTAGGGGTTTCTATTCCTTGCATTAAAATTTTCAAGTCCAGAGGCACCAATTCCACCTCCAACGGTGGAGCCAATCGATTACAACCTAGTTAGGCAATTCTTCATTCTATCCTGCCTCTTCAACAATACTTCATTCCTGATGATCAAAATGTTTAGGAACTTCCTCTCTTAAAATTTCAACAATTCCCATGACAACCTCCAAAAATTTAACGTTCTTTGTCCTCATTGGCATGGCTTCTAGATTAATTTGATTTATCGTTGTCTCTTTCTCTCTAAGACTCTCATTTTCCTATCCTACCATATTTTTCAACATTATCCCTTGGAGTAGTCTTTTCTTGTTGTCCTGAAACATTTGGATTCTCATCACTTCCTGATTTATCACCCAAAGTTTGTGAGGACTCTATACCTTTTTTCTTATCCCAACTTTCTCCTAGTTCTTCAGAAGTCCATGATTTCTCAGCAATCTTTTCATCTCTTCCTTGTAAAGCCTGATTCTCAATTATATCTTCTTCATCAACAATAGGAATAGGGCTCTGAAATGCAGTGTCTTATTTCTCTTACATTTGTTTCCTTAGGGTTTCCCACCTCTTGAGTGAGTGATCCTATTATAAATTATTCTTCTTCTCTATTTTTAGGATATGACCCTATATTCAACACTTCTTCCACTACTGGCTACATCATTAGATCTCCTCTAGGCCATTTTTCCTTAAACTATTTCATCTTAGAAGTCCATTTCTCAAGCTTCTCCTTAGCTTCTTCTTCAGTTAGGTTAGGACCTTCCTCTTGAATTATAAGATTCCTTCCCAAGGCTTGTCTCATTGTTGTCATATTGAAAGAGGGTGGAGAAGTAAATATAGTTGCTACCTTATGCAATATAGACCTTGTCTTAGCATGTATCTAAGTTCTCATTCTTAGATCTTCACTAGTCATAGGCTAAGCTCTTGGATTTTTCATGGAATAAAATGTTGCCTTTGGTGTTTCCATTACATTGTTGGAGTAGCCATAGTTTCTTTGCATAGGCTAGCTGTCCATGATGCTATTGAAATTCCCTGGCTTGAAGTATTGGGAGCTTCCCACCTTGCTCATTTTCCCTTGTTTCTACAACCTTTCTTTTCATTTTTATCACTCCTAGCATACCCCAATTCATTGACCCACTTTTTCTTCTCTTAACATTACATGGGTATGTGGGTTCTATCCCAGATTCCTTCATTATCTTAACATAACCATTAATCTAGTACTAAGTATAAGTCAATACTTGTTTATAAATTTCTTCAATGGTTACTACCTCTTTCTTTGTATAATCTAGGTTTTGGATGGGTTCATTAAAAACTTTATCTGAGTCATAAAATGGATTCAACACCTCTCCATTATAAACATCCAATTGTTCTAGAACATCATGAATTCTGAGAACCTTTATTTCTCCTAATGAGAACCTATTGTATGACCTCTTCCTCACATCATGATTATCATCAAAATTATGCCAAAAATACTCTAGATGATAAACATGAGTATACTTCTTTCTGATTTGATTGGCAAGGTTATCCACCAGATCATAGTTTCCCTACAAAAGTGTAAATAACTCTAACCCATAGAGTTTTAACTCATCCTCGCACATCTTGGCATTCTTGAATACAATACATTTTTAATTCCTAATAATGATAGGGAATCTAACAAAAAATTTCTTATGTTCTTGTTAAAAAAGAGAATGAGATGGCTACACCTATCTCGTAAATTTTAGTAACAACATTTTGTAAGTTGGATACTTGGGTAGCATGAAGGGGTATTCTATAAATCCTTCCACCCTGATGTAGGTGAAAGTAGGTAATTGAATATACTAGCCCCCAATGAACCGAAGACCACTCTATGATTCAAGAGATAATCTCTTGGATTTGTCCCCTTCTAACAACCTCACCAATTTCATAGAAAAAACATCATTTACCTTTCGGTAATGCTCTCAGTACTGGTGAATAGTAATCTAGGGTAGATGAATATAAATCAAATTATTCTCTGGTTCTCTACCTAGGGTACCTACTCTATTCAATCCTTGTATATTTAACCTTAGGGCACAAGAATAGATGACATATGAAGACATGGTTGTAATGTTGTAAAATTGAACCCCTTGCAATTTCACATACATTCTTGTATCTGCTTTAGTGTCCATTCCCTTAGAACTTGTGTAGGTTCATTTTAGCCCTTGCATCAGCTTTTTTCCCTTCTCACGATGCTCAACACCCCTTTTCAGTAGCCACCCTTACGTGTCAACTTTGCATTAAACCCGATGCTTCTCCTATTTTCATCATTTTGTAGCATCATGTGTTCAAACACTAGCATGTTGTGTGGACATCTGCGCACCACACTAGAATCCTATGATGTTTCAATGCTTAAACATCTATTTTTGCGCATGCTTTTTCACTTGTCATCTACTTTTATCAGTGGTAACAACTCATAATGCCTTGTAACTACTTGAGAAGCTTCTTTTTTATTCTCTTATCTCTTTAAATGCTCTCTCTTCAATTCATTTTTGGGTGTTCATATTTTTCTAGGTTCATTCTCACTTCCTCCTAGCTTTGAGTCTAGCATTTCTATCTTGTTTGCACAACTTCATATAGCTTGCTACACAATCTTTCTTACATCCTTTCAAGCTCTCTTCGCAACATTCTAAAACTTTTGCAACTCCTTTTGAAACATTCTTGGCTCTTGCAGCTCCATCTCCCTTATCTCATTCTTGCAAGCATCTTGGGACTCCATATCCCCTATCATTTGCATCCTTACTTCATGATATAGGTTTTCCTTCTTGAGAAGGTATTGCTTTTATCTCCTCTTTTGTGATACGGGTTCTCCTTCTCGAGAGGGGTTTTATTTTATCACTCATTGCACACTTTACTTCTCTCTATCTATTTGGTTTTCCATGGAGGTGGGAGCACCAAAATGAGGGTTTGAATGAGGAAAACCCCTATACATCCCCAACACTTTCTCCAGATCTTACAATTGTAGGTATTGAAGACATTCACGTGTTGGAGGAATCATCACTTGCATGGTTGTGCAAATATTCTTTCTTTATTCTCTTTATCTTTATCATTTCTATTTCACTTTATTTTAGCTTTATCACATTCTCTTATTTTCTAGTACTTCTGTAAGTTCTCAGCAATCAGATTGCTAGCAGTTGTTTAGGTATTTTATGTGATAATATCATTTTTTGTTCTATATGACACCAACATGCTAGAGAGATGCTAGCGTGCCACGCTATCGTCCTAGACTTGCACTTCTGTCCTTTGGCCGAGAGCTTGTCATTTTTTCTAGAGAATCTTCGTGACCTACTCTTTCTGATTCTAGAACTCTCACATTGTTCCTTGAGGTAGTTTAGGGAAGTTTTCCTCATGAGGCTCTCTGAATGAACATAACTCATGAGTAGAAAATCCCCCTTCTCTACATTTTGGTGAACCTGACGTGAACCAAAAAACTAGGAATTTATTTACCCCGAGTTGGTAGGGTCATAACTTTTGACTTAGTGCTCAAAATTTAGAACCATTTGCACCATTGGAAAGGTCTTCAAGAGGAATAGTTAAGTCCCTAAAATATGATTCCTTTGAATATCAAATTTTAGGGACTGATGCAAGTTTTGATCCTAAATTTTGCTCCAAAGACCTCCGAAAATGCAAATTACTAGAACCTAGAAAATACCGAAAAAATTAGAAAATATAGATTCTTGGTTTTTTTTGGTTCTATCACCTCAAAATGAATTTAATATCTTCTTTTATCAGTTCAGTATCTAATTTTTTTCAAAATATTAATAATATTCCATTTCATGCATGTGATAGTGACTTGGCTTTACCCATGTCACTTTGGTTCTTTGATCCTTCTCATGAGATTCCTCTTGCTTTAGAGGATATGTTGTTGCAAGAAGATGAAATAATTGATACCTTTCTTAATGTTTCTTTACCTTCTATTCATTCCAATGCACTCTCTTTTGGAGATGATGCATTTGTGAATGATGGATATCCTCTTCATCCCAATGCACTCTCTTCTAGAGACATTGCATTGGTGAATGATGAATCTCATCTTTGTTCTGATGCACTCTCTTCTAGAGATGATGCATTAGTGAATGATAGATCACCTTCCACATCTGATCCTCCCTGGATTGATGTTGAGAATATTTATTTGAATAATCATCCTACTAGTTGTGATGATTCTGTAAATACAATCTATGTCTTTGTTGCCCCTCAAAGACCTAAGAGACCCATCATTTATGTGACTCAAGTTAGTCCTTCTCCTAAAAGGGTTTGTTCTATTAATGGTGTTCCATTTGATATAGATTCTCTTAATATTTCTAAGGCTCCCTCTTATAGAGTGGTAGCCCATACTTATGAGAATAAAATGAATAAACAACCAAGCCTTGCTCAAGTACCTAAAACTACAACTAAAGCACCCGATGATTATGATCTTGTCGAGCAACCTCGGGTTACTCTGGCTAAGATCTCACTATGGGACTTGCTTCAGTCTGCTCTATTTTATCAAGGTATGCTTTAGGAAGCCTTGCAAAAGATCCTATTTCCTTCTTCCACTAGGCTTGTAGATGCTGATTCATTAATAGCTTATATTCATGTGGATTCATCAAATATTATGTTCTTTCCGTAGGAACTCCCACCTCTGGAAGTATAGAAGCAAGAAGACCCTCTAATGATTATAATCAAAATTAATAAAATTGACATTAGACACACTCTCGTTGACACTGGTTCAACGCTCAATATATCTAGCATTGATCTATTGCCTAAAATTAATATTGATTCATCTTCTCTTAATGCTTCTTTTATTATCATTCATGGGTTTGATAATGTCAGTCGACAACCTTTAGGCATGGTAGTCTTGCCTTTAAATTTGGGACCCATTATCGTACCTACCGTCGTGTATGTTATGTAAGAAAAATTACCATATAACCTTCTTCTTGGTAGACCATGGATTCATGCTATGGGTGCAATCCTGTCTACATTGCATAAATCCATTAAGTTCATTTGTAATAATTGAGTAGTCATTGTTAAGGCTGACCTTGAAGCTATGCACTTGTGTGAGATGGAAGTTGTTGGTCAAGTTGTGATTGTGCCTAATTTTATTCCTTCAGTGTCTTCCAATGTGTCGATGTTTACTACAAAAAGACCTACTACAAAGGGTACTCTTGAGGTAGATGTCCTTGAAGAAGATCCTTCTGCAACAAGAAATTCTAAGTCTACCTTTTCTTAAAAGAATGCATGTCTTGGTGATGATTGGGGTTCATTAGAATTTACAGATTCCTTCATTAGGGAATATAAAGTCAACCCAATCCACTTAGACCCTCCGATAAAATCATCCAAACCCGCTATCAAAGATGGTTACTCTTTTACATCGTGGGATAATGTGAACACAAATTGTAATAATCTTAGTGTTGATCCTCCTTCTAAGGAAGATGATTACACTTCTACCAAAGAGGATGAAATTGGTAGTCCTCTTAAGAAGGTTGATGATAATCTTGTAGAGGAGTGTGATCCCCCTTTTTGGAATAATACTCTCTAAGTAGATCCCCCCTCTTCTCATGATTTTCAAACATGTTATGGCCTTGAATTTAAGCTCACCTCTAAATATGGTTATGGGTGTAAAGGTTGTGGGCATAATGAACAAGGAATTCAAGTCCCTATAGAGTGTGCACCTCATAAGTGTAATTTGGGGCTGGGTTGCTCGAATGAACAATCTGAGAAGAAACCATGGTTGAATGTTGACATGATGTCCGCTCAACCTCATTCTCGCAGATTGGTCCATCCTCCTTTATCTTTTGTCTTCGTATCTTCTTCTTGTGAGTAGTCAAAATTTTCTCCACAAGAGAAAGGGTTGCTTGTTTCTCCTCATCCTTTGTCGGAGCAAGAGTATATGTTGTTGATGCTTCTAAAAGCTTTCTTAATTACTCTTCATCCTCCTACATGCAAGAAATATCATAAGAATGATAAAGAAAAACATTCTTTATGTGCATGCAATCGAGTGCTTGACCATTCCAGTATTGAATGTAAGGCCTTGAAGGATAAAATACAAAAAATTCATGATTTAGGTGCTATCACTCATTCATTAGTTGATGCACCTGCCTCTTCTTCAAGTGACAAGTAATATCGAGGTTTACCTCTATCCTGCATGCTCTAAGTATCTTGCATTGTTCTCCTCCCTTGTATGTTGGGGGTAGTGATAACTTGTTCCAAAGATGTGTGTCCCTTTAGTGGACCCCTTTTATTTTGAAGTGTTCCTGAGAGACCCCTTTTGAAAGATTTTATCTCAAATACAATTCTATGGCATCTAGCTTGGAGACAATCTGACTAGACCTATTTCTTTGCATCTAGCTTGGGGGCAGCTTGAATAGACCTTTCTTTTTCAAACAATGCATCCCTTGAGTGGATCCCTCTTCTTTTGAAAGGTTCTTGAGGGACCCCTCTGAAATATTTCTAATTTGTTGAATTTTTGTGTGACTGTCCGCTTGACTTCCTGTGTGGCTGCTTTGTTTCTAGACATGTTTTTATCTATGGGTAAACATGTCACTTTGCAGGTGAGCCTGTAAAGCCACTTTCCAATTCGACTCTACGAAGTCTCCTTCCTTTGGGTTTCCTCCGTGTGAGAGATCTTGGGGGACACCTCCTTGTAGGTCTGTGGGCCTATAAAGCACTTCCTTTGGGTTTCCTCCATGTGAGAGATATGGGGGGATTCCTCATTGTAGGTCTATGGGCCTGTAAGGTGCTTCCTTTGGGTTTCCTTCAAATGAGAGATCTTGATGGATGCCTTCTTGTGGGTCAGTGGGTATGTAAGATGCTTTCATCTTGTGATATTTGTCCACCATTGGTCCGAGGGCCTTTGGTGTACTTTATTCAACTTCGTAGTTCCATGGAGCTACAAAGTCCTTTTGTTCAAATCTCCTTGGGTTTGAATACTTGTGGAACCACCTCCATTCAAATTTTCATTCCTTTCTTCTCCATCTCTTTCTCTTCTTAAATTGTATATATTGGATTGAAGATATGCATCTTCTTCATCCTGAGTATATGCTTCTTCTCTCCTTCTACGAATTCCTCTATGTGTTGTTGTTTTTAATTTTGGGACAATGCATAGTACTAATAAAACCTTTTAAATTGAGGTCTCTTTCACTTTTCTGACTCAAATCCTTTAGTTTATTATGTGCTAACACTGTTGTCTTGTGCAGGTTTTTCTTGTCTAATGAGTTTGTTTTGTAGGTCTTCAGCCTAGGGGCATGCTTCCGTGGATCAAAGATCTATCTTCTTCCTCTACAATATCCTTTTGGCATAATGATGTTATTTATGTTTAGTATATTTCCTTTAGTGTGCATATTAGTGTAGATTAATATGCTCGCTATAGTGGGAGGAAAATGTAATGTCATAAAATTGAACCCCTTGCAATTTCACATACATTCTTGTATCCACTTTAGTGTCCACTCCTTAGGAATTGTGTGGGTTCATTTTAGCCCTTGTATTAGCCTTTTTCCCTTGTCAAGATGCTCACCATGCCTTTTTAGCAACTGCCCTTGTGTGTTAGCTTTGTGTCAAACCTGATGCTTCTCCTATTTTTGTCATTTTGTAGTGTGATGTGTTTAGACACTAGTGCACCACACAGATTTTTGCACGCAGCGCTAGCATCTTGTGACATTTCAACGCTAAAAAAACTATTCTTGTGCATGTTTTCCACTTTTCATCTACTTTTTTCAATGGTAATGGCTCGAAACTCCCTGTAACCGCTCGAGAAGATTCTTTTTGCTTCTCTCCTCTCCTTAAATGATCTCTCTTCAATTCATTTTTGGGCACTCCTTTTTTTCTAGCTTCATTCTAACTTCCTCCTAGATTTGACTCTAGCATTTCTATCTTGTTTGCATAGCTTCATATAGCTTGCTATACCAACATTCTTACATCCTTTTAAGCTCTCTTTGTAGGATTCTAAAACTCTTGAAACTCCCTTTGCAACACTCTTGGCTCTTGTAACTTCATCTCCCTTATCTCATGCTTGCGAGCATCTTGGGACTCCATATCCCCTATCATCTGCATCCTCAGTTCATGATACGGGTTTTCCTCCTCGAGCGGGGATTGCTTTTATAACCTCTTTTGTGATATAGGTTCTCCTCCACAAGCAGGGATTTATTTTATCACTCATTGCACACTTTAATTCTCTCTATCTATTTGGCTATCTATGGAGGTGGGGACACCAAAATGGGGGTTTGACTGAGGCAAACCCCTATATAGCCCCAATACTTTCTCCAGATCTTATGCATGTAGGTATTGAAGGCATTAGCATGCTGGAGGCTTCATTTCTTGCGTGGTTGTGAGCATCTTCTTTCTTTCTTCTCTTTATGTTTATCATTTCTATTTCACTTTATTTTAGCTTTATCACATTCTATTATTTTCCAATACATCTGTAAGTTCTCAACAATCAGATTACTAGCAACCGTTTAGCTATTTTTTGTGATAAACTCATTTTATGGTTCGTATAGATGCCAATGTGCCAGAGAGATGCTAGCGCATCGTGTTGTCATCCCAGACCTGTGCTTCCATCCTTTGGCTGAGAGCTTGTCATTTTATCCAGAGAATCTTCGTGAACTATTCTTTATGATTCTAGAACTCTCGTGTTGTTCCTTAAGGTAGTATAGGGTAGTTTTCCCCATGAGGCTCTCTGAATGAAGAGAACTCATGAGTAGTGAATCCCCCTTCTCTACATTTTTGTGAATCTGACATGAACTGAAAAACTAGGAATTTATTTACCTTGACTTGGTGGGGTCATAACTTTTGACTCGGTGCTCCGAATTAAGAATCGTTTGCATTGTTGGAAAGGTCTTCAAGAGGACTAGTTAAGTCCCTAAAATACTATTCCTTCAACTATCAAATTTTAGGGACCGATGCAAGTTTTGAACCTAAATTCCACTTCAAAGACCTCCAAAAATGCAAATTACTAGAACCTAGAAAATATCAAAAAAATTAGAAAATCAATATTCTCAATTTTCCTTGGTTCTGTCACCTCAAAATGAATTTAATATCTTGTTTTATTAGTTCAATATCTAATTTTGTTCAAAATTTTAATAATATTCCATTTCATGCATGTGATAGTGACTTGGCTTTACCCATGTCACTTTGTATCTTTGATCCTTCTCATGAGATTCCTCTCGCTTCAGAAGATATATTGTTGGAAGAAGATGAAATCATTGATACCTTTATTAATTTTACTTTACCTTGTATTCATTCCAATGCACTCTCTTTTGGAGATGATGCATTTGTGAATGATGAATCTCCTCTTCATCCCAATGTACTCTCTTCTAGAGATGTTGCATTAGTGAATGATGAATCTCATCTTTGTTCTGATGCACTCTCTTCTAGAGATGATGCATTAGTGAATTATGGATCACCTTCCACATCTGATCCTCCTTGGATTGATGTAGAGAATTTTTCTTTGAATAATCATCCTACTAGTTGTGATGATTCTATAAATGTAATCTATGTCTCTGCTACCCCTCAAAGACCTAAGAGATCCATCATTTACATGACTCCATCTATTCCTACTCCTAAAAGGGTTTGTTCTATTAATGGTGTTCCATTTGATATAGATTCTCTTAATCTTTATAAGGCTCCCTATAATAGAGAGGTAGCCCATACTTATGAGAATAAAATGAATAAACAACCAAACCTTTCTCAAGCACCTAAACCTACAACTAAAGCACCCGATGATTATGATCTTTTCAAGCAACCTCGGGTCACTTTGGCGAAGATCTCACTGTGGGACTTGCTTCAGTCTACTCCTATTTATCAAGGTATGCTTTAGGAAGCCTTGCAAAAGATTATATTGCCTTCTTCCACTAGGTTGGTAGATTCTGATGTGTTGATAACTTATATTTATGAGGATTCATTGAATATTACATTCTTTCAATAGGAACTCCCACCTCCGGAAGTACAGAAGGAGGAAGACCCTCTAATGATTATAGTAAAAATTAATAAAATTGGTATTAGACGTACTCTCGTTGATGTCATTTTGGCACTCAATGTATGTAGCATTGATCTATTGCCTAAAATTAATATTGATTTATATTCTCTTAATGCTTCTTCTATTGTCATTCGTAGGTTTGAAATGTCGGTCGAGAACCTTTAGGCACGATACTCTTTCCTTTAAGGTTGGGACCCATTACCATACCCACCCTCATGTATGTTGTGTTAGAAAACTTACCATATAACATTATGCTTGGTAGACCATGGATTCATGCTATGGGTGCAATCCCGTCTACCTTGCATAAATCCATTAAGTTCATTTGCAATAATCGAGTACTCATAGTTAAGGCTGACCCTAATGTCATGCACTTGTGTGAGATGGTAGTTGTTGGTCAAGCTTTGGTTGTGCGTACACTTATTCCTTTAGTGTCTTCTAATGTGTCGATGTTTACTCCAGCAGTACCTACTACAAAGGGTACTCTTGAGGTAGATGTCCCTGAAGAAGATCCTTCTGCAACAAGAAATTCTAAGTCTACCTTTTCTCAAAAGAATGCATGTCTTTGTGATGACTGGAATTCCTTAGAATTTATAGATTCCTTCATTAGGGAATATATAGTTGGATCCACTTAGACCTTCTGATAAGATCATCGAAACCTACTATCAAAGATGATTATTCTTTTGAATCACAGGATAATGTGAATATAAATTATAATATTCTTAGTGTTGATCCTCCTTTTAAGGAATATGATTATGCTTCTACCAAAGAGGATGACATTGGTAGTCCTGTTAAGAAGGTTGATTACAATCCCATAGAGGATTGTGATCCCCCTTGCAAGAATAAGACTCTCTATGTAGATCCCCCCTCTTCTCATGATTTGCAAACATGTTATGGCCTTGGCTTGAAGCTCGTCTCTAAATATGGTTATGGGTGTAATGAACAAGGAATTTAGGTTCCTTTAGAATGCACACCTTGTAAGCATAATTTGGGGCTTGGTTGCTCAAATGAACAATCTGAGCAGAAATAATGGTTGAATGTTGACATGATGTTTGCTCAACCTCATTCTTGCGGATTGGTCCATCCTCCTTTGTTTTCTATCTTCGTATCTTCTTCTCGTGAGTAGTCAAAATTTTCTCCACAAGAGAAAGGATTGCTTGCTTCTCCTCATCCTTTGTTGGAGAAAGAGTGTATGTTGTTGAGGTGTCTAAAAACTTTCTTAATTACTCTTCCTCCTCCTACAAGCAAGAAATATCATAAGAATGATAAAGAAAAGCATTCTTTCTGTGCATACCATTGAGTACCTAACCATTGCACTAGTTAATGTAAGGCCTTGAAGGATAAATACAACTTTTTCATTCAGGTGCCATCACTCATTCATTAGCTGATGCACCTGACTCTTCTTTAAGTGACAACTGATATCAAGGTTTACCTCTATCCTGCATTCTCTAAGTATCTTGCATGGTTCTCCTCCCTTGTATGTTGGGGGCAGTGATAAATTGTTCCAAATATGTGTGTCCCTTTAGTGGACCCCTTTTATTTTGAATGGTTCTTGAGAGACCCCTTTTGAAAGCTTTTATCTCGAATGAAATTATATGGCATCTAGCTTGGGGACAACCCGACTATACCTATTTCTTTGCATCTAGCTTGGGGGAAAATTGAGTAGACCTTGATTTTCAAACAATGCGTCCCTTGAGTTGGACCCCTCTTCTTTTGAAGGGTTCCTGAGGGACCCCTTTGAAAGATTTCTAATTTGTTGAAATTTTGTGTGAATGTCTGCTTGACTACCTACGTGGCCCCTTTTTTTCTAGACATGCTTTATCTCTGGGTAAACATGTCACTTTGCAAGTATGCTTATAAAGCCACTTTCTAATTCAACTTTATGGAGTCTCCTTCCTTTGGGTTTCCTCCATGTGAGAGATCTTTGGGTACGCCTCCTTGTAGGTCTATAGGCTTGTAAGGAACTTCCTTTAGGTTTCCTCCATGTGAGAGATCTTGGGGGATGCCTCCTTATAGGTCCTTGGACCTATAAGACACTTTCATTTGGGTTTCCTTCATGTGAGAGATCTTGAGGGACACCTTCTTGCAGGTCTACGGGTCTGTAAGACACTTTCATCCCATGAGATTTGTCCACCGTTGGTCTGAGGGCCTTCAATGTACTTTATTCAACTTCATTATTCCATGGAGCTACGAAGTCCTTTTGTTCAAATCTCCTTGGGTTTGAATACCCTTGGAGCCACCTCCCTTAGAATTTTCATTCCTTTCTTCTCCATTTCTTTCTCTTCTCAAATTGTATAAAATAGATTGAAGATTTGCATCTTCCCAATCTTGAGTATATGCTTCTTCTCTCCCAGGAATTCCTCTATGTGTTTTTGTTTTTAATTTAGGGATGATGCATTGTACTGAGACAACCTTTTACATCGAGGTCTCTTTCACTTTGCTGACTCAAATCCTTTAGTTTCTTATGTGCTAACATTGTTGTCTACTGTATATTTTTCTTGTCTAATGAGTTTGTTTTGTAGGTCTTTAGCCTAGGGGCATGCTTCCGTGATTTGAAGAGTTGTCTGCTTCCTCTACAATATCCTTTTGGAATAATGATGTTATTTATGTTTAGTAGATTTCCTTTAGCGTGCATATTAGTGTAGATTCATATACCCACTAAAGTGGGCACAAAATGTAATGTCATAAAATTGCACCCCTTGCAATTTCACATACATTCTTGTATCCCCTTTAGTGTCCACTCCCTTAGCACTTGTGTAGGTTCATTTTAGCCTTTGCATCAGTCTTTTTCCCTTCTTAGGATGCTTAGCACCCCTTTTAAACAACCACCCTTACGTGTCAGCTTTGCATTAAACCTGATGCTTCTCCTATTTTCATCATTTTGTAGCATGATGTGTTCAGACACTAGTGCACTGCATGGATGTATGTGCATTGTGCTAGCATCCTGTGACGTTTCAACACACAAACAACTATTTCCATGCATGTTTGCCACTTGTCCTATTATTTTTTCAATGTTAATGACTCGAAATGCCTTGTAACCACTTGGGAAGCTTCTTTTTGCTTCTCTTCTCTCCTTAAATGCTCTCTCTTCAATTCATTTTTGGGTGCTTGTCTTTTTCTAGGTTCATTCTACACCAACATTCTTACACCAACTTGCTACACCAACATTCTTACATCCTTTCAATCTCTCTTCACAACATTCTAAAACTCTTGCAACTCCCTTTGCAACACTCTTGGCTCTTGCAGCTCCATCTCCCTTATCTCATGCTTGTGGGAATCTTGGGACTCCATATCCCCTATCATTTGTATCCTTACTTCATGATATGGGTTTTCCTCCTCGAGCGGGGATTACTTTTATCACCTCATTTTTATATGGGTTCTCCTCCTTGAGCGAGGTTTTCTTTTATCACTCATTGCACACTTTACTTCTCTTTATCTATTTGGTTGTCCATGGAGGTGGGAACATCAAAATAGGGGTTTGACTAAGGCAAACCCCTATACATCCCCAACACTTTCTCTAGATCTTACACATGTAGGTATTGAAGAAATTCACATGCTGGAGGCTTCATCGCTTGTGTGGTTTGAGCATCTTCTTTCTTTCTTCTCTTTATCTTTATCATTTCTATTTCACTTTATTTCAGCTTTATGACATTCTATTAATTTCTAGTACTTCTATAAGTTCTCAACAATCATATTGCTAGTAGTCATTTAGCTATTTTCTTTAATAAACTTGTTTTCTGGTCCATATAGATGCCAACGTGCCAGAGAGACGCTAGCGTATAGTGTTGTCATCCTAGACCCTTGCTTCCGTCCTTTGGCTGAGAGCTTGTCAGTTTTTCTAGAGAATCTTTGTGACCTACTCTTTCTGATTCTAGAACTCTTGCATTGTTCCTTGAGGTAGTTTAGGACAGTTCGCCTCGTGAGACTCTCTGAATGAAGAGAACTCGTGAGTAGTGAATCTCCCTTCTCTAAAATGGCGAACAACTGGGTATCCAAGAATGTCAGTATCCATTCACGTAGGTTATCACTAATAAAATTTCCCAAATGCATCTATACAAGGCTTTCCATTATTTTCATTATAATCTCGAACATCCAAGGTTCAAATTTGCTAACATCTTTGCATCTAGCTATCCTGCTCAATAGGGTTGTCATGTCATAAACCTCTTGAATAAATAATGACCTATAGATTTGCTTCATCTAATTTGTCGACATTTTCTAGAACCATGTTGAAATCATAAACTTCCTATTTTTTTCTTCAACATCTAGGTATGTTGTGGAAAGTACCTCCATATCTAATGCACTAATCTATCTGGACATAGGGACACAAAATGTGTACACAATGCCCTCTATGGAGAGGTCTGCATATAATATTCCTTCTTTCTCTATGACCCTCTTTTTTGGATCATACAATCTCATGCATTCCAGTACCAGCTCAGGGGCATCCATCGCTAGCGAGAACCCTGCTGCCAAATGGAGTCCACTCGCAACAATATTTATAGTGCACTGAGAGGCACCTTCCTGTTGAATCCTAGCAGAAAACTCATACTTATTGAATCCTCTTAGGTGGGTATCTATAACCCTCCCACCAACTAATATGACTTGTGAGGTGGGGAATTTGAATTCCTCATTTATTTTCTTCCTTCTTGAAGTGCTCATATCTTTCTTATTTTCTTACATTATTAATAGATATGTGCTTTGTGTGTGAGTTAGGGATAATTTTAATCATACATTTTCAATAATTCATGAAAGTTCTTTATTCATCACCTTTACAGTCTAGAATTAGGTTAAACTATTTAGAAATGATAAGTGCCTTAACGACCTAATCAAAGGTAATGCTTTTCGACTAGATCCATGCATGCACAAAAAATAATAGAATTCAGTTACTACAAGAGTACCTGGTTTCACTAATAATATTATTGAATAAATACTTGTTCAAACCTTGGTAGCTGTATTCTTCAATGTTCTAAAACTTATGCTTCTTGGTGTGCCAAAATATTGGTTTCAATTCTTTGATATCCTTACAAATGAATGGTTTGGCATGAGGTAGTGTGTTATGGAAGCAACTACATGCTTGAGGTGGTGCCAAGTATGTGGTTTATTTTCCACGTTCATTAATTTTTTTTACCATGCATTAATTATCCTGAACAAACGTGCAATCATGGTAGATTAGGGTTCAAATAATGAAATCCTTTATTCTTGTGTGGAAGCCCACCTTTGAGAGGAAAGCAACACAAGTGACCAATGTGGCATGTTCACATGCCACTTTATTTCTTATAGGGAAAAAGGCCTCAGAGGAAGCATTGAACTTGGATGCTAAATGTTTGATCATTAATGAGGTTTGAATCATCTGACACCACACTTTGAATAATTACTAGGGGTTGGTAATTTTGTGTAAGAGTTTCTGATGAACTTGAGCATCTAGGATCACCTAAAAAACCAAGATTAACCTTCTACACAAGAGCAACAAGAGGATGAAATATCAAAATATGGTGCAATAACTGAATAATGATATTATCACACTCCAAATGATACAATATGTATCAACACTCCTTTAAACTGAATGAGTTGATATGAACTCATATGAACTAACTATGAAGGGAGAGGTGAGTGTTGATCATATAGCATAATGTGGGAATATAATTCCAAGAGGGATTATAACTCCCAAATAACCAAATTAGGTGGGAGTTATACCTACTCAGAAAGAGACAAGATAGTGGTTTTGTGAGGTAGAATAAAAGGCCAAAAGAGGGTGTGAAACTCAAGCAACCAAGTGTGGGTGAGAGAAAAACATGTAATCAATGGAGTACACCACGCTTCCTCACATAAACCATGTCTCATATAACCTAAGTATGCTTATTTAATGTGTAGGGAAAAAAAAATAAAAAAACGTACACCAACATTTTGCTCACCGAGTTTATGAGAACCGGGTGCAAATGATACCTAGGATTGGGTGCAAGCGAGACCAATTTGGCTCAAAATGAACTTTATGTAAAAAATTCTAGTCTCCAATTATAAAGAAAAGAAAAGAAACTTCTAGGATAACCAGGGAAAAAGGTTTGATAGGTGAACACTTGGGACAATTTATCGGGTGAAAACTTATTAGGCGCAATGACTAACCAGAAAAAAAGAGAAATTTGTAGAAGATGTAGTATCCTTAGAGAAACAGTACTCGATACCTAAAACTCAAGAATTTGATTGGTTAATAAGGACTATAAAGAGAATTTTCAAACACTCCATGTTTGATGAAACAAAAACTTAAGCAAGATTCGAGAAAATTCGATCAAGACATCATCATTTTACCATTTCCTCTCAAAGCAACACACCAAAGCAAGAAAAACACAAAATGAAGGGAAAACGAAACATAAAAGAGGGGGTCTACATTTTTTGAAAGAGAAAAATGGGGCATGTTGTGAGACCACACAACAACTAGTAACCAACAAAACCAAACAAAAAAATATAAAACTGATTTCTTAAAAATAACTGTACTTCAACTTTTTGTAGTTCTCTAATTATAAACAATCAGACCCTCATTTTGGTATTCCTTTTCACTTTAACCAACATAATAAAATTAAATTTTATTGAGCTCATGTGTGTGAAGGTGATTTATTCCTCTATAGTAAATTCGGAGTATAACATGTGTTTGCATTGACCTACATAATTTGGTAATTTCCTTTTCAGCGAATCTTGGATAGAGCCTTGCTACTAGTCAAGCATCCATAGCCCCAACAAGGTTATCTCTATAATTCCCCCTAAAGAGTTGAATTTTCTCTTTTGATATTTCTTTGATATTCATTTTCATTTGGTATTTCATTGTAAGCTCTTTTGCTTCAACTTGCAGGCAATGAAGCCCACTATTAGGTTGGGAATTATAGTGGTAGCAAAGGTTACATTTTTATTTTTCACTCAATGCAAACAACTACTGTCCCAAATTCAATAGAGTGATTTAAGTGTGGGATTTTGTAGTTCAACATTAACTGAATGATTTATGTGAACTAAAGTGAATGAATCCGAACAATTTCCTAACTATCTATAATTAGAGAACTATTTTCGGCCAAATCATGAATCATATTTCTAGAATTGATACTCTATTGTTTTGACTACTTGTGAAGGATGCTAACTATTTTCATGTCTCAATATCACAAAACAAAAGAAAGAGTGCAAAAAAAACCCAAAAAAAGAAAAAAAACTATTTACATATTTACAACGAAGACCAGTGAGCAACACTAAGCTTGGAAATAATGCTTCAAGAATTTCCCATTGATGGATAATGAAAAATATTCTCCGGTTAAATTTTTGAGCCTATAATTTCTATCATCCAAGATTTCAAATACCTGGTAAGGACTAGTCCATAACTTGTCAAACTTACCATGTTCACCTTTACGCTCATGGGCTTTATTTGAGGATAGGACTAGGTTAGATATTCTTAAATATTTTAATTTGTCCCTTTTGTTGAACAATTTTTTTACCAAACTGATGCTTGGAAAAATGATCTATTTCTCTAGAATGCTTTTCATCTCAATGCACTAGTTGTAACAACCGAGCTTTAGTCCGATCATCTAATCCAATATACTCTTGAGAAAATTGCCAAGTAGAGATCTTCAAATTTATAGGCAATATAGGATCTACTCCATAAACTAAGTGGTAAGGGGAATTACCCAATGCAGACTTCATCCTGGTCCAGTCAACCCAAAGGGAAAATTTCAATAAGGAATGCCATTCCCTAGGATTATTTTTTATTAGTCTTCTAATTATGTCCAACAAGTTCTTGTTTGATGATTCTGCTAATCCATTTCCCTACGAGTAATAATTAGATAAAAATTTCAGCATTATACTATGTATTCAAATGTCCAATTAGAAAATTTTAACAAAGAAAAAGTGGGGGCATTATCACATACCAAGGCATATAGTACTCCAAACCTGGTAATAAGATTTTCTTCCAAGAACATAAATACCACTTCCGTGGTGCATTGATTTCTATGACATGCTTGTCCACCTGGTACAATAATCGGTGGTAGTTAGCACATACTTGTGGCCTACAAACAACGATGGGTTAATTGTGCCAATGAATTCTAACCCCCATTGTGAAAAAGGGTGCATCTCCATCATGGGTTGCAATGGTTGTGCCTTAAATTTTCCCTTGTCTGCAACAGTTTCAAATGTATAACAATGTTTTACGTGCTCATACATATCATTGAAAATATTCGGTCAGTAGTAGTCAACTCTGAGAATGAGGTGTGTAGTGGCCAAAGGTGCTCCGTGAGCTATGCCAAACATATCATGTAGTTCATGTAGCACTTCACTTGCTTCTCTCTTATTTATACATCTCAAATAAATTCCTTCATGATTTCTCTTGAACACAACTCCTCCTTTAATCATGTACCTATGTGCTTTAAGCTTCAGGGCTCTTGTCTGATTTCTTTGCATCTGGTTCAAACAATTATTACTGACCAATTGTCTCAGTCTTCTACATCTAGGGTATATTATTGGATAGAAATATGTGGATCAATCTCATAGATGGATTTAAATAAGGCCTACCCGTGAACTAGCTTCATGGGTATGATTTCTAAATCAAACTCTTATAAAATTGTGACCCATTTGGCTCCTTTTTCTTTGAGCTCACTCTGTGTGAGCAACATCTTTACTATTGCATCAAGCACAATCACCTTAACTATACTCCTAAGAATGTAGTGTCATAATTTCCTTACCACCTTGACCAACATAAAAGATTGTTTCTCAATATCCATATATCTTAGCTCCACCTCTTTAAAGGGAGCACTCATGAAATAAATTGGTTTTTCTTCTTTGTTCTCACCTCTTTGTGTTAGTGTGGTTGCACATGTATGACCAAAAGCGAAAGAGTAAATATAAAATGTTTTAAAATAATCCAAGCTTAACAACATCGGTGCTTCTACAACTTTAGCTTTCATGTTTTCGAAGGTGAGCTTGGTCTCATTTGTCCACTCAATTTTAGCATCTTTCTTCAACATATCATTGAGAGGCTTCACTATCTCAGCAAATCCTATTATAAAATTTAGGATGAAATTAATTTTTCTGAAGTAGGACTTTAATTATTTCTTACTTCTTGGGGATTGTAGTTTGAGTAAGACACTTACTCGATCTAGATCTATTGAAATACCTCTTTTAGAGATAATGTGTCCAAGCATTTTTCCTTCAGTCACCCCGAAAATGCTCTTAGGGTTTAGTGAGACTGTATGTTTCACATTTTTGTAGTATTTCTCTAAGATCACGAACATGATCTCCTCTATTTTTAGAAAACACCATGAGGTAATCCATATATATATTAATGGACTTTCCTACCAAGTCTCAAAAGGAATAATCCATAGCTCTCTGGAATATAGTTCCAACATTTATTAGCCCAAACAACATCCTTCTATAGGAGAAAGTTACCAACTTTGTGATGAACACTATTTTCATCCTATCCTCCTTTGTGACCATTACTTGGTTATACCTAGAGAATCCTTCCACAAAGGACATCATCTATGAACCATTAACAATCTATAGCACTTCGTCTAATGAGGGTAACTTGTCCTTTTCAGTTTTTTAATAAGATTTTGAAAATCCACACACAATTGACTATCTCCATTCTTCTTTCTGACGGGAACTAGATTGGCCACCCAAGTAGAATGTCTAATGAGAAAAATGATATTGGCTGAGAGGATATTCTACACTTCTTTTTGAATCAGGGGTTCTAGGAGTGCATTCACAAGACATTATTTCTGCCAGAAATGTTTTGCAATAGCTTTAGCAGGATTGTATGAGTAATAATGGACGTGTCATATGTCTTTAAATATTTGTATGTCCATGCTATAACATTCCAGTAATCCTTGAGTTCCAGAGCAATATTTCTCTATTCTTTCTCAGTACATACCTTTCCTATAAACACATTCTTCAGGTCTTCCTCGGTATTCATATTATACAACTTGGACTAACCCCTATCAGTTTTAGGCAGGTCTTTCTGCCAATTTATCTGATCCACATCAAATAATATTTATAACTCAATTATTCCCTTTAGAATATTATTATCTATTGCTTGATCTAACTCTTCATCTTGAATTTCACCATCTAGGCAATCTACTTCCTCAACTATCTAAGCCTTGAAGATGCCAAAATTAGTGATAAACTCCAAAATGTGATGGTTATCTTTGAATACTTGCAGATTGGTAACATTATTTGGAATTGATGGAAACTATACAAAATCAACAGGAAACCTTCTCAAATCAGAAGTATCTAATGGTTCTAGAGTACTAGTGGTAGTATCCAACGCATCTTCTTGTTGATCAAATCTTCATAGGATATGAGTAATGTTAAAGGCATCAAAATATTCTACCGGGTCCCACACTCAATGTCGATAGCTAGAAAAGAGTTTTTAATGAAAAATATAATATTTTCTAACTTGCTTGACTACTAGTTCCAAGTCATCGAAAACCTTAAGAATTTTAACATTCTTTTTTATTGTGAGCATCAAACAATGGATGAGGGCTTCATATTCTGCAACATTATTAGTACATTGAAATTGTAGTCTATAGGCAACAAGAAATGAATTACCTTGGGGATTGATCATCTTAAACCCAACTCTAAATCCTTGTTTAGATTGACCCATCAAACCTAAGGGTCCAAGTTTGATCCTCAATGGATTTAAGTTTAGTGTTCTTAAAAATTGATAAGTTAATATTTTCAGTCTATGTTTCTTTTGTTTCATCTTCAAATGTTTCAAGCCTATAACTATTAAGATTCGTATCTTCTTGATAGTATTAGTATCCAATTCTATGAATAATTTGTAAGCACATCACACAATTATCCACTGAATGTGTAGAGTTGTGTAACCTACACCAACCTTGTAACAACAATCTTTTTAGTAAATATTTAGTTTTCCTGCTCTTACGAGCTTCTATAGAAATATTCTTCCAAATTTATCTAAGTGACTATATTCACCTTCAAAAGAATCGTAATTGGATTCAACTAGCATGTGCCTCTGGGAGTTATCTGATTATTCTTTTCTGCATTACACTTTAAAATTCTTCTATCTTAACTCTAGAAATTAAATTCCATAGACACCGGGTTCTACATCTATGCATGGAAATTCATTTTTCTGGTTGTAATTTGTGATCATGTGTCTCATACATGGTTCCTCTCTATCACGATCTAATTAGGGTCCCCTTTCCATGGTAACCACATATGTGAGAAGTCAGTGGCCATATATCCATTCAAATTCTTTGACCAATCCCTTCTCAATAACATCCCATAAGTGTGGTATCTCGACCACTTGGATATCAATATAATATTGAATCGTCGGTTTGAAGACTAATTGCATATGGATGTTGGTTAACTCTCCAACTACATTTACTTCAGTTTATCTAGTTGAGAAAATTTCATTAAGGAACTAACTATGGTTAAGCCTATAGTTTGACATATGGAAAAAGGCATCACATTGGTAGATGTTCCTAAATCTATTAGGAAATTATGGATACTTATACCAAAAATTATTAGTGTTAACAAAAATGGTGGGGATTCTATATTTTCTTTATAAAAGGATACGTGTGCATCCACCATAGGAACTATATTTTTGTCTTTTTCCTTAATAGAGTTATCCTTCACCTAGTCTCTTTACTGACTATGCTTTCTTTGGGAAATTCTTCTAATGTATTTAAGAAAGCTTTTCTAATTACATGTGTTTTAAGAATTTTTGATAGAGAGATTTTTTGATAAAGATAGACTGATCTTTACCTTTCCAATTTATTCTACCAAATAATTAGTCAAATTACTTTGGTCAACGAATTCAGTTTTACCACTTCATGGAACATTTTGAGAATTATTATATTGCGAGATCACCTTCAATAACCCTAGAGTGTTACAAGATTTGTCATCCGACAAAGTGCTAAAGTTATTGGGTGGGATTGAAATGGTCAAGGGCTCTTTAAATCTACTTCCACCATTAGTGTTACTCCTTAGATTGTTTTTATGTCCTTTTGGATACTGTTGGAAAGTATGGTTTTCATCAGCTTCATCTTGAGGTTTATTTTTGTCATGATAAGGAAACATGTAGGTTTCCAAAGTCATGGTTGAACTATCTTCACTCATAGATATTAATCTTGGCAACTGCGGGTGACTCAAAATATATGTAGGTTTCTAATACTATTGTAGATTCATATCTGACTAGAAATAACTCATTCCCCTAGGGCATGTGAGAGTCACATTGATCGTTATGGTGCATTGTGGCTAGGAAAATATGTGTTGTAGTTTTGAATTGTGAACAATTGATTTCGTATGAGCATTTGTGTCTTGAATTCTACACCAATTATTCATGGCAAGTTCAACAAAATTCACCTTAGACATAGACCTATCCTCAAAGGAATTAGCATTATCTAAAGGTATGGATACTCCCCTATTGTTTGGTTGTGTGTTCCAAGGTCTAGGTGGTCTAGGAGCATTGCATGCTTGACCTTGCAAATTTTGATTGTTACTTTGAGAATAAAAGTTCTCATTTCTTAGTTGTGTAACCTTTGTGGTTAATCTCTTAAGTTGAGTTATTATTTCCTTAATCTCTTCTTTATCTTCTTGAGTCTTAACTCTTTGACTCTCCTGAGTTTGTGTGAAGAAAGAATTTCCAATGGGATGTATTTCTGTGATAGATAGACAAGGGCATGAGACTAAAGACTAACTATTTCCAGGTTGAAAGAAACCGTTCTACATAAATGTCCCATTTTAGACCGTTGAAGGAATATAGTTAGGGTTCATTGTATGATTTAGTGAAACTCCACTCATACTCGAGATATGATAATTTTTCAAACCATTTTCGTCATTCATAGATGATCCAATTCTAAGGCGTTTCATTTCTAATTTCACACCTAGGGCTCTTGCATAGGCTTTAGTTAAGGTAGTAGGAGGATTTTCCCTCCATTTTAGAAACATCACAGTCAAGGGATCAAATTCCATGTAATAAATGGAAATATCAGACAAATTGTCTACCACGTAAGGTGTTGTAGCCTAGAAAAATCCTTCTAGAATCTATCATTAAAAGAAATTATAAGTTCACCATCAAACCTTTTAATCTAAGCGAACTAATGATATAGTAAGGCAAGATCTACTGGCATTTGAAACCTAGCTAAGAATTGGTTTTCCATATCTTGCCATGTCCTAACAAATTTTTTAGGTAGGTTGATATACCACTAGTAAACCTCATCAGTTAGCGTGTAGGGAAACAACCTGCACAAAACATCTTCATGCTGTATCCTAGCTCTAAAGCATGTGTCTTTGAAGATACTTATATCTTCTTTCGCATCTTTGTGAAGATAGTACTTCAGACATAATTTATTCAGATTCTTTGGAAGATCATTATATATAGTGAATTGAATAGGTGACTCTATGTTAATGAAAGCCATCGCTATAGGTGGAGGTGGTATAAAAATAGTCAAAATTTATGATAATACATTTATAGGCATTGAACCTTGGGTCCTAGATGATGTATGACCACTAAGTTCAACTGATGTCACATGAGGATCACTAGACTGGGACTTAGTGACTCTACGAGACTCCAACTTCCTTCCTTGTAAATAAAGAATTTCATCCTTCTACAACCACTTCTATTGATGCAGATGTTGCACACACACACACACACACACACACACACACACACACACACACACCAATAGTATGATAAATTCTCACAGAGTATCACAGGAACCTACCTTTCTTGAAAGAATCCATCGAGAAACCTTAATCTAGGGAAAACTCAGCTTGATTCCAAGGCTCAGTTATGTTAGGTCTTGACGCACTAGGTTCACTTAAGGTTTATTGTGATTTTTCTATTAAACACAAGGGTCATATGGTTGTTAAGAATTGGATGGTATCTGAAAGATAGAAACATATTCTAAGTCCTATCATTCAAATATTACTTAAAAAATTCATGAAATCAAATAATTTGCAATAATATTTCATGAAACTCAAATATTTTGCATACATTCAAGTAGATTTATCATTAAGGACTCAAAAACTTCATAGAATCAAAATATTTATAATTAAATTCCATGTATTTATCATTTTTGGAACTTTTTCTAGAATATAAAGTATCTACTCTAAAATAAAGAATAAAATATTACTAAAATTTAAAATTTCTCTCAAGTATTATCCACACATGCCTCAAGAAATAACTAAACTATAGAAAACCATTCTATACTTCACCATATTTCTTCACAACTAGGCATAGAATGATGCAATAGTTTAAAGAAATGGGGATCATTTGTCATCGAATAGTGTTAGTATGCACCCTTAAATGACATAACATAGTCTTGTCCTATAGGAACAAATAATCAGCTATGTAAGATTTCATACCAGGAAATAACTTTGAATTGGATATGATATTAGTTAAATTCTAATGAGACATACAAGTTTTTAATCTGGAATGGAACAAAAAACAAGAAAAAGAATAAAACTTGAAAAATGTTTAATTCTTTGGAATCCACAAATTATGAACTTAAAATAAAATAAAGCAACTAATGGCCTTTTATAGAAACAAGGCCCCAGAGAGTTTGATATTAATAATATCAAAGAAACAAATCAAAATGTAGCACATGGAAGGTGACAGTTGGCATTAGAAATTTCTAGGTGAAGTCAAAGATATTTTGACTTTTCTTCATCAACAAATTCCAAACTTCGGGCTTCAAGTTGTGGGTATTTTTGCACAAAAAATAAAAATATCAACATTTTTCAAAACCTCTGGGATTAATTGTCTTCATCAGGTCCTAGAGTAAAAAAAAAAAAAATCATTTCAAAACATGAAGGGTATATGGTTGTTAATAATTGGATGGTATCCGAAAGATAGAAACATAGTCTAACTTCGATCATTCAAATAGTACTTAAAAACTTCATGAAATCAAAGAATTTGCAATAATATTTCATGAAACTCAAATAATTTTCATACATTCAAGTAGATTTAGCATTAAGGAGTCAACATCTTCATGGAATCGAAATATTTATAATAAAAGTCCATGTATTCATCATTTTTGGAACATTTTCTAGAATATAAAGAATCTACTCTAAAATAAAGAATAAAAAATATTGAAATGTAAAGTTTCTCCCAAGTATTATCCACACATGCATCAAGAAATAACTAAACTAGAGAAAACCGTTCCATACTTCACCAAATTTCTTCACAACTAGGCATAGAATGATGCAAGAGTTTAAATAAATGGGGATCATTTTCCACTGAATAGTGTCAATATGCACCCTTAAACGGAACAACACACAATCTTGTCCTATAGGAAGAAACAATTAGCTATGTAAGATTTCATATCAGGAAATAACCTTGAATTGGATATGATATTAGTTAAATTCTAATGAAACATTCAAGTTTTAAATCTAGAATGGATCATAAAACAAGAAAAAGAATAAAAGTTGAATTTTTTTTAATTCTTTGGAATCCATAAATTCCGAACTTAAAATAAAATAAAGCAACTAATGGCCTTTTATAGAAACAAGGCCCCAAAGAGTTTGATATTAATCATATCAAAGAGAATTAGAGAAATAAACCAAAATGTAGCACGTGGCAGGTGATAGATGGCATTAGAACTTTCTAGGTGAAGTCAAAGATATTTTGAATTTTCTTCAGCAACAAATTCCAAACTTCGTGCTCTGAGTTGTGGGTATTTGTGCACAGAAAATAAAACTATCAACATTTTTCAAAACCTCTAGGATTAACTATCTTCATCAGGTTCGGGAGTAAACATACAAAATTCATTTCAAAACTCTACTCGTGCATAAAACTTTTAGTCTTCTGCTACCCGTCTACCTATTCTTCTTTGCTAGAATCCTGGTCTGAAGACTCATCTTTGCCCCTTCTCAGCTAATATTCCCAGAAAGTAATCAACACTTGATGTATAAATTCTTTTGGAATGCCTTCAATTACCTTCTAGTTGTACTTATGCCTAGAATATTCTTCTAATATTTGAATGATATTTTCATTTCTTTGCATTACTTCTATCCCATATTCGCTCATAGAATTCTTACACCTTTTGATATCATCTATGACCTCTTGACTTAATAAATGAACAAGATCCTCATTTACCTTTTCAATCCATTCTTTGGAAGCTTTTATTCCATTTTCATCTTGTCCTAAAGTCTGAGGATCATAGCTTTGTCAAGATAACATTTCAATGAAACTCTAGTCTTTGTCTATCAATTTCTTACATACCTTAGTGACATTTTCTAGTCCACTTACACATTGTGATAAAGTGTCACTTTCCCAACTCGATTGTATCCTCCATTTCTCAAGCACTGGAACTTCCTATTCTATAACTATATGCTCATTATTAGTTCTTAGACATCCATCTAAAGAAGAACCCTTAGCCTCCACCCTTCTGCATCATTTTGTTTTAGACTTATCATGCCAATGGTATGCTTCCTCAAAATTCCTAATTGCATCCCTTATTGATTCTTCACCTTGCCTCACCAATTATTCCATCCATTCTTCAAACATGCTTACCTTATGGGGAAGCACTGTGATAGCATCTACTTTTTCCTTGACATTAGCACTAGATTCTATGATAATTCAGATTGTGATTGACCAGATTAGGCTAGTGACTTGATAAAATTCTCTATGAAAGCAATCCATTCCTTTAATTATCTTTTCTTTTGCTTATTCTTCTTCACTCATGTGACAATTGTCTCTAAATTCACCTTCATATCTTCTAACTCCTATCCCAATGATGAATATCTTGCATCAATTTTCATCACCCTATAATCCCTAGTTGTTATTTCATGCTTGCTCTTCTCTCCTACTGGAGTAGCTATTTGAAGAGTTCTTCCTCCATCTACATTCCTTTTCACAACATGCCTAGTATTTTCTCTAGCTATAGGTTTAGGGGTTTCTATTCTTTGCATTAAAATTTTGAAATCTAGAGGCACAAATTCCACCTCCAATGGTGGAGCCAATCGCCTAACTAGGCAGTCAAGTGCTTCTTCATTCTATCCTACCTGTTTAGCATTACTATTTTCCTAATGATTTTTATGTTCAATAACCTCCTCTCTTAAAATTTTAACATTGCCCGTCACAACCCTAGAATTTTAACGTTCTCTATCCTCATTGGCATGGATTCTAGATTAATTTTATCTATCATTGTCTCTTTCTTTTTGAGACTCACATTTTCTTTGACTGCCATATTTTTAGCATCAACCCTTGGAGTAGTCTTTTCTTGTTGTCCTAAAATATTAGGGTTCTCATCACTTCCTGATTTATCGCCCAAGGTCTATGAGGACTTTATAACTTTGTTCTTATCCCAACTTTCTCCTGGTTCTTCAAAATTTTGTGGTTGCTCAAAAAATTTTTTGGATCTTCCTTGTGAAGGTTGATCCTCAATTATATCTTCTTCATAAACAATAGGAATAGGGTTATGAACTGTAGTGTCTTATTTCTCTTACATCTATTTCCTTAGGGTTTCTTACCTCTTGAGCAAGTGATCCTATTATAAATTATTCTTTTTCTCTATTTTTAGGATATGACCCTATATCTGGAACTTCTTCCACTATTGGTTGCATCATTGGATCTCCTCTGGATTGTTTCTCCTTAGATGGTTTCATCTTAGTATTCCATTTCTCAAGATGCTCGTTAACTTCTTCTTCAGTTAGGTCAAGACCTTCCTCTTGAATTATAGGAGTCGATGCCAAGGCTTCTCTCATTTCTGTAATATTACCAAGGGTGGTGAAGTAAATATATCTTCTACCTTTTGCAATAAAGACATTTTCTTAGCATATACCTATGTTATCATTCTTGCATCTTCACTAGTCATAGGTTGAGCTCTTGGCTTTTTCGTGGAAGAAAATTCCACCTTTGGAATTTCCATTACATTGGTTGGAGTGGCCATAGTTTCTTTACGTAGGCTAGCTGGTCATGATGTCATTAAAATTCCCTAGCTTGAAGTATTCTGAGCTTCCTCCCCACCTTGCTCAACTACCCTTGTTTCTTCAACCTTTCTTTTCTTTTCATCACTCCCACCATAGCCCAATTCACTGACTAAATTTTGTTTTCTCTTAACATTATGTGAGTATGTGGGTTCTCTCTCAGCTTCCTTCATTATCTTGATGTAACCATTAATCTAGTATTGATTATATGTCAATACTTATTTATAAATTTCTTCAATGGTTACTACCTCTTTCTTTGTATAATCTTAGTCTCAGATGGGTTCATCCAAAAATTTATTTGAATCATAAACTGGATTCAACACCTCTCCATTATCAACATCTAATTATTCTGGAACATCATGAATTTTGAGAACCTTTATTGCTCCTAATGACAACCTCTTGTATGACCTCTTCCTCACATCATGATCATCATCAAAATTATTGCCAAAAATACTCAAGATGATAAGCATGGGTATAGTTCTTGCTTATTTTCTTGGCAAGGCTATCCACCAAATCATAGTTTTCCCTCTTGAGTGTAAATAAATCTAACTCATATATTTTTTAACTCATCCTTGCACATCTTGGAATTCTTGAATACAATGAATTTATAATTCCTAATAGTGATAGGTAATTTAATATAACATTTCTTGTGTTTTTTTTAAAAAAGAGCATGAGACAGCTACACTTGTCTTGCAAGCTCCAATAACATTTTTTTGTAAGTTGGGTACCTGGTTAGCATGAAGGGGTCCACCCTGATGTATGTGAAAGTAATAAATTGAATATACCAGCCCCCAATGGACCGGATAACACTTTTTGCTTCAAGAGATAACTTATTGGCTTTGTCCCCTTCTATCAACCTCACTAGTTTCATAGAAAACACATCATTTACCTTCTAGTAATTCTCCCAATACGAGTGAATAGTAATATGGGGTAGATGAACATAAATTAAACTATTCCCTATTTCACTACCTAGGGTACCTACTCTATTCAATCCTTATATATTTTCCCTTAGGGTATAGGAATAGATGACATATGAAGACATGGTGAACCACTAGGTGTCCAAGAATGTCAGTATCTGTTCATGCAGCTTATCATTGATAAAATTTCCCCAATGAATTTGTATAGGGCTTTCCATCATTTTCATTATAATCCTAAACATCCAGGGTTTGAATTTTTTGGCATCTTTGCATCCAACTATCCTGCTCAATAAGGTTATCATGTCTCGAATCTCCTAAATAAATGATGAACTCAGGATTTTCTTCATCTACTTTGTTGGTTTTTCTTGGAACCATGTCGAATTCATAAACTTCCTATTTTTTCTTATGTGTCTAGGTATGCTATGGAAAGGACCTACATATCTAATGCACTCATTTGTTTGGACATAGGGAGCCCGAATGTGTACAAAATTCCCTCTATCGAGAGGTCTACATATATTCTTCCTTCTTTCTCAATGACCCTCTTTTTTGTGTCATACCATCTCAGCCATTCCAATACCAGCTCAGGGGTTTCCATCGCTAGCGGGAACCCTTTTGCAAATGTAATACACTTGCAACAATATTTTTGGTACACTAAGAGGTACCTTCTTGTTGGATCCTAATAGTGAACTCGTACTCATTGAAGCCTCTTGGATGGTTATCTATAACCATCCCACCAAGTGATATGACTTGCGAGGTGATAATTTGAATTCCTCATTTATTTTCTTCCTTCTTGAAGTGCGCATATCTTTCTTAGTTTCCTACGTTATTATCAGATATGTGCTTTGTGTGTGAGTTAGGGATAATTTTAATCATACATTTTCAATAATTCATGAAAGTTATTTATTTATGACCTTTACAGTCTATAATTAGGTTAAATTCTTTAGAAATGATTAGTGCCTTAATGACCTAACCAAAGGTAATTTTTTTCAACTAGATCCATGCATGTGCAAAAATTAACAGAATTCAGTTACTAAAAGAGTACCTGGTTTCACTAACAATGTGATTGATTAAACACAGGTTCAAACCTTGGTAGCCATGCTCTTCAATGTTCTGAAACCTACCCTTCTTTGCATACCACAATATTGGTTTTAATTCTTTGATATCCTTATAAATGAATGGTCTGGCATGAGGTAGTGTGTTATGGAAGCAAATGCATGCTTGAGGTGGTGCCAAGTACATGCATTATTTTCCACCTTCATTAATTTATTTTACCATGCATTAATTACCCTAAACAAAGGTGCAATCATGGTTGATTAGGGTTCAAATTAGGAACTCCTTGATTCTTGTGTCGGGGCCCACCTTTGAGAGGAAAGTAGCATAGGTGGCCAACGTGGAATTCTCATATGTCACTTTAAATCTTATGGGGAAAAAGGCCTTAGAGGAAGTGTCCAACTTGGATGCTAAATGATTGATCATTAATGAGGTTTGAATCATCTGACATTGGGCTTTGAGTAATTACTAGGAGTTGGGACTTTTTCTTACCGGGTTTATGAGAATTGGGTGCAAAGGATACTTGGGACTAGGTGCAAGCAAGACCAATTTGGTTCAAAATGAAATTTAAGAAAAAACTTCTGATCTCTAGTTTTGAAGAAAAGAAAAGCCACTATTGGGCTAACCAAGGAAAAGGGTTGACAGGAAAGCACTTAGGACAATTTACTTGGGTGAAAGCTTATTGGACACAATGACTAATCGAGAAAAAAATAAATTTGTTAAAGATGTAGTATCCTTAGAGCAACAATACCCAATACCTGAAACCTGGGAACTGGGTTGGTTAATAAGGCCTGGAAAGAGATTTTACAAACACTCCAAGTCTAGTGAAACACAAACTTAAGTGGGTGCTGGGAAAATTGGATCAAGACATCATCATTTTACTATTTCCTCCAAAAGAAACACACCAAAGCAAGCGAAAAGAAAAATGAAGGGAAAAAGTAGTAGAAAAGAGGGGATCCACATTTTTCCGAAGGGAAAAATGGGGCATGTTGTGAGACCACACAACACTATCCCTATAATTTTTGAATACTAATTGAAAATCGATTTTTTTTAAATATGTGTAGAATGGAGTCTAGCTTATAGAAATATAATTTATTTGAAATTTTAATGAGTGGTTAAAAAATAAAGTTAAAAATACCAAACACTAGTTTTTGACAAAAAATAGACACACAAATAGAAGAAATTAAAGATAAAAGCCTTAGCATTGTCAAAATGTGAAGACAATTATATTGTTAAATAGCTAAGAGAGAGCCTAACATTACCCAAGTTTTTGATTTTCTCAACTTGAAACATGTGCAAACCTGAAGGTTAGCATGAACGAGATTATGTGAAATCCTATGAATATGCAAAAACACATCTTTGGACATTGGGAAGGCACTCCAATCCTTTGGGTTGGAAATCCAAAGCAAATCCAAGTCTAAGGCTTGGGGATTCCCAAAGAAAGATATAACATGAGCATGTTATAACTCACTTGTGTTATGTCTTGTTTTCTAATTTTTTTCTTTATGTTTCCCAAGCTTGACATAACGTGAGTGTGTTATAATGTGCTCATGTTATGTCTCACTTGAAATTGTTTATGTGAAATTTTGTTAAATGTATGTTTGAGGTATGTATTTTGTATATATATTTGTATGTATGTATGTATGCCTATATGTATGTATGTATTCTTGTATGTATGTATGCATGCTTGTATATATGTATTTATGCTTGTATGTATGTGCATATGCTTGTATGTATGTATGTATGTATGTATGTGTGATTGTATCTACATATGTATGTATTCCTATATGTATGTATGTATGTTTATATGTATGTATGCATGAATGTATGCTTGTATGCCTATATGTATGTGTGTATGCTTGTATGTATGCATCTATGTATGCTTGTATGTATGCTTGTATGTATGTATGTATGCTTATATGTATGTATGTATGTATGTATTTATGTATGTATGTATGTATGTATGTATGTATGTATGTATGCATGCATGCATGCATGTGTGTATGTATGTATTTATGTATTTATGCATGCTTGTATGTATGTATGTAATGATTTTGGGTTTAGGGTATATAAGGGTGATGGTACAGGTTATAGGGATGAGGGTTAAGGTTTTTAGGTTTAGGGTTTAAGGTATATAGTTGAGGGTTGAGGTATTAAGGCTTAAGTAATAGGTTGAGGGTAAAAGGTAGAGGGTTGAGGGTTTAAAATTGAGGGATACTACTAATCTTGTTGAGTGTATAAGATTAAGCATGTAAGGTATATGGATTAGGGTTTAGGATATTGGGTTTAGGGTTTACGATATGGATTGAGGGTATAAAGCATAGGTGAAGGGTTAAGAGTGTATGGTTTAGGTTTTAAGTATAGGTTTGAGGGATGATATTCAAGGTTTATGGTATAAGGGTGAGGTTATAGGGTATAGGGATGAGGGTTCGGGATTTAAGGTATAGGTTGAGGATTGAGGGATTAGGGCTTTAGTATATGGTTGAGGGTATAGGTTTGAGGGTTTATAGTTGAGTGATAATGTTCAAGGTTGAGTGTCTAAGGTATAGGGTTCGGGGTTTAAGGTTGAGGGTATAAGGCATAAGCATGAGGGTTGAGGGGTTAGGACATAAGTATAGGGTTGAGGGTATATGGTATATGGTAGAGGTTTGAGGGTTGATGGATAATGTTTAGGGTTGAGTGTCCAAGGTTAAGTGTATAGGGTATAGGTCCATTAGGGTTTAAGATATTGGGTTGATAGATCAGGGCTTAAGTATAGGGTTAAGGGTTGAGGTTGTAGGGTGTAGGGTTTAGGGTTTAGGGTTTAAGGGTTAAGGGTCGAGGGATTAGGGTTGAGGGTTAAGGGTTTAGGGTTGATGGTTTAACGCATAAGGATTTAAGGGTTAAGGGTTGAGGGTTTAAGGGTTGATGGATTAGGGGTTGAGGGTTTAGGGTTTAAGGATGAGCATTGAGGGATTATGGTTTAAAGGTTGATGGATTAAAGTTTAAAGGTTGATGGTTGAGGGTTAGGGTTTAAGGTATAGTTTTGAGGGTTGAGGGTTTAGGGATAGAGTTTAGGATTTAAGGTTTAAGGTTTGAGGGTTGAGGCTTTAGGGATAGGGTTTAGGGTTGAAGGTTAAAGGATTAGGGTTTAAGGGTTTAAGGTTTAAGGGTTTAGGGTTCAATGGTTGAGGGTTTAATGGATTAGGGTTTAAGAGTTGAGGGTTAAGATATTAGGGTTTAAGTTATAGGTTTGATGTATTAGGGTTGAGGGTTTAATGTATAGGGTAGAGGGGTGAGGGTTGAGGGATTAAGGGTTGAGGGTTGAGGGATTAGGGTTGAGGGTTGAGATTTTAATGTATAGGGTTGAGGGTTAAGGGTTGAGGATTTAAGGTATAAGGTTGATGGATTAGGGTTGAGTGTCTAATGTATAAGATAAAGGGTTTAAGGGTTGAGGGTTTAGAGTTTAAGGGTCGAGGGTCGAGGTATTAGGGTTTAAGGGTTGATGGTTGAGGGATTAGGGTTAATGGTTGAGGGTTTAGGGTTTAAGGTATAAGGTTGGAGATTAGGGTTAAGTTTTGAATGTATAAGGTAGAGGGTTGAGGGTTGAGGGATTAAGGGTTTAAGGGGTAAGGGATTAAGGGTTTTAGGTATAGGTTTTAGGGATTATGGTTGAGGGTTTAATGTATAGGGTAGAGGGTTGAGTATTAAGGGTTGAGGGTTGAGGGTCTAAGGATTGAGGGTTGAGGGTTGAGGGTTGAGGGATTGAGGGTTTAAGGGTTGAGGTTCTAAGGGTTGAGGGTTGAGGAATTGAGGGTTTAAGGTTTGAGGGATTAATGTATTAAAGGTGTAAGGTATAGGGTTGAGGGATTAAGGGTTTTAGGGTTGAGGGATTAATGTATTAAGTGTTTAAGGTATAGGGTTTCAGAATTAGGTTTGAGGGTTCAATGTTCAGGGGAGAGGTTAGAGGGTAGAGGGTTTAATGGATTAATGGTTTAAGATTTGAGGGTATAGGGTTGAGGGATTAGGGTTTGGGATCCAATGTATAGGGTAGAGGGTTAAGAATTGAGGGTTGGGGGTTTAATGCATAGGGAAGAGGGTTGAGGGATTAATGGTTTAAGGGTTGAGGCATTAGGGTTTAAGGTTTAAGGGATTAGGGTTCAGGGATTAGGGGTTTAGGGATTCGGGTTTAGTGTATAATGTATAGGGTAGACGGTTTATAGTTGAGGGTTGAGGGTTGAGGGATTAAGGGCTTAAGGGTTTAAGGTATTAGGTTGAGGGTTTAATGTATAGGGTAGAGGGTAGATGGTTTAAGGGATTAATGGTTTAAGGTATAGGGTCAAGGGATTAGGGTTGATGGTTTAATTTATAGGGTAGAGGGTAGAGGGTAGAGGGTTGATGGTTTAAGGGTTTACGCATTTAACAATTGAGGGTTGAGAGATTAGGATTGAGGGTATAGGGTTAAGGGATTAGGGTTGAGGTCATAGGGTTTAAGGGTCGAGGGTTGAGGGTTGAGGGTTTAAGGGTTAAGGGATTAGGGGTTGAGGTATTAAGTGTTGAGGGTTTAGGGTTTGAGATTTGAAGGTTTGAGGGTTGAGGGATTAGGGTTGAGGGTTTAAGGTTTGATGGTTGATGGATTGTGGTTGAGGGTTTAATGGTTTAGGGTTTAAGGGTTGAGGGATTAGGGTTGAGGATCCAATGTATAGGGTAGAGGGTTTAATTTATATGGTAGAGCATAGAGGGTAGACGGTAGAGGGTTTAAGGGTTTAAGGGATGCGGGTATAGGGTTGAGGGTATAGGGTTGAGGGTTGAGGGTACAGGGTTGGGATTAGGGTTTAGGATCCAATGCATATGGTAGAGGGTAGAGGGTTGAGAATTTAATGCATATGGTAGAGGGTCGAGGGTTGAGGGTTTAATGATTTAAGGGTTTAAGGGTTGAGGGTACAGGGTTGAGGGATTAGTGTTGAGGTTTGAGGGTATAGGGTTGAGGGTTGAGGGTTGAGGGTTGAGGGATTAGGGTTATTTTTTGAGGGTTTAAGGTTTGAGGGTTTAAGGGTTGAGGGATTAGGGGTTAAGGGTTGAGGGTTTACGGGTTGAGGGTTGAGGGATTAGGGTTTAGGGTTTAAGGGTTGAAGCTTGAGGGTATAGGGTAGAGGGTAGAGGGTTGACGTTTAAGGGTTTAAGGTATATGGTATTAGGGGTTGAGGGTTTGGGGGTATAAGGGTTGAGAGTTAAGGGTTTAAGGGTTGAGGGTTGATGGATTAGGGTTGATGGTTTGATGATTTAGGTTTAAGGGTATAGGGTAGAGGGTAGATTTTTAAGGGTTTAAGGGTTTTAGGGTGTAGGGTATAGGGTTGAGGGATTATGGTTGAGGGTTGAGGGTATAGGTTTGGGGGATTAGGGTTGAGGGTCCAATGTATAGGGTAGAGGGTTGATGATTTAGGGTTGATGGTTTAATGTATAGGGTAGAGTGTTTAGGGATTAATGGTTGAGGGTTTAAGGGTTTAGGATTTATTGTTTAAGGTATAGGGTAGAGGTTTGAGGTTGTAGGGTATAGGGTAAAGTGTTTAGCATTTAGGATATAAGATATAGGATTGAGGGTTAATATGCAGGCTTGAGAATATAGGGAATTATGGTGAAAATTCATATCACACACAAAATGAGACATACATAGCAGTTAGAAGATGTCATAATTGGTCAAAGAAAGGTATTGTTGATGTACCTCAACCATTGACACATGATGAGTCAGGAAATCTTTACAAAATCAAAATTTTCAAAACGTGAGTGCACTTTGGGAAAGTTGAAATATGATAATTTTTAGAGCAAGCTAAAATTAACTCACATTATAAAATGATCACATTTTGTATTTCTCTAAAATGGTAATATAGGTAGGATACCCATGATCTAGGCCTATATGCTCTATTATTCTCCTACTTATGTGCGTGATCCAACAAAATATGCTTTTTGATGTTGTTGGGAAGAGCACATAAAATTTTTACACATTCCAACATCTTTGCATCAACTTTCCACAACCTTTTTCTGGTTTTCCAACTTAGAAAGGAGGAAATAATTTTTTTTTTGCATCATAATTGATTATATCAACTCAATTTTCAATTTTTGTAGTGTTGCAATATTAATTATGATTGAACTGTTAAAATTTAACATTATACAATGGTTAATTGCATAGTTTTTATTAATTCTATTAGAGTTATATACAATTGAATGTTGAAAATGAATCAATTTTATGAAAAGCTCAAATTGTTGAGGAGTTTGATGCAAGAAGAAAAAAACTACACATAACTGGGTAGTTTCTCCAATCGAATCTTTGATTTTAAGGTATGTCAAGTCTTTATACATGTTCTTTACATTTTCCTTCATTCTCTTTTTTTTTTTTATCACTTCTTATCATACATGCTTAATAAAATTATTTTATTTTGTTATCATGTTTATTTTTTGATTATCTTTTGCTAAGTATTCAAAATTATGAGTGATCAACATACATAGCATTAATCAAATGCATTAGATTTTTCCAAGGGATTAGATTAGATTTTGTTAAAATGCATATTCCATGTTCATCATTTTTTTTTTTTACATCTATGAGAATTCAAGCGGGTTCCTTTGAAAATTATCATTATAACCTTAGACCCTCTTGGAAAATTTAACCTAGATAATTCTTCACTCTTTTTAGTGGTTTGGCTGCTCTTATAGTATCATGCAACTCTTGGAAAACCAAAAAGATCATGGTTTACATTTCTGCAATATCCACATAATTTCTTCCTTTCTTGCCTACAATCATTTGTCTAATGTCCTAGTTTACCACACTTCTAACAAGGAACATCCTCCATTCTCTAACCTTAATATCTTCCTCTATAATGTCCTATGTTAAAATTATTGCAGTAGGATCTATTGTCATTATATTCTTCTCTATAACTACTAGAAGGTATGTCTTCAGAGAGTTTTAGTATCGCGTTTTGAACTGAGTATATGTCATTGATCTCTCCATTTGAGCTTTTGATGCCCACAATTTTGTTTGTAAAGAGATCCTTTTTCCAATCCTTTATCCCTTACTATAACCTTGTGGAAAGGTTCACTATTTTTGCATTTTTGGTTCCACTAGGGTTTATACTCCTCTTCATATCTTGACTAAAATAATAGTGAAGAGAAATCATCTATCTCATGATCATCCCACTTTCCACAAAGACCACAAAAAACATTTTTAACCTCCTTAAAGGCTCCACAAAGTCCACTTTTATTTCCATAACTTGTCTTTTCCCCTCTTGGATTGGATGCTTGTTCCATAGATGTCCATTGGAATATTAAAAACAATAAATCTTTTCTTGGTTGTTTTCTCCCCTTGCCAAAATCTTTTACTTAATCTTCAACTGCTCTGATTCTAGTTTTAAGTTTTCTATCTCAAAATTTTCTTCTATCTCATTTAGTGATGCTCTAATTGCAAGTAGCAATCCAAACACAAACGAATTAACCCTTTTTTTCTCTAATAGTGGTTCCTACAATGTCCTAAAACACCCTTTGAACTGCTAACCAAATTCCCTTATTAACTCTCCCTTTATTGCGACATTTCCCTCATATTCCTCACACTCTCTAAAGTAATCACTAGAAAATTGTTGTCAAACCCTCTATGGATGGGAAACAACTTCAACTTCACCCCAAACTAGAAAAGCTCACTTACAAATGACAAATAATCTAAATGAAAATTTTGGTTAAGGTTTGATATGGAATGTGCAACCAACTTAATACCATTTTATGTGAAATTATAGGTCTGATCTAAGTAGTCAATGTTAACAAGCATCAAAAAAAAATGTTTATAGGATTGGAAATAAGTATTAAATCCTCAAATTCCAAAAAATATTAACAAATTTAGCCTTAGGGTATTGAAATTGCGTTAATCTCATTTTGTGTTGCTTAAAAGGGTTGAATTTATTCATTAGGGTAATTTAATAATGATAATATATTACATAGTTTTGTCAAAACTACTCCTAGAATCATCTTAAAAATATATTTATTTGATTTGCTACTTGTTGAAGCAACTTAAATTGACAGATATGCACATTTTCAGACCTACAATATTCAAGATTTGTTTGGAAACAATGAATGTATAACTATCATATGTTGTAGGAATATCAAATTTTAGGAATCTCATAGTTGCCTAATGTAGTCAAGTTTATTTTTAGGGTCAATATCATTTTTCTATTTTTTTTAGTTTTGTGTAAGTTATTTATTTCTTTCTTTTTCATTTTATAGATAATTTTTTCATCATGCCAAGGAAATGATCAAGGATTAAACCAACACAGGAAGAACAAGAAGCTAAGAATGCAAAGAAAGAAGACCATATGAGGAAAATTCATGAGAAGAGGAAATTGGACATGATAGAAGAAGACATTCCAATTGAAGAGGAATATGAACCATCAATGAGAGATATGGTATTGGTATCACAAATGGAATGAATGAAAAAATTTCATGCAATGAGAGATTTGAATCTTATACTTGGAGATACGTCCTCTACCACAAGTCAAGATGGAGGGACACCATCTACCACATCTCAAGTTGAAATTACATCATCACTCACATGTCAAGAAGGAGGTATGCCATATTTTCCATCTCAACTTCAAGGTATGTCATCTATTCCATCTTTGATCAAGGGTATTCCATCTATCCCATCTCATTTAAATATTGATGAAACTCCTAATGTTGAGCAAAATTTACCTTTGAGAACACCTCCTAGAATTTTGCATAGAAAGCCCAAGTATTTGATTGATATTGATGAGCATATTTTGCATCCAATGGAAGATAAGATTCCAAAATGTACTTGTAGAAGATATTCTCATAAGATTTAGAGTGTTCTTTGAAAAATTAAATGAGATAAAAAGATGTTAACTATTTGTTGAAATGATGCAAAGTATAAAGTGTAGGTCCATCGTGAATGTTATTGGGTTGAGAACATTGGAGACTTCAAATGAAAAATCTACTGTGAAGAATATAATTAGAGCATATGAGAGTGTGGATAACACCTCGGACAAAAAATATATTAATGTCACACGACGTGTCATTACATCAACAATAGTAATTAATCAAACAAAGAAAGCTCATCTTATTAGAAAGACAAGTCAAGCATTGAGAATAAATAGAAAAACATTATCAAGAGTCGTTGGAAGGAACCAAAGAATTGAGAACATCGATGATAACGAATTATGCACATTCTCGGGGAAACTACTACGAAAAGATAAACCAATTATTAAAGAATTGCGGTTACTAATTGAATACTTTTGGAAGAATAATATGAGGGTATCCTTGAATCAAAGGGTTGTGGTAAGAAGGAGAATTGGTAGTCAAAATTGTGAGCCACATCCAAAGCATTTTTTGGATATGACTCAAACATAACTTTTTGGTAAATTTCTAGAGATGTATCCTCAAGTTAAAATTTATCAAAGATATTTTGAAATGGTAAAGCCTTTATATGTCAAAATATATCACACATGCACTAATTGTAGAGTACATATTGAATTTTCTAACTATTTTGATGTTTATTGGTCTATATTTTTAATTTGTTTTGTAGGATTGTGGCATACATACCCCACCTACATCTTTGAGAGACTTCATATCAAAAAAATTATGTGAAAGACAGGAAGGTCAATTATTCTACAATAAATTATGCTTGGATGGCACATATCAACATTGTGGTGGCTTGCAACATATGCCAATATGAGAACATATGGAAAGTACACATACAGTTGGAAATAAACTAGAATAATTTGGAAAGTATAAGATAGTGGTCTACAATAAAAAAGATGGTAAATAAGCAAAAATGTGTGATTTGGTTATTTAAAATATTCTAGTGTATCATTTTATGTCTATATTTCATGATATTATAGTGTATGAGTATGCAAGGCATACCCATAGAGCTCAATGGTTGGACTTGAAATTCAAGTTATGCAAGGACACATTTCCACTTGGCAGCATTGTTTCAGTCATCAACTTTGTAGAGAACTACAGTCTACAACCACAACATGAGGTGCAATCACATTATGACAACTCCACATAGGTTGCTATATTTGTGCACATAGCATTCATTCATGTTAATGATAGTATAGAGGATGATAAGAAAATCATAAGGTAATATCATTTTTATATCAGTGATGATTGTACACATTCTACAGAGTTCATGCAAGGCTTCTTTTAGGTGTTCTACCATGATTTGGATAGAAGGGGCATATCATTACATCAAAATATCATATGGTAGAATAATTGTGCATCAAAATTCAAGAACTCACAGATGTTCTATTGGTTGAGCATGATGTATAATATTATAGGTGTTTATCATATGTGAAACTTTTGTGAGGTCGAGAATGGAAAGGGTGAGCATGATGGTGTAGGAGCATGTATTAAAAGAGACATAGCACAAGAATATATTAAAGTATAAAGGAAATGCAAAGTTGATAGATGTGAAATCAATCATCAAGTGGTGTAATAATTCAATGGGTCCAGGTAATGAAGGTAAGTCTTTAGTTCATAGATTTTTTTGGTTGAAAAATGATACTAAAATTACAAAATATGGGAATTTTTATACACAAATAGGATCAAGTGAGCTACACTCTTTCTTAATCTCTAATGCAAGTTCACAGAGTATCCATACAAAAAATGTTGCATGCTTTTGTTCTTCATGTACAATTCAAGCTTGGAATGAGTGTGATTCAAAGCAGTGGGTTGGAAAATGGTGGCTAAGTTTTCTTAGCCCACTTTACATGTGTTGAATCTCGACGGCATTGGAACTGACACAGATGCAATCATCAATTTAATTTGATCACATATCAGATCTAATTAAACTAGGTAATATATCTACTTGCATAGTTTTTGAAATTCCTAATGTTATCTTACTTTGTAGCATTTTTGTAATTTTGACTAAATTCATCTAATTTGTTGCACATATCAATGCAAGACATGTTTGTATAGCTATTGTAGATGAAGACAATGAAGAGGGAATACATTATTACTTGTTTCATTGTGTTGAGGCCAAAAAGAAATTGGAGGCCCCAATTACAAATAGAGAAAACATCAAATACCCTACAGGATCAATGGTTGTTATTGGAACATGGCTTAGAAGGTACCCACATAAGAGTGTTAATGTTTGGTTATTTCAAGACTTTGACATGCATCCGAAGATTCTTCATTACTCAGATCTTGTCATGGAGTCTAATGTTCATTTGATCAAATATGGGGGTATAAATTTGAAGAACTTGTGGAAGGTGCGTGAGTCTGACCATGCATAAAGTGTAGAGAAGATCTGGATGGTTTGTTGGATTAATTTGTATGTATGCACATTGAATTTGTAAAGTCATGTTATTGATATTAATTTATTGCAATTGATAGTTAGAGCTTTCACTATCACATTTCAAATTTACATATGTTTTGGTTCCAAATTTCATATGGCATAGGAAGGACTTACTGTCCCTCTTTAACTTAAAGTATCTCTTTTCTTTGCTATTGCATTTTTACATATATACAATGAATATTGGGTAGATTATATGCATATTTATGGTAGGTCTATTTATTCACTGTCTTTTATTGTGTTTCACTATCAAGTCAAAATGACATGATGTGGTTCTCTTAGTGGTGGTAAATGGACCATCTTCTTAGGTGTAACAATTTGATATGACATATTTAATATGACCATGTACCTTTGTTCAACTTTGTGTGGTAAGAATGTGTTGATGCCAAAATTTGACAAGAGCCAGCCTTATGGGAAACTTAGTTAAAGGAGGGACCTATTGCACTAAACTAAGTAACCTCCAGGTTTTTAAAGAAGTTGACTTCTTATGTAATTTGGAGTTTGGAAAGGGAAAAGGAAGTAGGTATATAGAATAAAGATCTAACTAAGGCGATGCACCAAGATGTAGGTGTGTTCAAGCATGGGAAACCTTCTTTTCGGATATGGTTTGAGGGCCATTCAACAATCTGCTATGTCCCAGAATAACAAAAATCATAGATGAAAACCCAAATAGTTTATCAAATAGCATAAAATAACTCCCATACACATTCAATGAAAAGAAGAGTCCAAGACATGGTCTAAATAAAAAAAATATATTGAAATTATAGAACTTCTACAAATAAACTATCCATTACAATAATGGCATAGTATAATGTTTTATCAAATAGCTAAGAAATAGAAAGGTTGAGCAATGAAACAGTCTATGAGTCATATAAAATAATCTGAAAAAAATACAAAAGGCCTAATGTCTTATCATTATTTTTTGTATGTTCTGAAATCTTTCTTCAAAAGAATTAGTATTTATAGAAAATGATCCCACCGCTGCTTACCAATAACATAAAATATTTCATGGTGAGAACAATGATGTCTATCACAATGATTTATCAGGCCATTGCAACAAAAAAGATTATGATCCATAGAATGCAGTCTACTTTGAGACAAATGCATCCCCTGCAAATGATGGTAGTGGTCCCAAATAGAAGCAACACACTCCCCTGTAGACATGTGTCACTAGCCCATGAAGTTAGATAGGACACATGGAAATATGGAATGGCTTGTTGCTCATTCTTTCCTTTCCTTTGATGAAATCCCCATGGAGAAGACATGTGGAAAAGTCTTCATTGCGTGTGTTGATTGGGGTCCGCTAAAAAGGGGGTATGCGAACAATGCTATGTGGCGCATGAGCATAGATTGATAGAGAAGTGAAGGGGAGAAAGCATTAAAGGTGTGTGTTTCTGATAGGTAGAAGCATGGTGGAGATTAGTAGAGAAGTGATAGATGAAAACCTTGTGAGGAGTGCATGGTGGACATGTGGTAGCAGTGAGCAAAGCTCTTTAAAAAGTGGGTCGGAGATACTCAAATATATAGGGCATGATTGGAAGCCAAGTAAAATAATACTATCAACCCAAAGGGGGCTCGAGGGATTTTATATCCACATCTTTTGGCAACTACCAAGGGAATTTTTCTTGCAGAACGGGGGACCCAAAATATCTAGTTCTCAAACCAGAGTCTCATCCATTAAGCAATGGAATCAGAGTTTTGAGAGAGTAGTCTGCAGAGGTAGCCATTTGGCCTCATATGGCATTGATATGGAGCACAAATTCTTTTGCACCTCATGCAGATCGATCACTTATTTGAATGGCAGCTTCATGGATATCTTGGTCTCGAACTCAAGTCAAAAGAGCAGCCATGCAATTTGATGAGTGACACCCTCTATATCCTTAGTAGTAGGGGGTTGACTAAAGTTCCAAAAAATGAATATGTATTGCTGCTTCTCCTCAATCTTTGTTGCAATCTACTCTACTGTGGCCACTAAATCATTAGAGAGAAACAAGGAGGGCATGCCCATCTGATTCAGTTGGGAGAATTTTTCCTACATGATGTTCATATTTTGGCCCAGTGTGGTAGAGTAATCACTAGCATGGAGGATGGTTACATGGAAATGGATGAATTATTTTGCTATCTTGGCAGCTGACTTTCGGTCCTTAATCCCTGCACTCACTAAGTCCTCATTTGGCACTGTGTAAAGCTTATCTAGCAACTTTTCTACTTCGGGAACCTTCTCCACAATGAAATGTGGTAATTTCTCAATCGTTCCATGAACCTCCCTACTCAAACTTGATGCCTCCACAATAAATTGAAGCATCAGTTAAAGAGTCAAATAGAAGGCCTTGACCTTTTCCCAGTATGGAACATATAGTTGTTGGGCTACCAGAAGGAGGTCTGAATGGGCAACAGGGGATGGGGGAGGATTCCTCAAAAGTATGATTTTTGCATCCCTCATCCTGATGTCCTGCATTAGCTTTGTAATTTTATTTTCCACAGTGGAGAGTTGTTCCTACAGGGTTCTGTTGGTGGTGTTTTCTGTACAACAACAACTCAAATAGAATATAATATTCTATCTCTCTTGAAAGGTAAATATCTATTAGCAAAGAGTTAACCCCAAGGTATCTAATGTCAGGTCTTGAAAAATGTAGTGAAACAACTCAGAGATAATGTGAAATTTTTGGTAATCACAAAGGGACCTTACAAACAAATACTGGATCTTTAAACTTATCAGATTTTGCAATATGCCGATACTTAAAATTCCTAAATCTAACCCAAATAATAAAGAAATAGAAAAATATAAGAGATTAAGAGAGATTATAAGAATAAAACCTAAGATCTATCACAACAATGATGAATGCTACAAATGGATAGATCTCCAACAAAACCAATCTTTGCTTGATCAAGGACAAGCCTACAACTACACAGAAATGGTGCAATCTTCTAAGGAAACTGAATATTTTCATACTGTGAACGTTCATCCACATACCCAGTAAATGGCACAATGTAAAAAAGCATTCATAGTTGAAATTAGCATAAAATAAGGCACAAACTAGCTTTACACAACTTACAATCAAAAAATTGCTAAAAGTATGGACTAGAGATCGATCAACATCATTAACATTTCACCATTATCATGAAAGAACTAAAAACTAACACCTAACATCTAACTTGCATTCAAGATTTCAAAAGAATTTTGGAAAGATAGAATAACAAGAACCATGGAAGATAAATCAATCCAAGAGAGGCCACCAGAGCACAATGTCTTCAATTGTATTGAATTCATCCAACAATAGCAACAATTCTAGTATCCTGTATTACAACACTTGCTTTGAAATAAAACTAACTTCTAATTCTAGCTTTCGGTTCTATTTCTTAACTTCCTTCAAAATCTAATCTTCCAGCCCTTACAAATGAGGTGAAATGCCATACTTATAGAGATTACATCATATGTCGCCCCAAGTTAGGGTTACAAAGAAGGTTGGCCAAAGAAAATAAAATTCCCAAAATAAAACATAATACTACATTAAATGCCTGAGATTCTTTTCTAGGTCGGCCTGGGATCTCTACATAACTCGGTCCAATGCATGTGAAGGATGGAGAAGAAATAAGGGGAAGCAAAAAATCTAAGGCATTCATTTATTGGCCAGCCCTTTATCTTTTACTTGACCTAGTTTATCCTACCCCTTAAGGAAAATTGCCTCTAGGTCGGCCAAAGGTAGGGTATTTAATATTTTGAATCTTCTATCAAGGCACTTAATCTCTTCCCTTGATTTCTTGATGAATTTATCCCACTCCACCTTGAGATCTTGATACTCCTCCATGATAGCGTTATAGGTGGATGCAACATCTAGATGATGAACTGTGATTGGACCATCTTCCATTGGAGCATAAACCTCATGCCACCATTTCTTCAATTTGTTCAAAGCTCAAATGCTTTGGTGCAAAATTTTTTTCTTCCTGTCATGATCTCAAAAATGGAATACACTTACTAGAAATATCCTTCAATGTATTCCCTATCTGCTACCCCTATTTGTGCATCTTCTTCAAAACCTTTTTGTTGATCTATAATAATTCATACCATTCCCAAGGTTTTGAAACCTTTAAAGAAGGCAAGATCTCATCACTCACCAACTTCTCCTCTGTATAATCCATGATTATCTTCAACTTTTGCAGGAGGAGGTCTGTATCAATTTTATCTTGCCTACACATTCTGCAGTCAGTCAAAGGATCTATGTGCATCACCACAAGTGGAAAAAATTTCCTCAATCATTTTCAACTTGATCCTTCCGCACTAGGATCTACCTATTTAATCGTGGTCTTACCGGAAACTACCTTACTTGATTCATCCTGCACTCAAAAGGACCACAATAAATATCCATTATAGCCTAAAAATCCAAGTTAGTCCATTGAAATTAACATGCTCATCACTTAAAGAAGTAAAAACAACCATCAAAATCCCTGAGAATACCATTAAACATCCCATATTCAAAGCTTAGGATTTTCACCCCTTCGGGAAATTTAGGCTAGAAGGGAATTTTGGGGAATTCTGAGATAGTCAGAATTTGACGAGGGATGCTCACCAAGCACACAGAGTTACTTAGTAATCAGCATCCAAAACTCAAGAAACATTTGCACATATACTTAAATGATTCAAATCAATCATATAATGCAAAGTCATTAGCAATTAACTCATGCATTCCTTCATTTCTTCATTACTAACAAATCTTCGGGGAATTCTATCGAGGATGGAAATCCGCAAAACTTAACAAAACATGGCACATTTCAGGAAAACGAAGGAACAATGAAATTTTGATGATTTTCCCAGGCAACGTATTTTCACAAAGACAGTCTAATTTTTCATGTTTTATGCGCTCTTTCGGGAAAATGACCAAGCGATGGAAATCTAGGGAAATCCTAAGGCAAAGTAAATCCCCGAAATGATCGAAATCCTTAAATCATTGACTTCGTCAGGATTTCACCCAAATTGATCGAACGATCACAAATTTGGGAATTCAAGCTCGGATTCAACTCTCTTCAAACTGTTCATCGATAAATTTAACTTTCAAACTCTTCCAAGGGTGATCTAATAGCGTTGGAAATAAATTTGAGACCAAACCCTAGGGTTCCATGATGAACACGCAATTACAGACTCATTCCACTCACTTTCCCTATTAAACCATGGCGAATATCTTAGAATCTCGAGGGAAAATGAACCATCGAATACGAATGGGAAATAAACATTCAGATTCACCCCTAACCAAAAATTTCATCAAACACAAGGGGTCCAGGACCAAAAACCTAGGCAAATTGAAACTACACACAAGACCAAGCTTGGGATGAGGCAAGACTAGTAATGAAGGGCACAATCAGGCCATCGAATTAACAAGGAAGGTCACATTGATTTCATAGGAGGCATCATAAGAACAAAGGGAGTATCCCTAATTAAATCATAGACCCCCACACACTAAAATCCAGACTCAAAGCACACCCAACATGCCAAAGAATCACTCACATTCACCAATCGAAAGCAAAGCAATGAATACATACCATGAATGTAGAGCAAGTCAAAATAGCAACAACGGGCAACAATGACACCAAGAAAATCACTACCAAATCCAAGAATCCACAGATCCAATCGCCACCACAAGTCAAGTGCTCAAGATCAAGCTCATCCAAATTCAATTAAAGAAAAATAAATCAATCATAGCATAAAAAACCACCCTGGACTTCATTAAACCCAATCTGCAGAAACCGTACGTGAAGCATAAATGCAGTGACATGACAACCCAAAAGAGTCTGGGAATCCGAGGTAAGGGAACTTCGGTAAAATCCGGTCGACATGGAATTCCGTGAAGGACCAAAATCTTTGGGTCACAATGTAAAACCAGCCTCATCGGGTTTCCAAGGAAACCGAGGAAATCCGCCAAAGGAAGAAAATCTCGAAACCAGGGGAAAACCTAAATTTACCCAAAACTTCAAGATTTTGAAGTGTTATTTCAAGAGGGACGTTTTGCACAAGCAAGAGAAGAATTTAGGAACATTGCAAAGTAACCAAATCTCACAACCACATGACCAAAGACCAAAGACAAGGCCACAAAAAACAACCAAAAGACCAAACAAAGAGGGTCCCTGCTTTTAGTGGGGCGTGTGCAAAAACTGCACAATAGGTTCTCAGCTCGACAAGCCATTTTTCCTCGGTCTAGCTTCTGGCCATAGATTCCCTATCTAGGGAGAGCCTTACCTTCTAGATTTCCTTCTCGAATTGAGCTTGTCATCCCTGGAGGTCCATTTCCTTCTACTACATTATCTACTCCAATTGAGCATGTTGACGTTGAAACTCTTCATTCTTTTGTTGCATTTCTTCCTTCACATGTGCCTACCAGTTATGTAATTCTTGGTTTTTCTACTGCAGATCATCGACTAGGCTGGGATCTTGGGATTCAAAATTTTTAAGCTCCTCTTGGAGCCTAGCCTATTCCACCACTACTTTCTATGACAAGCGTGCAAATTCAGCATCTCTTACCTTGTCCTTTATCAGTAGGACCTCAATCCTTGAATTTTTTTTATCTCATCTTCCTTCTTCTTCAGTTGGAAAACGAACTTGAGAAAGTTGGTGGTCAACACATGCTGGGTCTCCTGAATTACCTCAACTTTATCCTCTAGTTGAGCTACGTGCAGATTGAATCCCATAACATGGATGGTGTAATCCTTAGGTTGCATATCTCACTGAGGCTTGATGACATTCGAATGCATGCTGGCAAAGTACAATGACTATTGAGCCTCATTGAAAAGTTTTTGCACCTTTGGCTCTACTGTCCTCTTTCCATCCTTATCCCTCTGCTTCTAGAGACTGAGAGCTCATGCTTGTCTAGTTCTATCACCCTTAGACAAAAATTTTGATGGCAATCTAATGAGCTCGCCCGCAAAGGGTGCACCAAGAGGAACAACAAAAGGGAATGAGAGAGTAGTGGTTCTAGCCAATTTCTTCTTTGGAAGAGAAAGCATTAGTGGAGAGAAGGGGGAATATTCCAAGGCCTAGTCTATGAAGCGGTGGGAGGACTCATAGGAAGCAGTGGTGGCAATGGAGGTACATCAGACTCAATTTGTTGAGAAAGTTGGGTTAAAGCCAACGTAGCGGATATAAAAGGTGTAGTGATAGTGATTGCGAACTGTGCTTCAATGAAAGGTGGGATAACCCATGGGGGAGTAAAAGAAAATTGTCCCACTTGGGAGAATTGGGAGAAGCCTCCCACGACCATTGCAATAGAAGTGGAGAAAGAAAGGCTGACACTTGAGGTGATGGGCGTCTTAGAGACAACAAAAGAAACCAGAGATTGTGAATCAAGAAGAGGGGGAGAGAAAGATACCTGAGTTTTGGATGAATCCGATCCTTGGCTCATTGTAGGTTTATGCGAACCCTCTCCCGAAGCTACATCTATGCATTTCCTTTTTTTGGTAGGGAATGTTCCACCTCTAAGAACTTTTTCAGGTGTTATTGGGCTTGACCTCTAGGTATTTTGACGGCCCATGAGTGTGTCTGTGAGGCTCCTGAACATGATATATTCATCCGCAACTTTAGAATAGTTCTGTTAGGCTACTTCATTTATTTTCGAGTTTGCTGCATTGGGGTTGTCTTCACTTCCTTTTCCTTCTTATTTCCCTTCCCTATTTATTTCTTAGCTTGCTCTAGGTCAATCTCCTCATCATCTCTTGCGTTGATATATTTATGTGTTATGTTCCACAAAGTGTCAAATTTGTCATTTGTGTCTATGTCTTGGAACAGGGCATCAAGGCACTTGATTTCTTGATGGTAAATCTATAAATATTTAATATTTTCTTCACTCCACAACCATTGCTTGACCAAATCATTGTGAAGGTTGGCATCTATTTTGAAATTCTCATTAAACTTCACCAAAGTAAAATAGAAATTGAGCCATGGCAGCCTCTTATCCTCTATAGGAATGTGAATTAGGTCTATAAATAGATCATCCTAATCTGACAAGGGATTCTACCACTTTTCTCAATAAGGTGGGTTACCCGAATTTTGTACTTATCAAGTCATTTTCGGGGTTGTATTTCCATTTGTCACAAATCAATACTAGCCCCAAATGAACCGGATTTGCCTCTAGAAGCTTATGTGTCTGCTTCCTTGCCATAACCACCATTTTGAAGATTAGTGGGTAGAAGAAAAATCCTTTCTTCTTGGCCTTCCCTCCGCAAAAGGTAAAGTTGATAATCGACACTTTCCAGAACATATCAAGGGCCAACACTTGATCTGTGATGCATTCTGGGAGCCAAAATGATTCCCTGGTGAAGCCACACATCCGAATGAATGTGCAATCCTCTTCAAAAAACTAGTCGCATTTAGGAGTAAAACTTTGCATCCATCCCATTTGGTCGGCAGAAAGTCGATAAAGACTACCATCCTTGCTCAAGTATTCCAGAATCAGAGTCAAGAAATAATCTGAGAATGCATAATAGTCATAAGTTGCAGAGAGGAGATGAGTCCATATGGAAACTAGCCTTCTAACTCTCTTCTCATAAAAAATAGCCAACCTCATATATTTTTTGAAGAAGTCAGGGTTCTGATGTAAAAACATATAGGCAAGGAGAGAAGGAAACCTGAACTTATGTTGTGTTCTTTATTCCTTGATTTGGCTCATCATTTCTCGGAAAATGACTTTCACGAAGTCATACCAGGATACATAATGTTTCCTTCTCAATTAAAAACTCAGGCCGAGTTGGAACTCATGCACACATTTATCTTTGTCCATGCTGCAAATGAAATCCATAATAGAGAAGGCATCCTGCATATCCACCTATTTAAAAGTGTTGTGTGTGACTAGAATTTATAGAAACTTTGCCAAATCTTCCCGAGGTCTTTGGGTTTCCTAGTTATAAAAATCTAGAGCTTTTTCTCTACCTCTCCAAAAGTTGTCCCCTTTTTTTGGAGTGAATGACTCCATATTTTCTACTCTAGAGCCCCCTCTTGGGATGCACAACATGTCTCTGATAGCCTCATGACTTATTATGACCCTCAAATCTCAACCTTCAATGGTGTCGGTATTCAAGTTGAAACATTGAATTCCCTCATGAACTAGCTTTGGGTAGTAATGCACAAAAGGGGCCATATACTGTGGGAGTCTGTAGAACCATTTCTTGTACACCAACTGATGATCGCTAGTGGCCACCTTCATTCTTTTATAAGCTGCTTCCCTTAAGACTTTTATGGTTGGTTTTGAGGATGGGATTACAAATGTTATCCCATTCTTCCCTTATCTGGCTCTAGTCCTTGTGATTTTTTTGCTTTTCCACATCTCGCGTGCAAAACCACTTTGGATTCTCTAGTATTCCAGGTGAAGCGTAAGAGGTATCACCAAAAATATTGGCCATGGGTGTTGTACGCATGGTGTCAAACAAGCTTTGGGCCTTGTGCTTTCATTTGAGGATTTTGGGCCATTTCCTTCTGCTGTGGATTTCTATGATATAACAAAATCCCTTCCTTGCTCTAAAAAATTACCTTTCTTCAAAAGACACCAGTATTGGATGAATGGAACCTAAACGAAAAACACCAATACAAGGCTTGTATTGAACGCAAATTTGGGTGGATTCCCGTTCTTTATTTTGGTTCGACTCATTCAAGCATAGTGCATCATCAATAATTACTTCTTTAAACCTGGTTGTTTCTATACCTCTTATGTTTTAAAACAATTATGCACTCAACACGCTTTGCACTGGATAGCATACTTAGGAAGCTTTCACACTGTTTATTCTTTCACATGCAACACCTAGCTTTTTCTTGATCAAAGTTAGAAACAATAGTAGCCTTTTTGCATTAAATTCGGCATGTACCGCAAAATCCCTTGCTCATGCGAAATGAATTTCCTCCCTTTCTGAAAAGACAAGAATTCATAATGACAGCTAGTAAGCATGTCCTTTGTCATGATTTTCTTGGGAAATTGATCCAGAAATTGCAAGTGTATAAACCTCTCACATGCTTGGTAATTAATATCCTAAAAAGAATGATGAAGCCAAAAATGAAATGAGTACTTTGAAAAGATTTGAGGTTTACCTCGAAGGCCAAAACATGCTTGCATCATGACACATCAACACTTGTTCATATGGGTGATCACTTGGGACTCCCACCAACTTGTGCTAATTAAATACCTATCCTTAATCTCGCACGCAACAATTCATACATGGCGAACGCAACTAGGTGGGAAACTTGGGTTGGCTCTTGGTGGGATTTTTGAGTTAGTACTTGATTAGTATCATGCTTATGGCACACAACTACCTTAGACATTTCTATAAATAGACCCCAAGACAACAACATAATTGTACTTAGTAATTGGAAATAATTAGCACTTGGGTAGTTGGGTAGAATTAGGCATGATGAATACCCCCATTAGGATTACTAGCAAGAAGTCTCAGATGGACTTCTTAGGTGAAGTCTCCAATAGGTGTTTTAAATGAATGACAAAAAAAAAGCATTCGTTAGCTATTATAGAAATGAAATGGATACTGGGTAGGGATTGTATAGAGTATGAAGACAAGTATAGGGTCAATATTGGCATTTTCCCTCACTTTGTTGCATCCTTGCTTGATATATAGGTCCCTAAGCCAATGATTCTATGACCCACACTGGAAATCTTCCCGAAGCAGTACCTTGTAGGTCTTGGAGAAATTGTGGCGAATGCGATTAATGGCCTGGGTATCCCAATAACAAGTGACCTCTGTAAACATATTGAAGAAGACGTAGTGGTGTTGTGGGTGTCGTTTTTGAGTGGATTTCGAATTCTATCACATGAAGAGCACCACCAGAGGTTCACTCATGTCTTCCACTTCATGCTATGTTGCTACAATATGGTGTTGTTTTATGACGAAGAGTGGTACACCGACTTTAGGGACCTGGTGTTTCCTCTACCATTGACTGTTGCTATTGTTAATGCTCTCGATGTTTCTATTGATCCTACTACCTGTGTTAACAATCTTTCTGCTCCTATTTTCCCAGATATTGATGATGATTCTCTTGCTCTTGTTGATAATGCCCTTGCTACTTCTATTTAAGTCTCAAAACTCTTTATATGTTTTTTGTATATATGCCTAGATAAGGATTTTTACCATATATAAAAACTGCATAGTATATGGATATACTTTTTAAAAGTATGGCCTCTGAGCCATTTTGGAAGTGTAATTTTGAAGCATATAATAATATAGAATGAATATACAACTTTAACTAAATTTATGTCTCTTTTTCTTTCTGCTATTTTGTATTATGGGTTCCCTTTTCTCTGCTTCTTTGAGTACCTTTTCAATTTTGCATATGAGTTCATTTTTAATTTTCTGCATATGGGTTGCTTGGAAAGATAAGCTGAACAAAAGAACACAAAGAAAAATTTACAATAATTACATATTTACACAGGCAGAATAATTAATAAACCTCAATTGAGCAATTTGAGGTGGATGTTGTTAACTAGAATCCCCAATGCCTATTTCTCCATATTTTCTAATTTGAATGCATTGTGTTTCTTGCATTGAATTATTCTAAAAGGGCCTTCCTAGAGGCTATCAAAATTTCCATGTTGGCCAAGCTTTGCGGCCCTCTCATTAAACTTTAGCACTAGGTCTCTACATTTGAGACCTTGGTCTAAGGTTTTCTTGTCGAACCATCTCTTAACCACCTGTTGGCGATTAGTCATGGCTGTTAGGGACTTTTCTCTTTTTTCCTATACTTCCAGTAACTTGGCCAACCAAACCTCCATGGATCCTACTACCAATTTTTCGCTACAGCTCAAATGGTGGAGCTGATTTAAATACTGTTATATTTTAAAGTGAAAAAATGCAGTTATTTCTGAATATGTTTGAGTGTTGTTGCACTTCGTTTTAGTTCATTAAGTGACAATTATGCTTTGAAAAGAGGAATTAGAGTTTTAGGACTTGCTATTCAATGCTTTACAGTCAAATGAAGTACATGATTGAGCATTAAACAATAAAGATTTTCAAATGCTTTCATTTATTTCATAAAGTGATTCATATTTACAACATTCCATTTGATCGAGAGAATACAAATGCTAGTACAAATTTTCATTGAGATGCATTTTTTATTTTCCAAATGAAAAGCAAAAGGAATGAAATCAAATATCAACACAAGTCGTGGATGTGACTATCATAGTGCATCATAAACAACACACTATGCTATGAAAGATGCATAAAAGGGAAAAAATCACATAAGTACAAACATAATCATCATTGCATGATTGATTGATGACTGACACAGAACTGGTGCACCATTTGTTTTCTTCAAGCTTCGTTGACCTGTAGGAAGGAAGAGAGGGATTTTAGAGGCTCCGACTATGAATATACCTATATGAACCATCAACGATAATGTAGTATGCTACTAATCATGCATTGAAACAATCAAGGAAAGTGCAAAGACATGAGCTAAAGGAGAAACATCAACATGATCATGATATACTATTTTTTATGCTGACAATGTTTGTTTCCTTATGCAGGTATATGAAAAGCCATGTAGTTTTTTATCTTTTCAAGACCAAGCATGTGGGGAAAAACGGGCTCCCACAAGGGTAGAGCCCGACATGCTGCCCTTATATGTTACAAGAGGGCCGAGAAAGGAAGATGCAATCATCATGCTCTTCTGAGCTTTACAACTAAACAAGTGATTGAACTACCATGCATTTATAACAATAAGGTCAACATACAGAAGTGAAAATTGCAAATGAATGCTAATTGGATAGCTTGTTTTAGCTGAAACTATCAATCTATCATGTTTTTGAGCTGCTATTTTTTAAATACTATTTTGTTGTTTTTAAGACTGTTCAATTTATAGTGTCGTTTCATATTTTCGGTCTTGGGACAATAGTGCTCTATCTTCTAACAATGATAGTGAACAGTGTTCTTTCTCTCAATCAAGGATAGGTAAGGATGTGAAGAGTTTGTTGCCAGAATAAATAGAGCATAAAATGAATGAAGAGTGACAGGTAGAAGAGCATACTTTTAAAGGACGGTCAAGCATGGAGACATGTGAAGGAGTTTCATATTTCAATCAGAATAGTGGAAGGAGAAAAGATCAATACAGTGACCAATTGCCAATTGTTTAATTAAGTGAAGCAAATGACTAATAAAATAGTCAATTTCTATTTTGTGGAGAATGACAAGGCATGAGGTAAGTGCTTTTGAAGGTGTTAGTTGGATGTAAGAGAGAATGTAGTCCATGGAGTTGCAATGATTTAAGGTAAATTTTGCATTAAATAAAATAGATGCATTAACTTATAAAATATCAGGAGACTAAATGCATCGTATAGGTGAGGAGTGTATTGTAGATTAAAATACATGAGTTTTCATAAAATGCAGTTTTCTCATTACTTTCAGCATACCCCATTTGGCTTTTCAATCAAATAATACATATTTTCACTAGATACAATTTACCCACAGGGGTATTTTAACGGAGCAACAAGATAGGGGTTTTGTCTCAGTCAAGGATCACCCATATGAGGGTTTTCAATAGTAAGGCAAAGGAACATGTGTTCTTCAGAATTTTATACAGCCAGGTGGATTTTTGTCAGAAAATAAGATTTTATATAGTGCTCTCATGGTTCAACTTAAATATAATAGAAATACAGGTATATACACAAATTTCTTCAAAATTCTGAAAATACCCACATTGGGGTTTCGAATTTAGAGGCAGGATTTTCCATTTTTTTAGAGTACCCATTTTGGGGTTTTGAAAATAAAGTACATATAATTCATTTTCCAGTTTACCCACATCGAGTTTGCACAGAAATACAAAATAAATGATTTCATGTAGAATCAGGAAGTACCCATATGAGGGTTTACATCAAAATGCAGATTACAAGTATCATTAGTGCTTTCATGGTGCGGCCGAGTGGAGGAGGTTTTTAGTTATATAAAAGCCACTGAAAAGTGTAGAAACCCATTATAGACTCTTTGAAATTTACAAATCTAAAGGTGAGAAATGTAAGACAAAGTGAGAGATACATAGTAAAATCTAGGAAACACATGTATGGCGCGGCCAATATTGGGTCTACACTTCGTTTGAAAGAGAAACATCAATTATTTCCTTGCATATAAGCTTCTAAAGCTTTGTTTCAACCCAAGAGAAGAAAGAGGTGGCACGGCCAAGCTCTTAGAGAGCTACGAAAAGCAAAGAACAAAAACCACGGCTTAGGCTTATGAAGCTCTCAAACATAACTTAAGCTCACATAGTCATGGCGGCCAGGGAGCCAAGTCAAACACATATGAATAAATAAGGAAATCAAAGATGAGTAGAAGAGAAGCCGCAGCCTTAAGAGGCAATTATTATTTCCAAAACAATGGAAAAGCCATCATAATGTGAAAAATTAACTCACCTTTTGCCCTGTCATGAAGAGTCGACCATGTGGAGTTGAAAATTTGAGGCTTCCAGGCATTCCCAGCTGCAAATCAAGATTTCATGGTGGCGGCCTCTCTTCTCCATCAAGTTCACTCTCAAGACAAAATGTGAATGAGGGAGTTTAGGGTTTTCTCCTTACTTTTTGTCTATGTTGCCTTAATTCAGATTTAGGGGTTTTAAATTTCTGTTTGTTTCAAACTTGCTTAATACCATGAGGGGCCGAATTTACATCCCCTAGGTCGACTTTGTTTAAAAGTCTTCATTTGTTTTGCGTAGGTCGAGCTATATAAAATTTTCTCAAGTGTCATATACCTTATGTGTTTTATTGTTTTTTGAGAAAACAATTAAAAAGTGGAATAATAGTGTCTTAGGCTTTATTTGTCAAATGGATTCTATGAAGAATCAATTAATATTGCTAGGAATGTGCCTTAGGTTTTATTTATTTTAATTGTTTTTGAGAAAACAATTAGACATGCAATAAGGAGTATTATATTTTTATGATCTTTTATAAGAAAAATTAAACTTTGTAAAGGGAGATATAAGGTATGGTTTGCAAAAGATTTTGAAATCTTTAATTGCAAGAGTAGAGTAATTATAAAACTGCATCATGTAAAGTAGAAGCAAAGAAATGCTTTATAAATTGCTTTGTTTTCTTGCTATTTTTAGCAATTATGCATTGAATTTCTTCTTGGTCGGATTGGAGTTTTCAGTTGGAGAGAAAAGGTGTTTTTCTTGCTTTAAAAGCAGTTTTTTGCTTTTTTTAGAAGCTTGACAGTTGATGCATGCAAAAAGTGTGACTTTCCACTTTTATGTTGACTTGTTGCATAGTTTTTGGGACCTTTTCCTTGAGATTTTTTCAAGAGCTCGAATTAGGGTTTGAGACATATATCTTTGGAGAAAACTTAGGGTTTTCGAGTTCAGTCTATTTTTGTTCTTACACATTTTTGAGCTGAAACTATTTTTGTACTTAGTTGGATTATTTTTGGCATACTCCTACAGTGAATACAAAATAGCATTCCTACCTATCATTTTGTGTCCATTTACAGTTATAGTTTGATGTTTATCTTGTGATTTCAGTTTAAGAAGTCCTTGTTATGTCCTAGGCTATAGTTTGATGTAGAAAAGTGCAAAGATACAGGTTGAATGTCGTGTTTTGAAGAGACCTTCATGCAAAGTACTTATGTAAAAATTATTCTTGAGAGGTTGTGAATTTTTGTTGGTTTTTTGAGCACTGTTTGTGAGGAAAATCCAGAATAGTCATTAGTTCATCATCAAATATTAAAAACCATTTCAAAATCATAGGTTTTAAGTTTCTTTTTTCTCTCTATCTATTTGCCAAGAATATTTTAGAATAGGATCATCATACGGAGAACCAACTGACTCTAGAGATTCTATTTCCTTATAGATCACCTGCGTATGGAAAGAGTTTCAATTTTGTAACAAATAGTCTTATTTTTTGCAAATCTGACGGGGTGCATATCTGATTGCTAACAGTTTTTGGCATGCTTGGTGGGACTCTGGAAATCAGTTTCAGAGAAGTTTTAATTCTTTAAATTTGTTGTTTGGTGTATGGAGTAGGTCTCTCAGCCTTTTGGAGGCCTTTTCAATATACCTGGCGACTCCGTCATTGGTTTTGCATGCAGATCAAGTGCTGGTTTGTTTTAAAAGCCTAATTTTTGTGGTTTTCTAGCTTATGAATGAATAATATGTCAAATTTTCATGATAGTGTGTCATATCATCCACCATTCCACGATCATGCTGCTGGCTTCAATATTATGACTTTTCAAAATCAACATGCCCAATATTACCACCCACACACCCCTACTTATTTTTCATCTCAGCCCTCATATGTTTGAACTCAGCCCCAAGATACTCAAGATTTGAGCCTCAAAGATATAAGGCTGAACTACGAAAGGGAAATAAGCGAAATAGAGAGCCAAAGAAACCTAATTTATTAGTAGGAGGAGATGGCAAGCATAAAGAGCTTGCTGCTTGAATACATGAGACAGTTGGAGGAGATCAAGAAGTGGCAAGAGTATAATCAACAACAGGAAGAGATGGCTTATCAAGCCTATCTTCATGTGTAGGAGTTGGAAGCCCAAAGAATATAGTTTGAGGAGGATTTGGAGAGGGAGGCAGCTACACAAACAAAGATTCTACTTGCTCAGTTTCAAAGGCATGAAGCCCAAGCAGCTCCTACCATTCTAGAGCATCCCATTCAAGAAGAGCCAATTGAGGAGTCCTTTTCCCTCCAAGATATTGGTTTTAAATGTAAATAGATTTCCTTGAAAATCAAGATTTCGAGATTCATATTTTCTCACGATGAATCTATCAATAATTTCACTAAAGAGCTTCCTTGTCTCGTAAAGGAAGACACAATTTTAGAAAATCAACTAGTACAGGAAGTTGGTTCACAACAAAAGGTTGTTGTTGGGTTTGTTTCATTGGAACAACAAAACATTGAAGATTATTTTGAAGTCTTTAGTTGGTACAGTGATGAGGAGGAGCTCAAAAATTGGGAGCAACTGCTAGAAAGGAAAGAGGAGGCTATAGTTGAGGAGCTAAAAATTCCAAATCAAGGAATGGTTGGTGGTTCATAAGTTGTAGCTGAATTATTTCATGAATTACCATTTTTTGCTGAAGAAAGCATGCAGGTCCCTAACTTACCAGCTGAGGACATTCGGGCTTTTCAAGGTGACTTTTTGCTTGATTGTCAGGATCCTGACTGTTCCGCTTGTAGAGAGATTTCCGCCCTGCTAAGTTCTGACAGAGATCAAATGCGCAGTTCTGGAGAGCAAAGTGATGAAATCCATTCAGACAACATACTGATCCATGAGAAAATAAATGAGGATAGCTTGGTTGTGGAGGAGCATGAGTTTGAATGCATGATTCAACCAAGGTAGGAAGCAGTCATGGTTGGTGGGGAAGTTGACAAGAGTGACATCATATTAAACACTTCCAATTTTTTCTTGTCAACAGGATGTCCAATTAGACACATTGCTAGATTAGAGGCCAGAAAAAGGGTTCCCATCTTGGTTGAACCCAAGCATGAAAGTGCAATTGAATGAGAATAAATTCAAGTCATTTTTCAACCTCATGCCAGTAATGATTATATTCCATATGAGGAGGTTAGTAAGCTTGTATACGTTCTGCAGGGTGTTGTACAACTATCTTATGTCTTTTTATCCATTGTTACTTTTCATCTAGTTGTCCAAGATCATGTAAAGCATCAAATTTTATGTAGAAAGGGAAACTATTTCACCCAACCAATGAATGGTTTCATTTGACCAGCTCCTTTGGCTGGTTAGAGTAAATAGAGTAGTTGTTACAAATAAGTGCATCAGGCACATTTCTTTTCAGTAGTTTTATTTCCTTAAGCGTTGTTGTGCATTGATCTCTTGGCCATCAGGGCCTATTAGTTTGCTTTCAGCTTTGTTTGTTTTGTTTTGCTATTGTTTTGGAGTTGTTGTTTCATTTTTTCTGAGTTCATGAAGGGGCAGTTTTGACTCCATGTCCAATGGATTTTTCAAAGGCAACTGATCTATGCTTAGCTGGAAAAAATCTAGTGGAAATCGCCAAAATGTTATAAATTTTTCGCTACAGCTCAACTGGTGGAGCTGATTTAAATAGTGTTATATTTTGAAGTGAAAAAATACAGTTATTTTTTAATATGTTTGAGTGCTATTGCACTTCGTTTGAGTTCATTAAGTGACAATTATTCTTTGAAAAGAGGAATCATAGTTTTAGAACTTACTATTCAATGCCTTACAGTCAAATGAAGTACAGGATTGAGAATTAAACAATAAAGCTTTTCAAATGCTTTCATTTATTTCATAAAGTGATTCATATTTACAACATTCCGTTTGATTGAGAGAATACAAATGCTAGTACAAATTTGCATTGAGATGCATTTTTTATTTTCCAAATGAAAAGAAAAAGGAATGAAATCAAATATCCACACAAGCCGTGGATGTGACTGTCATAGTGCATCATAAACAACACACTACGCTATGGAGGATGCATAAAAGGGAAAAAATCACATAAGTACAAACATAATCATCATTGCTTGATTGATTGATGACCGGCGCAGAAGTGGTGCACCATTTGTTTTCTTCAAGCTTCGCTGACCTGTAGGAAGGAAGAGAGGGATGTCAGAGGCTCTGACTATGAATATACCTAAATGATTCATCAACAATAATGTAGTATGCTACTAATCATGCATTGAAACAATCAAGGAAAGTGCAGAGACATGAGCTGAAGGAGAAACATCAACAGATCATGATATATTTTTTTTTATGCTAACACTGTTTGTTTCCTTGTGCAGGTATAGGAAAAGCCATGTAGTTGTTTATCTTTTGAAGACCAAGCATGTGGGAAAAAATGGGCTCCCACAAGGGTAGAGCCCGACATGTTGCCCTTATATGTTACAAGAGGGCTGAGAAAGGAAGATGCAATTATCATGCTCTTTTGAGCTTTACAACTGAACAAGTGATTGAACTACCATGCATTTATAACAATCAGATCAACATACAAAAGTAAAAATTGTGAATGAATGCTAATTGGACAGCTTATTTTAGCTGAAACTATCAATCTATCATGTTTTTGAGCTGTTGTTATTTAAATACTATTTTGCTATTTTTAAGACTATTCACTTTATAGTGTTGTTTCATATTTTCGGTCTTAGGACAACAATGCTCTATCTTCTAACAATGATAGTGAATAGTGTTCTTTCTCTCAATCGAGGATAGGTAAGGATGTGAAGATTTTGTTGCCAGAATAAATAGAGCATAAAATGCATGAAGAGTGATAGGTAGAAGAGCATACTTTTAAAGGACGATCAAGCATCAAGACATGTGAAGGAGTTTCAGTTTTTATTTGGTGGTAGGAGACCAGATCAATACAGTGACCAGCCGCCAATTGTTTAATTAAGTGAAGCAAATGACTAACAAAACAATCAGTTTTTATTTGGTGGAGAATGACAAGGCATGAGGTAAGTGCTTCTGAAGGTGTTAGTTGGCTATAAGAGAAAATGTAGCCCATGGGGTTGCAATGATTTAAGGTAAATGTTGCATTAAATTAAATAGATGCATTAACTTATAAAATATCAGGAGAACAAATGCATCATACAGGTGAGGAGTGTATTGTAGATTAAAACAAATGAGTTTTCATAAAATGCAATTTTCTCATTACTTTCAGCATACCCCATTTGGCTTTTCAATCAAATAATACATATTTTCACCAGATACAATTTACCCATAGGGGTATTTTAACGAAGCAGCAAGATGGGGGTTTTGTCTCAGTCAAGGATCACCCATATGAGGGTTTTCAATAGTAAGGAAAAGGAACATGTGTTCTTCAGAATTTTATACACCCAGGTGGAGTTTTGTCAGAAAATAAGATTTTATATAGTGGTCTCATGGTTGAGCTTAAATATAATAGAAATACAAGTATAAACACAGATTTCTTCAGAATTTTGAAAACACCCACATTGGGGTTTCGAATTTAGACGTGGGGTTTAGAATTTAGAAGGAGGATTTTGTATTTTCTTAGAGTACCCATTTTGGGGTTTTGAAAATAAAATACATATAATTCATTTTCCAGTTTACCCACATGGAGTTTGCACATAAATACAAAATAAATGATTTCAAGTAGAATTAGGAAGTAACCATATGAGGGTTTACATCAAAATGAAAATTACAAGTATCATTAGTGCTTTCATGGCACGACTGAGTGGAGGAGGTTTTTAGTTATATAAAATCCACTGAAAAGCGTAGAAACCCATTATAGACTCTTTGAAATTTATAAATCTGAAGGTGAGAAATGTAAGATAGAGTGAGAGATACATATTAAAATCTAGGAAACTCATGTATGGTGCAGCCAGTATTGGGTCTACACTTCATTTGAAAGAGAAACATCAATTATTTCCTTGAATCTAAGCTTCTAAAGCTTTGTTTCGACCCAAGAGAAGAAAGAGGTGGTGTAGCCAAGTTCTCAGAGAGCTACCAAAAGAAAAGAACATAAACTGTGGCTTGGGCTCATGAAGCTCTCAAACATAACTCGAGCTCACATAGTCATGGTGGCTAGGGAGCCAAGTCAAACACATATGAATAAATAAGGAAATCAGAGATGAGTAGAAGAGAAGTCACGGCCTTAAGAGGAAATTATTGTTTCCAAAACAATGGAAAAGCCATCATAATGTGAAAAATTAACTCACCTTTTTCCCTGTCATGAAGAGTCAACCATGTGGAGTTGAAAATCTGAGGCTTCCAAGCATTCCTAGCTGCAAATCAAGCTTTCATGGTGGTGGCCTCTCTTCTCCAGCAAGTTCACTCTCAAGACAAAATGTGAATGAGGGAGTTTAGGGTTTTCTCCTTACTTTTTGTCTATGTTGCCCTAATTTGGATTTAGGGGTTTTAAATTTTTGTTTGTTTCAAACTTGCTTAATACCATGAGGGGCCGAATTAACATCCCCTAGTTTGACTTTGTTTAAAAGTCTTCATTTGTTTTGCCTAGGTCGAGCTATATAAAATTTGCTCAAGTGTCATATACCTTATGTGTTTTATTGTTTTTTGAGAAAACAATTAAAAAGTGGAATAATAGTTTCTTAGGCTTTATTTGTCAAATGGATTCTATGAAGAATCAATTAATATTGCTAGGAATGTGCCTTAGGTTTTATTTATTTTAATTGTTTTTGAGAAAACAATTAGACATGCAATAAGGAGTATTATATTTTTATGATCTTTTATAAGAAAAATTAAACTTTGTAAAGGGAGATATAAGGTATGGTTTGCAAAAGATTTTGAAATCTTTAATTGCAAGAGTAGAGTAATTATAAAACTGCATCATGTAAAGTAGAAGCAAAGAAATGCTTTATAAATTGCTTTGTTTTCTTGCTATTTTTAGCAATTATGCATTGAATTTCTTCTTGGTCGGATTAGAGTTTTCAGTTGGAGAGATAAGGTGTTTTTCTTGCTTTAAAAGCAGTTTTTTGCTTTTTTTAGAAGCTTGACAGTTGATGCATGCAAAAAGTGTGACTTTCCACTTTTATGTTGACTTGTTGCATAGTTTTTGGGACCTTTTCCTTCAGATTTTTTCAAGAGCTCGGATTAGGGTTTGAGACATATATCTTTGGAGAAAACTTAGGGTTTTTAAGTTTAGTCTGTTTTTGCTCTTACACATTTTTGATCTGAAACTATTTTTTTACTTAGTTGGATTATTTTTGGCATACTCCTATAGTGAATACAAAATAGCATTCCTACCTATCATTTTGTGTCCATTTACAGTTATAGTTTGATGTTTATCTTGTGATTTCAGTTTAAGAAGTCCTTGTTATGTCCTACGCTGTAGTTTGATGCAAAAAAGTGCATAGATATAGGTTGCATGTCATGTTTTGAACAGACCTTCATGCAAAGTACTTATGTAAAAATTATTCTTGAGAGGTTGTGAAGTTTTGTTGGTTTTTTTAGCACTGTTTGTGAGGAAAATCCATAATAGTCATTAGTTCATCATCAAATATTAAAAACCATTTCAAAATCATAGGTTTTAAGTTTCTATTTTCTCTCTAGCTTTTTCCCAAGAAGATTTTAGAATAGGATCAGCATACGGAGTACCAGCTCGCTCTGGAGATTCTCTTTCCTTATAGATCACCCACATCTAGAAAGAGTTTCAATGTTGCAACAGATAGTCTAATTTTTTGCAAATTTGACGGGGTGCATATCTAATTGCTAACAGCTCCATTTTCCTGAACCCCTAGGGATTTGAGAAATTGTAGTGCAGGAATCTCCACGGAGATGGGAAATAATGCTTCTTTCCCATATACTAACTCATATGGTGAGGTATTGAGGCCTTGCTTAGGAGTTATGTGGTCTTCCCAGAGCGCTGCTTGGACATTTTTGTGCCACTCTCTTTGATGTTTCGACCTGATTCTTTTAATGAGTCAAACCAAAATTTTATTAGTTGACTCGACTAGGCCATTTCCCCATGGGTAGTAGTTTGAAGATTTTTTTAAGAATATGCCATGTGCGAGTGCAAATTGAAATACCTTAGAACCCAATAAATCCTTGAAGTTGTCCGAGATGATGGTCTTTGGTGGGCCAAATCTTGTTACTAGTTCCTCAAGAAAATTCACAATTTCTAGTTCCATTGCATTCTTCAGGGGCATGGCCTCGGTCCACTTGGTAAAGTATTATGTAGCTGTGAGGATCCATTTGTGTCCCACATTGGATGTGGGATTAATCATCCTGATAAAATCAAGGTCCCATTACACAAAGGGTTCATCAACCACTATCGGGTTGAGAGGCATCATTGAGTTTTTCCTTCTTGGCGCAAAAAAATGGTATTCCTTGTAGCTTTTAACCAAAGAGTATGATTCATTGAATAGTATAGGCTATAAATATTTGGTACACATAATTTTTTATAGTGGTGGTCCTTGCAAAGAAATGTCCACCCGCAGGTCTACTATGGAAAGTGTCAAGAATTTTCCTCACCTTTTTTGTGGTGACACACCACAGTAGAACACCAATTAAGTTCCTTTTGAAGAGGACCTCTTCAATAAGTGCATATCCACTGTTCTGCAATCTATAGAATCTTCTCTTCTAAGAAGGAAGGCCCAGTGGATATTTTTCAGTATGCATGAATCTTACCATGTTTGCTAGCCAATGACCTTCAGACTCAGGTTCATTTGTTAGAACAAGTTCGGGTTTCTCTTCTTCATCTACTATTTATTCATCTTGTGTTAAATACTCACATAGTCCTCTTCCTTAGACATTCTTTGTGGGTTTGACCTCAATATCATATTTGAGGATCTTAGTGATCTAATTAGCCCTCTTTTCGGTAATTTCTCCCTCCATGATATACTCATGCACACTGGAATGTCAAACATATACAATCACCTTGTTGCAAGATATGAGGTGTTAGAAATTCTTGAGTCCCTTAACAATGGAAAATTCTTTCCTTTCAATGAATTTGTAGTTCATCTCATAATATTTTAAGGTCTAGGAGTGAAATGCTACCGGATGTTCTCCCTTTCCTTCATCATCCTTTTGGGTCAAAACAATAACGATGTTGGATTTTCTATTGAATACATACATTATGAATTCCTTTGATAGGTCTGGCACAAGAGTTGAAGAAATAGAATCCTTAACCTTCTCAAAGGCTTCTATAGCTTCCTTTGTCCATTTGAACAATTGATCATTTTTGAGCATTAGGGTGATAGGTCTAATTATTCCTACAAAATAAAAAATGAATTTTCTCACAAAATTTACCTTTCCTAGAAATGATTGAACTCCCTTCTTATTGAATGGAAGGGGAAGTTCTCTGATTTCCTTTACCCACTCTGGGTCGATTGCAATTCCATCTTTGGACACTACATGTCCCAATAGTTTGCTTTGCGGTACTCTGAAAACATAATTCTTTAGGTTCAGGGATATCCAGAACTCTTGACATTTTTCAAAGATTAGTTCAAGGTGGTCAAAATGATCATCCTTATGCTTGGAGAATATTGTAAGATCATCCAGGTAGATCAAGATTATTTTATTGATCAAACCCCTAAAGGTGATATTCATTGCCCGCTAGAAGGTGGCTCTGGCATTTGAGAGGCTGAAGGGAATTTTTTGCATATGAAAACACTCCCCACTTAGTAGTGAACATTGCTTTATGTCAATCCTCCTCTTTTACATGGACCTGGTTGCAACTGGAGGTCATTTAGTAGATAAAACATCTCCACCCTTACCACTTCTTACAAGATAGACTCCATGGAAGGCAAGGGGTAGTGGTTCTTCAGAGATGCTTTATTGAAGTCCCAGAAATTGACACATAGGCGGATGTATCTGTTCTTCTTTCAGATGAGAACCAGATTAGATACCCATATACTATGCTTGATCGAGAAAATGATCTGGGATTGAATTAGCTTTGTCAACTCTTGCACCATCAAGGCTTCAATCTTCAGATATACTGGCCTCTGCTTTTGGAAGATAGGTTTTTCTCCTTCTATCAGTTCTATAGTATGTTGGATGATTTTGGGATAATATCCTTTGAGGTCATCATATGAATAGTCCATCAATCCTTCATATTTCTTATAGAAATGGATGAGTCTTTCCTTATTGTGTTGTGGGACATATTTTCCAACTTTGAGCCTCTTTTCATCTTCAGCCTGGAGATCTGCATAGTTGCTTTTGTCCACTACGAACCTCCTCTTGTCATTTATTGCATCATCACAATATAATAGGGTTTCAAGAGTGACCAATCCTTTCGGGAGTTTGTTGGACCTTAACTAAATAATTTTCCCTCCGTATGCCTCGACAATTCTCAATTGGATTTGCTCAGCAAACTCTCTCAACTATTGGATGAACCAGGCAATATGGTCGACACTTTTGAAAACTTACTAGCTTTGATCATTATTGTTGGCCTCCTACAATGATTTTAATAACTAATCCCTTACAACCATGATTCAGAGATTGGACATTTGACCTAAATAGCCATCTTAACCATCATGAAGGTACATTTAAATTGTCAACCCTGGGACATGAAATTGAAATGGGGGTGAACCCACAAAAGTAGTTTATAATTCGAATGAGGAAGGAAAACTTCCAAAAAATGCCCCCACTAAAAAAAAACATTTTGAGGGGTTCGAACGAACTCAAGGTTCGAGCGAACCCAAAAGGGGTTCGTTCGAACCAGGGTTCGATCGAACCCCTTTGAATGTGGAAACATTCATTTTCCATTGTGGAAGGGGGTTCGCTAGAACCATGGTTTGACTGAATTGGGATTCAAGCGAACCCCTGGGGGTTCGAAATGAACCCTTTAGGTTTGTTCGAACCCCCTTTTCCCACCTTCTCACCCTCTCTCACAAAAGCTTTCCAAATTTTTTCCCTTCAAAGCATAGGTTGACGATGAAAATGGAGGAGACTTCACAAACCCAACTAGAAGATGGTAGTCCTCAGAACAAGCTATCCAACGTATATAATTTTAATATGTTTTGGTTTTATTATGTATGTGTTTTTTTAGTTTTATTAAACATAGGTTTTTCATTAAAAATTAAGCTCTTTGTTTTGCACATGTGGAAAAATAGAAAATTATCAAAATAAAATTTATAAAAATATTTTCGTGCTGGGTATTGATGTCCTTGATCCATTAAAAAAAAAAAAGAATTTCGATACATACAAAAAAAATGATGTTGTATACAGTCCGCCTATGTTTGAATTGCAATTGGTTTGACTTCGAAACTTGATTAAGGAAAAAATATTCACTAAAAAACTATGAGACCAAATGAAAGTGCTAGATATCATAGTTACAAATCTAAATTCAAAAAAAATAGAATTTTATCCTTCATACAAAAAAATTTATGTTGTATACGGTGAGCGTCACTTTTTAAAAATGTTGTTTTCTAAAAAAAACTAGTTTTCATGGGAGATGGAAAAAGAAGTGCAATCTGATTCCAAAAGTTTTGAAAATATTATTTTTAGAATCTACAGACAAAATTTGATGAGACTCTAGTTTGGATCATCTTCAAATTCCTCACGGTTTAGCCACTATAGGTGCCCAAATGTGAAGATTTAGTTGAAAATAATAATTTCAGTGTCCAGTTTGACCAAAAATTGTAAACCACTATTGTGGGATCACCCATGGGTCAGCATAGTATGTGCACTAGGAACTTCAAAGTAGTCACCTTCGTTATATAACTAAGAAAGACTTAACATTGAAAGTAAATTGCATGAAACGAAAAAAACTAAATGCTAAACATCACTTAATCAAATCTAAATTGATTATGCATAACAGGAAGGAAAATTTGAACATCAAAAAGGAAACTACTCTCCCCACTTTGGCTGTAGGAACAGTCACAAAATGGAATTCTAGTGGCTGCAAGAACAATCAATGCCAAAATATTAACTAAGTACTAAACAAAAACTAATACTAATCTAACTAAACTAAAGAAACAAATTACTCACCAAGTGGGCCCCCTTGGATGAGATTCCTCTAAACTAATGCAAACTCAAATACTCAACTCAGAATCTCATTTCATTCATCATAACATGCAATTACAAAAGTATGGTTGATTATCAGCTTATAAAATAACTTGGCGATCAACTCACTAACTCGCTAGCTCCTGAGGAAGGAGGATTTGAACCTGTAGACATGTAAAATATACATGCACCTAATCCTGATCCTACTAACATCATTTCGTCCTAAATCATATTCTCAGCTTATCAACACCTTTCATCCCTTAATTAAATAAATCATTATTTATTGAATTAGGTCTTTCTCCTATGTTAATTAAATTAATCAATTTAATTTAATTAATTCTCAATCCCTCTTTAATTAAATAATTTATCTTATTTGATTTAATCCAATATTATCCCACTTAGTTAAATAAATCAAATAATTTATTTAATTAAATATTTCTTCACAATTCTTGATTTAAATTAACTCATAAATTTAAGTCTAAATTGTCACATCTCCTAATCTCCCATTAAATTACTAACCTTTGGTTAATTTAATCATAATTTATGTCCCATCCTCTAGATTTTACCATTTGCACAATAAATCAATTACTTTGATTTATTAAATCTCTATTTTCCCTCACATGGCATAAAAGGGGAATATTCTCTCAAATTTTAATTCAAATTCAAGTGGGCTTGGTCCTTCCAACAAGGCATTTAATGCCTCTTACATGTCCTTAGCCTTGAACCAAGTGACATTAACTCAATTCTTTTCTCCCTCCAACATGTCACATTCAAATTTTGAATTTTGAATCTCATAGCATTTATCATGCACATTGACCAAAATATGCTCATTACTACTCCATTCACATCTTGACAAGTGGCACTTGGCCATTGGATGTTGAATGATCCCAGATTGCTCAAATCTTGTTCATTCTTCCAATTTGAAGTTTATAAATGAGAGACTCTTTCTCTCATTCTAACATCCACAATTTGAGTAGACTTACTATACTCAATTTCATCTTCAAGCATAGCCATTTTTATCTATTTTTATCAAGTTCTTAGCTAGGTTATGTAGGAATTCAACCATCAAGTGGATCATTTTCCAAGGCTTCAAACTTTCATCTTCGCCCTCAAAATGCCAATTGAATGTTTTTTTCTAGTTTTTTAAAAGTTGTTTTTGTTAATAACTCAAAGCTCATGTTTCGAATTTAGGATGTTAGTTGGAAATTCATCCTATATTAGTTTTAGAAAGTTTTTGGGAAAAAAAAAGACTCTCAAAGTCATGCGTGCAAAATTACCAAAAATGGAAAAATTTAAAAATTGTTGAAATCTGCCAAAAAAAGGAAATTTCTTGATTAAAAGTAAAGGAAGGAAAACGAAGGCCAAGGGTTCTTTATGAATTTATCATCTCATTGTATCATGTGTTTTTAAACACTTTGGGAGAACTTTTAATCTCTTTCTAAGGATTTGTTTACTTTCATTCTCTTAGGAAACAATAAATTTCTTTTGGGCTCTAAAAAGAACAACACAAATTTTCTTTCAAAATTTTGCAACAAAGGCTAAAAAGAACTATAGAACAACTTACTAGATTTGGTTTGAGGATTAAAATTGAACAAGGAAACCTTCATTTTTCCTTTTGGTGCTTTAAAAAGAATCAAATAATTGCTTTGAGGATATAAAATGAACATGTGCTTTTGTGTCTTGTAATCTTTTTTGCAAAGTAATTTCATTTAAAAAAGGCGTATGCGCTTCTTTCTCGCCTCACGACGATCTTGAGAATCAAAAGTATTTTTGGTAACATTAAGTTGCATAAAATATTACCTCCACATTTCATTTTGGGATTAAAATTGAATCAATCTTGCGAGTGTGAGCGTGGCATATTGCGAGTGTTCTCCCTTTATTTTTCAATGAAGGTTGATTGAACTACGGGATATGCTTGCTTTCTTTTTTTAATCTTAGCGGGCCTGCCTTGTGGGAAAAAGTAATCACCCAAGGGAACGACCCAACCGAGAACACACTAAACCCAAGCAACTTCCACCCGAGATATAAGTGAGGATATTGGAACAAAGGCCAATATCACGAGGATTATTCTGATGAGAAGGGCAGCAATGGTCTCTCGCTGCATGGATAATCCCCCATGAATGGAATGCCCACATTAAAACCCTTGTTTAGAAAAGGCCAAAATCCTTAACTATTTGTCAGTGCAAAAGGTCACATCCTTTGAAGCCAGCCCATGTATACATACGGTTGTATTGTAGAGATGAAAATTATGTCATGGGAGATTCATGGGAAATGATGCTTGGATGACTCGAGAAGTGAGTGCACTGTAAGAGGGAGCCTGTGTGGTCAAGCATCTAATCGTCTGCACTGAATATACGTAGTTGGATTCATCCAAGTGGGATCCCAACAAATATTGTCTCTTCATCCTAGGACTGTGCATGTCATTGAAATCAAAACACTTTTCTTGGATCTAAAACATTGAGAAACAAACATTCACAAAGGCTCTAAAATTTCAAACCCTTTGGAGGAAACAAATACCCTTGAAAAACCCAAGTGCTCTTGCTTTCCCTAGGGATTCTATCCTTAGAGGTTTCTAAGTGCTTGGGTTTAATCATCATTTGTTTCTCTCAAAGTCAACACTAGGAAACCTTTCCCTTGATTTCCCTTGATTTCCACATAATGCACTTTGTGGGATGAAAGAAAATTAGGACATTGGACATTCAGTTTGAAAAGATAATCAAGAGAATTTTTGTGGTAAAAAGAAATCATTTAAGCAAAGTTAAATCAATTGAACCCCACACATGTGTTTGTCATCTTTTGGTCATATGGTTTTCCATGTGAACATTGATCTTTTGGTTTGAAATACTCTGAGGGAAAAGCATGTTCTTCAATATCTTGGTCTAGTAAATAAGTCCCTCTTAGGTTCATTTAGGATCAAAATCAAACACTCCACCCCATCCAAACATTTATCAAAATTCCATTTCACCAACAACTTTTGGAACCTTTGAAAACATCACTTATGCTAGACTCTTAAGAAAAATCAACATCACCTTGTTTGACTTAACACACTTTGTCAAATTATCAGTCCTCTTGAGGGAATTTACCTCTAGGATAATACAAATTTCTAGGGTGTACCAATCCATAATCACCTTTTTTGGCTTAACACACTTAGAAAAATTATCCAATCCAAAATCATCTTGTTTGACTTAAGACACTTAGTCAAACTATCTTCAATCAAAATCAAAATCAAATCAAGTCTTAAAGTCTAGCATTGATCCAAAGTTCCTAAAAGTTTAAACACCCATATCATTCGCCCCTTTCATCCTTGATCTCATCATTGGTCCTAAACCCCTCAGAGGTCAACAAGGTCAAAACACAAAAGGAGCATGGAATATAAACTTGATTCATCCATCATGAGTAATCCAAGTCAACCAAACTATCAGGGCCTTATAATGCCAATTGATTTTCAAAACTTACATTTGTACAATCCATACATGGGATGATTATCTCCTACAAACCTCAATGGTACAACAAATGTGAGCATGCCCAATCTAAATTTTGGAACACCTTGTCTTTGGTATATTTAAATCAAAGTCAAAACTTACAAATCTATCAACCAAACAATCAAGGCATGAGCCTTCCCCCTTTACCAACCATCAGTCAACCGAATCCAAGCAACACTCCCTTCATAAAGAAAAAAATAATACCAAATCCTCTCATTCTGCAATCAACATCACAATAATAGATGGAAACCATCCAAGCAACCCAACGGTCAACATAACCATCATCCCTCAAGTGTCTCAAGGACTGAGCATCCCAATCACACCATTCACCACTCAAACCCTGCCAATCAATGTGACCGTTTTTCTCATCACAATAGTCAACACCATTCCCAATCCACCACCACCACCGCCAAAACACAACATGGAAAATTCATTCTCCATCATGTTGCAAGCTGCTCAACAAGCTTCCCACCAAAAGGTGCTCTAAAACCAACAAGTTGCATAAGTCGTACAAGCTATGCAAGGGGCTCAAGCTCAAGCCTAGCACTAGGCTCGATAGACACAAGCACAATACCAGACACAATTGCAAGCAATCCATCAACAAGTGTATCAACAAGTAGCTCAACAAAAAACCAAACAACAAGCATTGTTGGCTCAATACGCATATCAGCAAGCCTTACTCACGTAGTAGAGCTTGCAACAAACTCCCACCATAATTGTTGAAAATAAAAATCAAGATCTATCCATCGATGAAAACCTTGAAGATGTTTCCACCTCATCCAATGATCAAAATCAACATACATTAAGAGCCATTTTTTAGTCATGATCAAGACCCCTCCTACAAAGATCTATTTCAAGGAGTGTTGATTTTATTTGATCCTATTGACATAATCCATGATCCATTGACCAATGATCATGTTGAAAATGTCTCTACATCACCTAACGAGTTAGAGGACATATCTCAAGAATTTATTCCAAAGCATGATCAACATCTATCACCAAGGTCTAGCAATGGTCCTTTCCAAGACACATTGACATCCTTTGACCTCATGGTTATAGATAGTGAAGGAATCCTCAACTCAACATTTGATCCAAATCCACTCAAAGATCAAGAGGATTTTGAGCCACTTCCCATGCCTTATGACGATGTCCAAGAACCCTTTGTAAGCAATCCATCCTTTGAAATTGACCCATGTCAAGAACTTTATCCAAAGTATGTCGAAAGCGATTCTGAAATCAATCAAGATTGAGAATTTGTATCTCCAAGATACTACAATGATCTAATGGATACTTTCCTATCCATACAAAATAATCATATCCATATAGCACATACTCCTCCATCTACCCATGAGATTCTTTCTTTGGATGGACACATAGATGATCTTCATTCAAAACAAGAGTCTCATACTCTTGACATCATTACCAAGGTACAAGAGTCTCCTACTCTTAACATTTGTACACATGATCAAGATATAGAGAAATCCAGAGACATAGCATAAATAGATCATGAAGAAGGCTTCTACAGAAGTTGTGAATCAAAAACATCATATGAAAGAATATCAAGAATGAATCATGAGGAAGAATTTTATAGTGAATCTTCAACACTTCTTGGAGAAGGATTACAATCCGATATCTCACAAGAGAAATCTAAATATATCAATCAAGCATTGATCCCACATGTGGAGGATCCTATCACTTATAAACTTGGATCACTTACCTTTCTTACATAAAGCTATCTCATCAATAAAACAGCTGGCACTTTTCAAGATCCACCACAAAGCAGAGGAGTAGTACCTTGTCTCCAAGGTAGGTCATATCCTATTGCAAATAAAATGTTTCAACAAATGAATTATCAAGGCAGAGGATTAGGCCTACATGAACAGGGTATCCTGGAACCAGTGAAAATTATTGGCAATCCTAAGCATCAATGCCTTGGTTATTCAACAATCAAGGGATATAAATATATCGGTGATACCTCTATAAAACTGGGGGCAACTTTGTCTCAAGAAAATTTCAATATAGGGAGCATGAAGAATCTTTATGATGAAGCCAATGCTAATACTACAGCCAACGACATCATGAATCTTCATCCACCAATCACCCCATCCAAAAATTGGGACCAACGTCAAAAGAAATATTTGAATCGAAGCATGAAGAATGTTATCAAATAAAAATAAGTAGCGAATCATATCAAAAAAATCAAATACAATTGGATACCAAAGAATACAAAGAAGGATGATCCCTATCATACTCCATTAGTCAAAGAAATTATGGGGAAAAATAAAAAAGGGAAAAGTATCCATCAAATATGTCCACGAAGGAAAAAGCATGCTTCTCAAGCAACATACAAAGTGTATCGAACTATTGGTCCTAATTCCACACACACTTTTGTATCCACCCATCATTGCTCATCTTCCCAAGTTTGGAGAGTCAATGGTTCCAAATGGTCAACCAATCCATATTTTATTCCTAAACACACATCATCCATGCCTCCATGCATGATATCCAATTCTCACATTGACCATGTATTGGAAATGACCGTTCATCATAACGATTTAGAAGGCACTCTATTGCGATGTGCGCACAAAGATGGAGTTAACCCTGGTATCAGCAAAGCATATTAGGGATCTCAAAATTTGCATTCAAGTGCACGTATCTTGGAAAAGGAACTTCTTCAAACAGGATATGAATGGCACATTATGATAGAAGCATCTACATCGACATAACCAAGTTGTTCAGCATGAGCTTGAAATATTTCATAGAAAAATACAAAAAAATCAAAAAATATAAAAAATCCAAAAAAAAATAATTAGAAAAAGGATTGAAAATAGTAAAGAAAAAAATCATCCTCTAGTGAAAACCGCATGGGTGGAGCTTTTGGGCAAGTACCATGATGAAAACCTGGAAAACATACATCATGTGTAGAATCGAGCATCTACGTGCGCCATTTCAGGAGAAAGCATCTTATCACATCCATAATAAAGCCAACATTCCCTCCATCTTATCCATAATAAATCCATTCGTTCATGAATCATTTATCCAATCCATTTTCATCCATCTACATCCATACTCCAAGTAATATGGATCTTGACCAAGTTTGATGCACACTTTACACTTGCTTATGGTAAACATCTTAACATGGGTCATTTTCATTGATCCTATCCTACCCAACAATATCTGAGCCTTGAAGCATTATCCAAATGAGCATCCTTTGTTCAAACACCTTATCTTATCACAAGATAATCCTTGGCATCCTTTCCATGCTTACCATATCTATCCATCCATGGCATTTCATACATTGCTAGACACTAGGGGCAGATGTTTACATCTTGCTTCGGGAATAAATCTTGATATATACCTCTAGCTTATGTGATGATCCAAACATTGGAAATCTTGAAATCAAATTGGTCAAAGAATTTGTGAGCTAGAAGGCTAAATCACTAGCCAATGGAATATTTTGATAAAAAGATGGTCGTTACCAAGCTTTATCTTTCATCGAACATCAATCTAAAAAATCAATATCAGTCGAATCTAATGTGTACTTCAGCATCGCATCAAATCATTGAAAACAATTTTGTTCCAAATCAAGCTTCATCAATCTTGATCAATCAAATCCAACCGATCCATCATTATCTTGGGATATCCTTCCCAATCTTTGTGTTGCTTAACACTATCCTTGCATTGTTGTGTATCCTCAACAATGTTATCATCACAAATCCATCAATCTGATCAATCAAACCTAGCTTGGTTTTCAAAAAAATCCCAAAACAAAGCATTGATATCATCACATATGCATATCCAAAACATCCAAATCATTCAAAATCCAAAACATGTCAAAAAATCTGAAAAATAAAAAAACTAGAGTCATCCAACTGAACTACATCATCTCTAAGCTTGAACGTAGGCAAGGTTGATCTTTGATCATCCCCCAATACATTTTAGGTTAGTCCTTTAGGTGTCCATCACAAAGGAAATCCGTTTGCCCATTTATTTCTAATTTTGGGTCAGTCCTTTAGGCGTCCCTTGCAATGGCAATCTATTTGTCCACCTATTTCACATTTTGGGCCAGTTCTTTGGCATTCGTCGCAATGGCAATCCGTTTTCCCATCTATTTCACATTTTGGGTCAGTCCTTTAGGTGTCCGTCACAATGGCAATCCGTTTTCCCATCTATTTCACATTTTTAGTCAGTCCTTAGGTGTTTGTCCCAATAAAATGGCAATCTGTTTGCCCATCTATCTCATCATTGAGTCAAGTCTGTCATCAGTTGAACTACGTGGTCTCTGTGTGTATAACATAGGCAAGCCTAATATATGGATCAGCTCCCGAGACCCCTAAGATAGGTCTTTAGGTTAGTCTCTTCATTGTAAATCTCAAAAATCCAAAAACATTGAAAATTTTCAAAAATACCAAAAACAACCTCAAAATATTTGAAAAATCCAAAATGGTGCTTTCATCTCATCTCACTTTCACTTGCAATTATCACCGCTCATAATAATATCAGTCATCACCGTCATCCTTTGGTGATTCAATTGGAAGCAAGTCTAGCAGGTTCCAAAGTGAACACCTAATCGTCAGAAGTCTCAAGTCTAGGTCAGTAAGCAAGCAAGTTGGTCAACTCGGAGTATCAATAGCTTATCACCCAATCGGTCCCACCAAAACCCTGATCACAACATGTCCTAGGATGTATCCTTCCCATGATGGACATAAGCATCAGGTACCCCCCAGTAGTTTAGCCTTGGCTAGCGGTACAAGGAACATTAGCTTTTTTGTTTACTTTATTTGGTCTTTTTGACTTATCTTATATTTTTGCTCATTCCAAAGACCTCTCAATGATGCCTAAACAAAAATAGGTTTAGAGAGAAAGGAATGGGGCAATGATCATTATCTTTTTGTCTATTGTGCTTGTAGGACGTTCTTGTAATATAACTTGGCGGATACTTTCTTTGTTAGGTCCATCCTAGCAAGGTTTATGTATGTCAAGTGTGAACAAGAATACTCCTATCTGATTGTTGAGTCAAAGTCCATCACACTAGATACAATGCCATCCTGGTTCCTTATACCTTGATGCATCATACCTACGTGTGTTATCAAACATAAAGTAATTGGCCCTTTGAAAATCCTAACTCCTGGTAAGCAATACATCATCATCATCGGTAATAATGTGAACTTGTGTGGATCCTCCTTCCATCCATCTTATTCTTCTTTTTCTTCTATCTTTACTAAAATTTCTATCTAAAGTAGGTATGAGATCTCAAAATATACATGAGGCTACCCATGGACGATGATTGTCTATAAATCATCAAAATTGTCTACGTCAAATATCTGGTCTTTCTAAAGAATTATCTTTCATCCTTTGATCAATAGAACCACTCCTCTCGCATTTTATCACGATATCGATCGGAAAATTAGCATTTCCACTCGATCTCTTGAGGGGGCAGTATACCAACATACTCCTTCCACTAGGGCAATAGTGGGGCATCTGAAAAATCGAAAAAAATTTGAACTTTGATCACAACGGATCATTCTTTGAACCAATACAACAAGTGCATTTCTTCAAAGATGGGAAAAATACAGACATAAAATATACATGCACCTGATCCTGATCCTACTAACATCATTTCATCTTGAATCATACTCTCAACTTATCAACACTTTTCATCCCTTAATTAAATAAATCATTATTTATTTAATTAGGTCTTTCTCTTTTGTTAATTAAATTAATCAATATAATTTAATTAATTCTCAATCCCTCTTTAATTAAATAATTTATCTTATTTGATTAAATCCTTAAAGTCTTCTTGTTAAATTAAATAAATTAAAACCTTATTTGATTTAATCCAACATTATCCCACTTAGTTAAATAAATCAAATCATTTATTTAATTAAATATTTCTTCACAATTCTTGATTTAAATTAACTCATAAATTTAAGTCTAAATTGTCACATCTCCTAATCTCCCATTAAATTAAATAACCTTTGGTTAATTTAATCCTAATCTTTGTCCCATCCTCTAGATTTTACCACTTGCACAATAGATCAATTACTTTAATTTATTAAATCTCTATTTTCCCTCACATGGCATAAAAGGGGAATATTCCCTCAAATTTGAATTCAAATTCAAGTGGGCTTGGTACTTCCAACAAGGAATTTAATGTCTCTTACATGTCCTTAGCCTTGAGCCAAGTGGCATTAACTCAATTCTTTTCTCCCTCCAACATGTCACATTCAAATTTTGAATCTCATAGCATTTATCATGCACATTGACCAAAATGTGCTCATTTCTCCTCCATTCACATCTTGACAAGTGACACTTGGACATTGGATGTTGAATGATTCCACATTTCTCAAATCTTTTTCATTCTTCCAATTTGAAGTCTATAAATGAGAGACTCTTTCTCTCATTCTAACATCCACAATTTGAGTAGACTTACTATACTCAACTTCATCATCATCCACAATCTCATGCAAAGTTACCCTATTCAATTGAGAGATAATTTTATCCATTCCATTGCAAGTGTTCATCATTTTCATGATTTCATATCTAGGTTATGCCAAAATTGCATCAAGGAGATCCAACCATTATCAAATCATCATAAAACTTACAAAGGAGCTGGGAAAGGGCTAATTTCGACATATCAATTGGCACCAACTCCCCCATGGCATCAAGAGTTTTTTTTGCTTAGATAGATTTTATTTAGTTTTTACATTGGTCTTCATTTTCCTTTCTATTTGAGCATAGTAAATGGATTTCATGGGGAATCCTTATTTTATCTTGCATATTGATCTAATAATGTGTTTTTTTGTTGTATTTGTGCAGGAATAAAACTAGGGTTCACATAACCTTATTTATACCAACTAAATAGGGCAATCAACTCCCACTAACTAAGAGGATGCCATTTAGGGAAAGCAGAGAAGAGAGTGGAAGGGCGGTTACACATGCATGCCCAAATGTGGACTCGACCACTGCAGTAACGTCCGAAATGCTCAATGCCATTGAAGATCGGTACAAGGCGGTTACATGTGGTTGACACGTGAATCTTCCACTTGACCCCAGTTGACCTTCGCGTGACTCCTCAACCTGACCAGCTGGTAGCTGTATTTCTCAACTTAGCATTTCAATCATGTCTACATTGAAATTTCAGTACACATAATAATTGCATAACTATAACCACCTTAAAGAACATCCATCAATCACATGCAAGATTATTATAGATGGTCCACATAGTATGTAAATATCATTAAAATTGGTAGAAATAAAATTAATCCCAAATGTCTTATGTTTGAGAGAAACTATATAAAAGTGTCAGCATATAATATCAAAGTTTGTGGTAACTTTAGAAAATAACAAGAGATTCTACCCCCTAACTAGGCCAAAAACTAGACTCATCACTCCCCCCAACCTAATGTTTTGTTGGTCCTCCAGCAGGGGAAGATTTATGGTTCTGTTTGGTTAAGGCCCTGAAGTTAGCAACTGATAATTGTCCAATGTCGGTGTCTTCTGTGGGTGAATCAGGATTCCAGTAGAATCCTCCCAACTTATCAACTCTCCTTTGTCTATGTTGTTCTTTTGCAATGTCATACCTGTAGAATCTAAAATTTGGTACAGGCTATAGGAGGGTAGGCGGATGAAAATTCAAGGGAAGCCGTTCTCGCCCCTTGGTTCTCCCAAGCTGGATGTATCTTTCAATTCTCTTTATTACAGTAGCATAGTTGTGGATAGAATATGGCTTAGCCTGTTTTAGCTCACCGGTCAATAGGTTCCATCTTTGGGATAGATATCCCCTCATAGTATCTTCCTTTGTTGTGGTTTTTACCTCATACTCACTATAAACTGCCTCAATCCAAGGCATAATCTTGTTATCATAGCTCGTCCTGAAGGGAAATCTATTCTAGTTTGTATAAATATCTTTGGGGTATTTTTATTTAGCTTGATGGCCAAGGGAATATTGGATTCCTTCTTCTTATAAGCATTGTATTTTTCACCCCAACTAATCTCATTTTGTACCCAAGACATAAATTCTCTCAATTGTATGTATCCAACATAAGGTAGTGGGTTCCAATATTGGTCTTTTGGGATAGAAAATTTGTGTAAATAAAATTCACATAATAAATTTTTCATTTAAGGGGAATCAATCTTGTAAGCATTGAAAAATTTGGGAGGAGTTTCAATGGAGGGGTTTAAACCTGAGATGATTCTTGAAATTATAAAAGAGAGATATTTATCCTTCAAGTGCAAAGCATAAACCCTTGGAGGGGTTTTGCATTCCAAGATTTGTGGCACCAGGGTTGCAATGCCACTTACCCTTTCATTCAGAAAGACAATTTCCTCATTCTTCTCTTTGATCATCTCATCCCTCTCTTGGATTTCCTTTTTCAATCGTTTCTTCTCCTCTTTCCATTCCCCCTCTCTTCTTTGTATTTCTTTCCACAAATTTAAAATTGTTGTATGCACTGAAAAATCTAGAGGTTATGGATTCCTACTAGGATTTTTGTGGATGGTTGCTTCCCATATAGAACTATCTGCATAGATTCAGGATGTACCACCGATTTAGGTTGTAGAGGTATGATTCTTCTTTCCTCATTTTTGTTGCAGGGCCTCTTGTTCTTGTTCTGGTGGTGGTTGCAGGAACTCCTGATCTATTTCCTAAATTTGTTGTAGGAACTCCCACTCTTGGTCTTGCTCTAGGAACTCTTGACTTTCTTCATGTTATTAAATCTCAACTTCTTCTGCAATGGAAGCAAGATCTGCCAGGGTTATTTTTGTTGTCTTATCGAAGATATCTTCTTCTTGTATACTCTCCTGCTCTGTTAGAGCTTATGTGCTCTCACACAATGTCCCACCAAGCTCATTATTTTACTTTAAAGGTGCATCAACAACCAGCTTTGATTTATTAAGAGGTCTCTTTTGTTTTTCTTTGGCTATAAGATGAATAGTGTCACCCTTCCTTTTCTTAGGGCTCAGCACCTCTCTTTGCATAGATTGTGTTTTTATTTTCTTTTCTTTTGCCTCCCTCTTTTGTTCCTTTGTTTTTATTACAGTTTTAAGTGGAACATCATCATCATCAGAATTTGATGAAGAATTTTCTTTTTCATTCTCATTATCAAAGGAACTAACATCTATAGTATTTTCTTCAATGGGAGGATCCACACTAGCACCAGAGGTCAAAGCACCAAGGGTGCCTTTAGCCGTGCTTAATTTTCTACTAGACCTACCCTAGGTTGTGATGGCCCAGGTCTATATTGCTCAACTTGTACAAAATCATCCCAGGTCATTCTAGGTGTTGCATCATGCAGAGATCTTACAACAAACAATTTAATTAGACAATGGTGGGATACAGATTTTTCAATACCTTTTTGGATTTGCACTGCCATAATGGAGAGAAGGTTGTATAGGACATTGGGCACATTCATCTTCCTCCCATTCCTCATATGACTCAAAAATTTGAAGTGTACTAAATGCAGGTTCGACAATTGAACTGCACAGGTGATATATCTGATGATGTGTACAACTGCCTACTTCCATGACTCAGGTAGAGAGAGTCTTTTAGCTCCTTGTTTGTCAATTGCGAGTGGAGGGTCACCATGTATCATGAATATAGTCCTAGATATCCTGGCATCCTTAGAAACAAGATAAGGTTTTCCATCAACTGGAAACCCTGAAACTTCTGCAATTTGTTCTTCAGTTGCTACGACCTCCAGCCCTTTCACTACGACTTTTTCGACTAAAAATGTTTGAGCAAACTCTAATGTAGTACCCTCATCAAAACCATCTAGCTTCAGAAAATGATCCAACCAACCACAATTCTAAAATTCGGTTAGGCACAGTGCATCCTGTAACAAAGCATCATGAGCCAAGGGCTCATTCTAAATGAGTCTACCTCTCATTGTCTATACTAAACTTTTCACTCTGCAAAATTACCTTTTGTAATTCTTGAATTCTTTCTTGCTTGCTTGTCGAATTGTCAACTAAATTTCCTTCACTCTGTTTTCAGAAATTACCATTTGTATTTCAAAATTATTACAAGGTTAATAATGGCAAGAAATGGTCATAAAATGGAATCATAATGAGATGAAATGGTGGCAGTAGTTTAGTGTCACATCACACATGTGAGCCATCTTTCATTTTAAATTTTGAATCAGCTCAACAAGATTTGTTGATGTAGAAAATCATGTACTGACATGTGACAATATTTTTTCATCTTTCTTACCCCTCCCCCCAACCTAAATTTGGACATGTGTCCACACATGCGAGATGGCAATATTGATTGATGGGGGGTTAAAAACTTATGTGAACATCCATATTATCGTACAATGATTAAATGAAATTCTCTAAAAGATAATTAAGAATGCAATTAGTGTGCATGTACCTGAGTGTGTACAAACATGATTGTAGAGGATTCATTTCAATGATGGGGGGGAAATCACCGATTGCATTGTTAAGAAATAATTGAGCAATTAATGATGATGAGGTGGAATGGTGTGAGGTGAAATGAAATGATGGAAGAGAGATAAAGGTGGTACAGATGGGCGGATGGGCAAATGGGTGAAGAAATGGATTTCTACAAAAGTAGATATCTTTATTATGACAAGTAAGTACCTCATTTATTCGGAAGGAGGGAAACAAGGTCCACTGCCTTCGGCTACAAGAACTCCTTGGCTGCAAGAATTGTGCTTAGGTGCTGCATGTTGGATAAATTGCTATAGGAAATCCTCTTTGGAATCTAGCCTATGATATAATCTGAGATGGTGCCCATTCACCAGTAATTTGAATTTGACTGGGTCAATGGTCGTGAGCTGCACAGCTCCATTGGGAAATACCTCAGCAACTTCATATGGCCCTAGCCATCTTGTCTATAATTTTCCTGCATTATCTTTGTACCGTGAATCATAAAGTAATGCCTAGTCACCTGGTTGAAATTTATTGTCTTTGATAAATCGGTCATGCCATTTGACTCTTTGACTTTGCACAATTTTAGTATGATGTAGAGGAAAATTTCCTCATCTCATCTAATTCATTCAATTGCATAATCCATTCTTTTTGTGCCTCAAAAATTTCCATCCCCAACTTTGCAACAGTTCTGAGAGTCTTGTGCTCAAATTCAATAGGTATCATGGTTGTCTTCCCATATAGTAGTTCAAATGGGGTGAAGCCTATAGTTGTCTTCCAAGTGGTCCTGTAAGCCCAGACTGCTTTTGATAATCTATTTTCCCAGTCCTTTATGTGAATATGCACTATTTTGGTGAGGATGGCCTCAATCTCTTTGTTTGTCACCTCAACTTGTCCATTTGCTTGAGGGTGATAAGGAGTGGGCTTTTTGTGCCTAGGGTTATATTCATTAACTAATACTATAACAAGTGTTGATGTAAACTGAGTTCCTTGATCAATCACTATTTCTTTGGGTACTCCATACCGTGTGAAAATTTCTTCATAAAGAAATTATGCAACTTTTTTTGTCTTGTGAATGCTTCATGGCTTTAACTTCTACCCACTTAGTTACATAATCAGTGGACACTAAAATATAGGACTTACCATTGGATGGAGGATCAATGGGCTCCACAAAGTCCAAACCCCACTTGTCAAATGGAGTGCCTACTATTTGGGGACAAAGTGGCATCTCATCTACTTTGTTGGCCTACCCATCCTTTGGCATCTATCACATCTCCTTGTATATCTTCTTGCATCTTTGTGTACTATAGGCCAATAGTATCCTGTGTTCAAGATTTTTTTTGCTGTCCTTTTAGCTACAAAATGTCCTCCACAGGGTTCATCATGACATGCATGCGAAATGTCATAGGTCTTATCTTCCCTCACACACCTTCTCATAATGTGATATGGTCCAGTATAAAACATGCATCCAACTATCCATGAAAAAGGGAATGATTTTTCAATCAACACTCTTTTCTCTTTTGGGGAGAAGTGAGGAGGAACTCTCCTTGTCACAAGGTAATTAGCTATGTCAACATACCAGGGCATCTGCGCACTAATGGAGAATAAATTCTCATCAGGAAAGGAGTCATCAATGGATTGACTATCTTCTGATGTGGTCAACCTTGAAAGAAAATCTGCAACAACGTTGGCCTTTCTTGATTTTTCTACAATAGTTATGTCAAATTCTTGCATTAATAATAACCATCTGGCTAACCTTCTTGGGATTAGGGGTTTGTTCATGAGGTATCTAATGGTTGCATGGTCACTGTGCACAAAAATTTGATAGCCTATTATATAGTGCCTGAATGTATTTAAGGCATAAATTGTTGCCATCATTTCTTTCTCTATTACTGTGTAATTGAATTAAGCTCCCTACAAGTTTTTGCTGACAAAATAAATGGAATTTTTAATAGCTTCTTATTTTTGTCCTAGGACTACTCCTATGGTATAATTTGAGGCATCAGTATGGATGTGGAAAGGAATTTCCCAATTTGGTCCCTTAAGTATAGGAGCATGAGTTAGAGTTGTGTTTAAATCAAAAAATGCTTTATCACATCTTTTTGTCCATTGAAACTCAACATCTTTAGTCAGAAGACTATACAGTGGGGCTGCTATTTTGCTAAAATATTTGATGAAACATCTATAGTAGCATGCATGTCCTAATAAACTCCTAACATCCTTTTGTTTTGCAAGTATAGGAAGATTATTGATTACCTCAATTTTTGCAACATCAACTTGAATTTCGAGGTGGGAAATGTAGTGGCCAAGAAATACACCTTCTTGCATCATCATGAAGCACTTTTCACTATTTAAGGACAAATTTTTGTCTTCACATCTCTGTAGAAATTTCTTCAATTTTTCCAATGCTTCATCAAAACTGGCACTATAGGTAGTAAAATCATCCATATAGATCTCCATGTAGTCAATGGAGATATCTGAGAATATGTTGATGAATGCTCTCTAAAAAGTGGCAGGTGCATTGCATAACCAAAAGGGAAGTATAGAATAGGCATATGTCCCCCATGGACATGTAAATTTAGTCTTCTCTAGGTCTTCTGGTGCAATTTGAATCTGGTTGTATCCACTGAATCCATCAAGAAAAGAGAAGTATTGTTTTCCTACAAGAGAGTCTAGGAATTGATCTACAAAAGGTAGGGGAAAATGATCCTTCTTAGTGGTAGCACTGAATTCATTATTGTCAACACAAACTCACCATTTATCTCCCTTCTTGGGCACATTCACCAATGGAGACACTCATTGGTTGTCTGAAATAGGGTAGATAAATCCCGCGTCTAGTAGCTTTTGCAGTTCTATTTTGACAATTTCTCTCAATGTAGGGTTGATTCTCCATTGTGGCTGCCTTACAGGTGTACACTCATCTATGATATTTATTGTATGAGTGTAGAGATTTAGATATAATCCCTTCATGTCATGATAATCCAAGGAAAATTCTTTTTGATGGGATTTCAACAATTTTTCCAATGTCAATTGTTGACCCTCACTCAATTTACTGTTGATTTTTAGATATCGTCCTTTGGACACCTGTACTTGTGTAACTAGCTCTATGATAAATTCTTCATTAATACAAGGTACCTTAAGTTTAGGTGGCAGCATTGTGTGAAACATACCTATTGCTGTAGGAATTTTGTCTACTGAAAGAGTGGCTATAGGATGTCTATCTACAAAGACAGTGGTTGTAGGAAGGGTAGTTGTAGGAAGTCTGTATGTTGGAAGAGTTGTTGCAGGAAGATCATGCAGAACTAACATAATTTTTTGTTCGATGTCCACAGAACTAGACAAATGAGTGGGTGATGCTTTGTCTATCTAACAATGGTTTTGAATGATACTAGATAACACTTCATCTTCATCTTGAAGTTGCAGGAAAGGAATTCTTCCAAGCATCATGAGTTGTGCCATAAATTTGACTTCTTTGGCATCTTCACCAATATGTGGCCATATAGACTTTTATTCATTATGGGATGGTTGAGCAGGAGGATAAAGAACAAAATTTTTAGTATTCTTGCCATCAGAAATGATCATTTCACTTGATCGACATCCAATATAATAATTTGCAGTTGCTAACCATGGCCGACCAAGGATAATTGTATACCCTCCCAGTGTGGCTTTAGGGGAAAAAACCATAAATTCAATAGGCTACTCCCAAGAGTCTATAATCACCACAAGGTCTTCTACTATGCCATCAAGCTTACCAATGGAACTATCAACAAGCTACAGGATGGTAGGAGTGGATCTCATGTATGCAATATTTAGTTGCTGCATGATGTCTTTAGTCATCACATTGATTGCTTCACCCAAATCAATCAGATAATTATTTATGTTCATCCCATTTATGACAACTTCAACTATAGGGCTACTTGGATCATTGTACTTTGGGGATAGTTACTTTTCCAAGCATGATGTCAGCGAGCTACCCCACTACATGAATTGTAGTTGGGAACTTCTTTTTCTTGCCCGGTTTCTTGAGGCATGCTTCCTTAATTATTTTTCCATAGATAGGGACATCTTTTATGGCCTAGAACAGGGGTATCTGGACACATATATGCTTTAGCTGATCTAGGATATCAAAAATAGTTTCCTCCTTATCTTCTTTTTGCTTGGCAGCTTCTAATCTGTAAGGGAATAGTGGTTCTTGTGCTATTTTCTTAGTTGGAATTGGTTCAGGATATTTAGTTGCACAAGGCTAAATGGGATCAGTCAAAGATTCTTCTTCCTCTTCCACAGGGAGCTCAGTGATAATGGGGGTGGAAGGAGCTGATAAAGTGGTTCCTGAACGTAGACGTATGCCACTTAAACTCACAACATATGCAAGAAATTGATTTGGATCAGCATAATATACACGCTCCTACTATGGTTTATTATTTGGGTTTGGTGTGGGTTGTGCTAGTAACTGGGTAGGTTTGGGTATATTTGCACTTGGATTAGCAAGAGGAGGCATTATAGAAGTTTTTTGGGGTTGAGAAGATGATTGCATATAGCTGGTTGTCTGGTTTGGCCATTGTTGGCCACCTCTCCATTGAGATGTTGTTGCCAGTTTCTTCGAGGTGGTTGCCAAGGTCCTTGAAACTGCTACCAATTCCCTTGAGGTTGTTGCTATTGAGGTGAGGAATTTTGATAATTGGACCAAGCATTGGGAGGGTTATTCCAAGACTAGGGTGGGTATCCTCCATAGTTGGATGGAAAAGGTGGCAGCCACTAGTTACCAGATGAATAAGAATTAAAATATGGTCCAACAAAAGATAATGGATCTAGTGGCATACCTTGTCTTAAAGCCCATGGCCTTTTCTATGCAACAAAGTAGACTTGGTCTTCCTAAGTTTGGATTGGTTTGAACTTAGGTGGAATCTTCTTACTGTCAATGTTAGCTCAATGCAACCTCTTTCAAAGTAGTAGGAAATAGCTTAAGTCTATGGGAATTAGTAGTATAGTCATAGCTTCTACAGAGTATATCAAACTCAAACAAGAAAGTATCAAGATATTCTGTGACAAGTCCATAGAATTTAGGAAGGACTGAAGTAGGGATATTTTTGAGGTTATCTACTTCATTCTTTGCAAAAATGGAAAAAGGAAAACTTGGTTGGTTATTCCTATTAGGCCTGTCTCCATTTGCATCAACCATGCCTACTTGATGAAATCCTAGAATAAAGGGTTCTTGAATAGGATTTTTATCTTCAAGGGAAAATTTAGAACTGGTCAAGTCAGGGAATATATTAGCAAAGGGTTGTGGCTCTTCTTCTTCTTCATTTCTTGGGTAGATTTGGAAGCTCTACTAGCTGAAATGGCTCAATATTATTAGGAAGGAATCTCCCATAAGCATCTCTTCTTCTTCTATGCATGCGGTATCAACTCACTATCAACCAACTCAAACAAAGAATGGGTGGGAAAGAATAGTGGATCATAACTTCTAACACTAAGAGAAAATTCTAGAAATACTATAGCGGAAAAACTATCAATGACTCCAAAGGATTCCCTAGTTTGACACCATCCCCGACAATGACGCCAAAAATGTTGGCCTCCTACAATGATTTTAATAACTAAGCCCTTACAACCATGATTCAGATATTGGACATCTAACCTAAATAGCCATCTTAACCATCATGATGGTACATTTAAACTGTCAACCCAGGGACGTGAACTTGAAATGGGTCAGCATAGTATGTGCACTAGGAACTTCAAAGTAGTCACCTTCATTCTATAACTAAAAAAGACTTAACACTAAAAGTAAATTGCATGAAAGGAAAAAAAGTAAATGTTGAACATCACTCAATCAAATCTAAAGTGATTATGCATAACAAGAAGGAAAATCTGAACATCAAACAACAAACTACTCTGCCCGCTTTGGTTGCATGAAAAGTCAAAGAATGGAATTCTAGTGGTTGTGGGAACAATCAATGCCAGAATATTAACTAAGTACTGAACAAAAAATAATACTAATCTAACTAAACTAATGGAAAGGATTACTCACCAAGTGGGCCCCCTTGGATAAGTATCCTCCAAACTAATGCAAACTCAAATACTCAACTCAGAATCTTATTTCATTCATCAGAATATGCAATTACAAAATTATGGTTGATTATCAGCTTGTACAATAACTTGGCGATCAACTCACTAACTCGCTATCTCTTGAGGAAGGAGGATCCAAATTTTATTTATACCAACTAAACAAGGCAATCAACTCCCACTAACTAAGAGGATGTCATTTAGGGAAAGCAAAGAAGAGAGTGGAAGGGAACTTACACATGCAAGGGAATCTGTTCGGACATGTATGCCCAAATGTGGACTTGACCACTACAGTAATGACTGCAATGCTCAATTCCATTGAAGATCGGTACAAGGTGGTTACATGCAGATGACATGGGAATCTTCCTTCGTCAAACCCAGTTGACCTTCGCAAGACTCCTCAACCTGACTAGCTCGTGGTTGCATTTCTCAACTTAGCATTTCAATCATGTCTGCATGGAAATTTCAATACACATAATAATTACATAACTATAACCACCTTAAAGAACATTCATCAATCACATGAAAGATTAATATAAATGGTCCACATAATAGGTAAATATCATTAAAACAGGCAGAAATGAAATTAATCCCAAATGTCTTATGTTTGAGAGAAACTATATAAAAGTGTATGCATATAATATCAAAGTCTATGGTAACTTTAGCAAATGATAAGAGATTCTACCCCCTAACTAGGCCAAAAACTAGACTCATCAATTATCTAGGATTGTCGATTGGAAAATTACTCGTACAGAGTTTATGTTATGAATTAATTCAGAAGCAAGATCAAATTGAGATCCGATTGTTGCCATGCAGTTCCCTTCTATGTTTTTCTCTCTTGGCATTGTCTGGATATTGAAGGCTTTGAAGCTTTCAATTAGGTCCTAGACTCTATGTCTATAAGATCTTATGTAGACTTTCTTGGCTACAGAAACCCCTCAAACCTAATTGACCACTAGCTCAGAGTCTTTGAACACCATTATTTGCTTAATGCCAACTCGCTCTACAAGGCTTATACCTTACACCAAACCTTCCTATTCAACTTTATTGTTCAAACAAGAAAACTAGAAGTGGATGGACTAGAGTGTCTTTTCACTGGATGTAGATGTCAAACATATCCCAGCTCCTGTACCAACTTTTCATCTTTCTCCATCAACGTACAATATCCATATATCTGAGGTTGGACAATCCTCAGATTCCTTCATAATCTTTGGGATCACCTGATCTTCATCATAGATGACATAAGTCCCAAATTCAGTGGCATGATAGTTACCAAAAGGATCAGTGTCTATACATTTACTCAAGAGGACCTCTTCTTGATCAGTCTGGTCTCTATTTTCCTTCTCATCCTCCAGTAGCTCGGTACCATACATTTCCTCTTTGGTGAAAGAGGTATGACTGATGTCAAAGTTGATCATGGCATCATCGGCCACATGTTCCAAATGTAAAGGTTCAAATATTATTTTCATTTTAGCTCCATGCTTGGTCCTGAGGATCAAGTGTGACCAATACAAAAAAATATATCCACCTATCTTTGAAGTGAATTCTTGGGATAAGCAAAGACCAAACATGGGGGGAACATCTATGATCATGTTATCTTCTGGAATTGTGATATTGGGGCGGGAGAATAGAGTCAAGGGGAGGTTCTTGATGATACTTATAGTTTCAACCTTGTTCCCATCAAGCTACATAACCCACCTTTTTAAAGGTTTGTAGATAAGTCCTAAGGATTTAGCTATCTGCTTGGGCATGACTGTGGTGCTAGCACCAAATTCAATCATAGAATTGTGCAATAATTTCTTCCCCGCAATAAGAGTTAAGAAAGAGGGCTTGGGTTTCAGCTTATCTCTAACTTTGGTAGAGGCCTCCTCTACACTATTTGTGAGAAATTTGGTAGGAGGTGATGGATCAACGACCTTTCCCTTGATTGATAGCTCTGTTGGTTCAATAACTGCATCTTCCCAGAGGGCCTTCTGCAACAATGAATTTTTCTCTAGAATAGCTAAGATATCCCAAAGGGATATGTTAGCAGAGGATTTTTTCAATTGTTCCACCATATTGAATGGTGGTAGATTTGAAGGCTTAGATTATTTAGGCATTGTTATAATAAATTTTTTTCATGGCTAGAATTTCTATGCAATTGCAGAGGTACTAGGAGTCTGGTCGGAGGCACTTTTAGGCTACAAAGTAACCAGCTTTCCCATGAATCTCCTCTTTGAGCGAGTGTTGTAATTGGACTGCACTTGTGGGGTCTCCAATACGGATGCCACATTTGAAAATACCATCTCTTCTCCTTCCATCCATGAGTAGAGCATGTGGTTGAGAGCTATGTTGTTTTCTTGTTCCAAGGGCATCCCTTGTATTTGAGCAGTAAGCACCACATTTTCCATTTGTGGAGAGGTATATGCATAACCTCCTAAACTCGATGTCATGCCTTGACTGCATTGATCTACCACCTTTTCTTGTAAGTTGTCGTGGGGGTAGTTTTAGGGCATATGTGTGTCATTGTAGGGGAAACACCAGGGGTTGATGTTGTCGGCTAGATTGTTTTTTTTGTGCTACCAATTCTCTATTTGAACTTGGTAGGACATTAGGTAGTGGAGTAGGTACCAGAACCATTTGATTACTCGATTGAGCTTGCAGACTCATGCGTGTACCTCCTTGGTACTGGTTCTACTAGTAGAAAGGTCTTCCACCTTTGTAATTTTAGTATGCTAGTTTCAGAGGCATGGAATGAATGTGTATGATGGTAGTTACTTCATTTGAGATACTTCACAACTACTTGATGTTGTTCATCTCATCCCTTGAAGGATTAGATGTAGAAGTGACATTCTGTGGTGCACACGGATATGTGTACATAGATTGAGGAGGAGCGGGCACACTAGTAGATGTTGTTTCCTAGGAAGGAACTAATATGTCTAGAAATATAGGCATAATGGGTTGAGTTGGTAGCTTTCTGACGTCAATCAGGTTATTCTCTACTTTAACAACGATGTTGTACGCACCTAGTAGAGTGGTTTCACCAAGAGACTGGATCATCATCAAGATGTCAACATTGATAGATTTTAGGTAGAACATGAATGCCAACTCGACTAATAGGCGAATAGCAGTCTAGATCCTCCACCAAGTTGTGTGGAACCAGGCATTGAAATCAATCATGGCTTCTTATGGGGCCCACCTTATGGTCATCGACTGGTGATATAGCAAAGACTTATCTCCATCATTCAAAAATATTTTGTAGAAAGGATCTCTGAGCTGATCCCAGGTACCAATAGTGTTAGCTTGCACCAGACATACATCTACCACACCTTGTAGATATTTAGATGGTGTCTTCAAGCCATCTCTGGTGAATTTTGGTACAAATTTTAAAGCAGAAACTGGGATAGGGGCCCAACCAGCGAGTGCTACTAGTGCTATAAGGGGGCTTCTGACATCCCATGCCACATAATTTTTGTTAGCAATTGGCAAGATGGCTGGTGGAGGGATTAGAGCATTTACTGGATGGGTTCTAGTTCGTATTGTTACTAGCGGTGGCACTAGAAAGCTAGGGTTGCTCACTATTTGAGATCTAGTAATAGGTCGATGGCTTATACACCCACTTAAGGTTTAAGTACATTTAAGAAGTCCCACTAGACATGCAAGAAAAAAAAATTGTTGATGCCAAAATTTGACAAGCAACAACTTTACAGGAAACTCAGTTAAAGGGGGGACCTATTGCACTAAACTGAGTAACCTATGGGTTTTTAAAAAAGTTGACTTCTTCTATTATTTGGGGTTTGGAAAGGGAAAAGGAAGTAGGTATATAAAATAAAGATCTAACTAAGGAAATGCACCAAGATGTAGGTGTGTTCAGGAACATGAAACCTTCCTTTTGGATATGGTTTGAGGGGCATTCATCAATCTGCTATATCCTAGAATAATAGAAATCACAGATGAAAACTCAAATATTTGATCAAATAACATAAAATAACTCCCATACACATTCACTAAAAAGAAGAGTCCATGACATGGTCTAAGTCAACAAAATATATTGAAATTATAGAAGTTTTGTAAATAAACTATCCAGTACAATAATCATACAGTATAATGTTTTATCAAATAGCTAAGAAATAGAAAGGCTGAACAATGGCATAGTCTGTGAGTCATGCAATAATCTGGAAACAATACAAAAGGCCTAGTGCCTTTTCACTAGTTTTTGTATGTTTCGAACTCCTTCTTCGAAAGAAGTAGTATTTATAGTAAATGATCCCACCATTGCTTAGCCAGTAACATAAAATATTCCAGGGTGAGAGAAATGATGTCCATCACAATGATTTCCTAGTTCATTGCAACAAAAAATATTATGAGCCATACAATGCAGTCGCCTTCGAGATAGATGCATCCCCTGCAAATGACGACAGTGGTCCCAACGTAGAAGTAGCACACTCCCCTACAAACATGTGTCACTATCCCACTAAGTTAGGTAGGACATGTGTCAATATGGTGTGGCTTTCCGCTTGTTCCATCCTTCCCTTCAATGAAATCCCTATGGAGAAGACATGTGGAGAAGTTTTCGTTACCTATGTTGACTATGGGGTCTGCCAAAAACGGGGTACATGAACAATGCTAGGTGACATGTGGGTGCAGCTCGATAGAGAAGTGAAGGGGATAAATCCTTAAAGGTACATGTTACTGACATGTGGAAGCATGTCAGATATTGGTAGAGAAGTGAGAGATGAAAACCTTGTGATGAGCGCATGATGAACACGTTGCAATAGCAGGTGGAGCTCTTTAAAAAGGGAGCTGAAGATATTCAAATATATAGGGCATGATCAGAAGCCAAGAAAAATAATACTATCAACCCGAAGGGAGCTTGAGGGATTTTATATCCACAGTATGATCTACACTCTAATACTAATGCAATAGATTTTTACTCATGTGTGGGTATGTAACTGTTGTCAACATCCATTTAGGTATAGTGATGAGTCTCTATATGAGTGTAGGTTGGTTTTTATAATCTCAACATAAGAGTGTTGATGAAGTAGGGAGAATCTCCCTTCCCAAACCAAAAATGAAAATCTATTAAATGATTTGACTTAAATTTGAAATAACTTAGAAAAGAAAAACAATACATAAATTTTTTAAATAAATTTCCATTTTTTTAATTCAAAGTTCTCTTGCAAATATTAGAGTATCTTCTCCAAAATGGAAATAAAAATATTTCAGCCTCTTAGACTGATAAATACACATGAAAAATATGATATTAACATCAAATAAAAATACATACAAACTTTTGATTCAACTCCTTCAAATCACTCTCAATCTAAAACCTTCACCCTACAAACTCCAATTTGCAAATTGTACCCATCTTCAACAATAGATTTCATGATCAATTTTTCTACCATAACACCTTCAAACCTGCAACAAAACACTCTCCATCTCCTCTCCAATAAGATTCTACACTTGCAACAACATTCCAATTCTAGCCAAGAATGGCTACCAAAACATAGTTAAAATTGTTTATAATCTTGAAAAACAAGCTCCAAAAACTACATACTAGAAACAATTATGACTAATTTGGGAAGGAACCTCCAAAAATCCATCCCAAAAACCTTTCATAATATTAAAAATTCTTTCATAAACCCACTCCCACCAAAATTGCCAAAATTGGAGTCCATTCCTAGATTTTAGGGCAGTTTCCAATGTAACTCCTACCAACTCACCTTGGGTGCCCACTTTTTTATGCATTATTTTTATAAATATCTAAATGCATTTTCAAAATCATATTCCCTCCAAGACCCACAACCAATAATATTTATTGCCAAATTTGAAATATTAAATAAGTTTCAAAATTTCCCCCTAATTGATCTCCACACCAATATCTTACCACCAAATGACAAAGGCATTTATTTAATAAATATTTTACTCTAACCTTGCAAATTACCCTATCAAATAAATCACCTACCAACCTTAGGAGAATAAATTAAAATATATTATTTTTTGGTTGATGCAAGATTGTTGGTTAGCCATGCATGTTCCTGCATCAAGTGTTAGTGATAATACATTCTCTGTTCAATTGGTTGTATACAAGAAATCTAAAATTGAAAGCATGCAAGAACATAGATCATGAAAAGTAATGTAAAAAGCATCATTGATAGTATCACGTAACAACAAATATATATTGAATGATAACTATGAAAATCATATAGACAATAGATAATCATCAAGACATAAAAGCTTGCTCTTAATAAGGGTAAACAAGTATGATATAATGTGTAGGTACATAGGATATTAACATCAAGGTACATTCATATTTTTTGAAAATGATGAATCATTTGTAATAATCGTATTATTTTTTGTCTTCATTTTATTCTTGATATTTTAAAGATTCTTCTCTAAGATAGGGTAATCATGTGCTTCTATTTATTTAGTGTCAATTGTAAAGTTCATATAATGTGTAGGTACATATGGTTATGGCCAAGTTGATCAACAATAGTAAATCAAACCATAAACTTCAACAACTAAGTCATTTAAGCTTTCATTTATAGAAACTAGTTAGAATTTGTAAACCCTAGATTTGAACATCTTATTGGTGTTCATAAATGAAATTTCATTAACTACTCATTCTTTCAAAGCCTTCACCACTCTCCATACTCTTTAACCAGCTCAAAGATCTTGTTTAACGCCCTTGCATTTTGAAACATTCTGGGCTACATTGTACCAATGATTTCTCTTAGGAGATCGAAGTGCAAAAGGATAAAAACCTTTGATGAGATGCATGCAATGTAAAGTTTCAAGGTGGTGTAATTTTCATTCTATTCATCATGCATCCAAAATGACAATTCCAAAACATATAGATGGGTAGATTTACACTAGCCAAGGTCCTGCTTTGCACCCTAGCATGTCAAAACCTTCTTAGCTACATTGCACCGATGATATCTCTTAAGAGACCAAAGTGCAAAAGGGAAACAAAATTTGATGGTTTGTTACTCAAAAAACATGACACTTAGAAAAATTCCATCTAAAGTTACATGATTGCATACGCCCCCTCTATAATAATCCCTCTCAGTTTTCCATATCTCCAATCCATTTGCCCATGGTGACAAGTTTTCAGACGATGGAAAAAATGTTAGATGCATGTAGTGTAAAGTTGCAAGGTGGTGTAATTTTCATTCTATTAATCATGTGGACAAACCAATAATTCCAACACATCTAGAGGGGTAGGTTCACACTAGGAAAGGTCCTATTTTTCACCCTAGCATGGAAAAAAAAATTGAGCTACATTGCACCAACGATATCTCTTAAGAGACCAAAGTGGAAAGGGTAGAAAAATTTAATGAGATATTACTCAAAAATTGTGGTAATTAGAAATAGTTTGTATAAATGTATAGGATCATGTAGGGCCCCTCTACAATAACCTCTCTTGGTTTTTCATATCTTTGACCCATTTTCTCATTGTGACAAGTTTTCGGTCGATGGAAAAAGCATGAAATACATGTAGTGTAAAGTTGCAAGGTGGTGTAATTTATGTTTTGTTTGTTGTGCGACCAAACTAATAGTTCCAACATGTCTAAATGGGTAGGTTTACACTAGGAAAGGTGTTTTTTTGCACCCTAGCATGTTATAACCTTCTAATCTACATTGCACCAGTGATCTTTTAAGAGACCAAAGTGCAAAATGGCAACAAACTTTGACGAGTTGTTACTCAAAAATTGTGGCACTTAAAAACATTATGTTTGGAGATACATATCATTTAGGGCCCCTCTATAATAACCTCTCTCAGTTTTTCATATCTCTAATCCATTATCCCATGGTGACAAGTTTTCAATCATTGGAAAAAGCATCAAATGCATGCAATGTAAAGTTGCAAGGTGGTGTAATTTTTGTTATGTTTGTTCTGCAAAAAAATGATAGTCCCAACATGTTTAGATGGGTAGGTTTATGCTAGGAAAGGTCTTGTTTCACACCCCAGCATGCCAGAACCTTCTAAGCTACATTTCACCGGTGATATATCTTAAGAGAGAAAAGTGTTAAAGGGTAGAAAACTTTGACAAGTTGTTACTTAGAAACCATGGCACTTAGAAAAAATTCATCTAGAGATCATGTAGGGCCCCTCTACAATAACCTCTCTCATTTTTTATATCTACGATCCATTTTCCCATGGTGACAAGTTTTTAGTCGATGGAAAAAGCATCAAATGCATGCAATGTAAAGTTGCAAGGTGGTGTAGTTTTCATTTTGTTCATCATGCGACCAAAACAATAGTTGCAACATGTCCAAATGGGTAGTTTTACACTAGGAAAGGTCATGTTTTGCACCCCAACATGTTGGAACCTTCCAAGCTATACATTACATTGTTGATATCTCTTAAGAGACCAAATTGCAAAAGAGCAACAAAATTTGACGAGTTGTTACTTGAAAACCATGGCATTAGAAACATTTTGTCTAAAGATATAAGATCAGTTAGGGCCCCTCTACAATATAATCTCTTGGTTTTTCATAACTTCAATCCATTTTCCCGTGGTGACAAGTTTTCAGTCAATGGAAAAAATGCTAGATGCATGCAATGTAAAGTTGCAAGGTAGTGTAATTTTTATTATGTTAATTGTGTGACCAAACTGATAATTCCAACACATCTAGATAGGTAGGTTTATGCTAGGAAAGGTCCTATTTCACACCCTAGCATGTCAGAACCTTCTGAGCTACATTGCACCGATGATATCTCTTAAGAGACCAAAGTGCAAAAGGGCATAAAACTTTGATGATTTGTTACTCAAAAACCATGGTACCTAGAAATATTCCATATAAAGGTACATGAGCACATAGGTCCCCTCTTTAATAACCTCTCTCGGTTTTTCATATCTCTAATCCATTTTCCCATGGTGACAAGTTTTCAATCAATGGAAAAAGTGTCAAATGCATGCAATGTAAAGTTGCAAGGTGTGTATGTTTTGTTCTATTCATTGTGTGACCAAACTGATAGTTCCAACACATCAGGGTGGGTAGGTTTATGCTAGGTAAAGTCCTATTTTTCACCCCAACATACTGAAACATTCTATACTACATTGTATCGACGATTTCGCTTAAGAGACCAATGTATGAAAGGGTAAAAACTTTGATGACCTGTTACTTGAAAATCATGGGTCTTAGAAACATTCTATTTGAAGGTATAAGGTCATGTAGGATCTATTTATTACATAGATGGTTTTTGTTGCACCAAAAGAACAACTTGTTAATGCCTGATACACCTGCCAGAGTTAATGAATTGATGAGAGGTGGTTAAGCCATGTCATGAACCCAAATTCTGCACTGCAAAGAACAAGGAGGTCAAGGGCACACACCTTGCAAAAATCCCCCCAACACAAGTGATGGGTTCAAACCCATGACCCAGGATTTGATACCAATTTTTGCACAGACAGTTGTCGTTGCACGAAATGATCAACTTGTTAATGCCTAATACAATTTCTAGAGTTAATGAATCCATGGGAGGTGGTTAAGCCATGTTAGGAACCCAAGCAATACGCTGCACAACATAAGGAGACCAAGGATGTAAACCTTGCAAAAATCTCTACAATAACCTCCCTCAGTTTTTCATATATCCAAGTCACTCCATTGTGGCAACAATGTTTCAAATGTCCCAAAAAGTGTCAGTCGCATTTAATGAAAAGTTGTCGAGAGGAATTTTTTACATTCTTCATCTCTTGGAAGTAAACTGACAATTTGGACACATTGGGGTGGCTATAAAATAAGTCCACTTTATGATTTTTGGTCAACGTAGGTGTCTTTACAATCTTATGACTGAATAATCTACATCAAAGAACTAGTCTCCTCTATTGCTTGAACTCAATAAAGTCATACACGTTTTGGTCAATATAGGAAAACATTTTTTTGAGATGAAGGAAAGTGTGGGCATGAAGAATACGTCTCTAAATTTGAAGTGAAGGTTCAACTAACTAGAGGATGGGTACTTGAATGTACTTGAGTAAATGATTGGAAACATAGTGTATGGTTTTTTGTAATTTATCTTGATTAAGAATTGATTCCATAACTATATGCCAAAGATATGCCATCGAAGACCACAAACACATACCAATGTAGGAAAGTTAATAATTAACCAAAAAATATAGGTGATATTAATGTGAAATAAGTTATGAAGTTAATATGACATCAACATACCCTACATATCACTAATTATGATGTCTTTATGTGAATTATCACCTTAAATATGCAATTTCTACACACTATGAAGAAATAGTTATATCCTTAATATTTTGATATACATACACATTTCCAATATATCCATCACTACTACCTCCTCATAGTAGCACACACAAACATAAATTTACTTATAAATACATGTGGTAACTTAATATATAATTCATAAAACTATAATGCTTGTAGATTATGCCACATGAATAGTTTTATTACAAGTACTCCTAAATTATTGTTCAAGCTTCTAAGGTGCACATGAAAAATAGATAGTTCAACTCTTTCCTTGATCAAGTAGCTCTTATATTTTGTGTTAAATTTCATCCTTCTCCTAAGTATACCTATGATACAATGATCTGTTTGGATGAAACATAGAAAAATAGGGGATGTTAAATATAGGATGGTATGATGGACCTATTTTCCTTTATTTCATTAGGAAATGAAATCCACACAAAGAATTGACTTAGAACCCTTAGGTGAGTCAACTAAGTCAGAGAATTTGTTGATTTACTTATGATTGAGGATGGGGGTATCAGCTTGAACAACACTTTTGGGAGAAAAACTAAAATTATTAAATCACCACAATTATACAATCTAACACTTGGATCTTCAATTTAAAGCATAACACAGATAGAAACAAAAAAGTTTTGGTAGATCTGAGAAGGTCTAAATATTGGGAACCTATGATGAAAAGCTTGTTTTGAAAGACTATCAGAGGCTCACTCACATATAGGTGAATGGGTCCTTTTATAGAGGTTTAAAATCTGATTTTTCAATCCTTAGGTCCTATTTTTGCACTCCCGATTCCCCCACATTCCGCTGTTAGAAAGCCAGAAATAAATTTGAGATCTAAGTTTCTATGGCTTGACAACAAAGGTGACAACAAATGCAACTTTGCAACATTTATATTTTGAGATCTTAAACTTTTCTTCAACCTATGAACCTACATATAGACAAGAGGTTAAAATTGTTTGTTTTTGGTGAATGGGGGTTTGCCTTGGTCAAACCCTGTTTTGGTAATTAAACTTTGAATTGAAATAAAGAAACATGAAAGGAATGATGAATGAACAATGCTATGTTGCAACTCACAAAAACCTTGAATAAACCTTTGGAGGACTGAAATTTTATCTTGATCTTGCATGAAATGGCTTCAATGGATGTGGATCTTGATACTTGATTCTTGACTTGAATCTTTGACTTGGATCTTGAAACCTACATCACAATGTTAGCTCCAAAAACATGCTTGATTACATAATAATTTGACATGATGCTTGAGATCTTGATTGCTACAACAATTCACTGATAAATATACTCTTGAATTCCCTTAATCATAATCTTTTCTCTTGTGAAAGTTCTCTCATAAATCTAATGTTGATTTGATAAAATAACCTTGTATTTTTAGATATCTATCCTTAATTTCTTGAAATTTAAACATGACAAGTTGGCATTGAAATTTGAATTTTAGATTATAAAATTATCACTGAAAACATGTTTTAAAAATGGTTTTAAATGCTTAGGGAGGACTCATTCGCCCATGGGAGAATGGGTCCCAATTCTCTATTCCTGGAACACACATTGCTCAAGGTAATGTATAATGTGGTGGCATTAATTATTGTCAGGTTTCCCCTTTAGAAAATGTAATTTAATGGGCTTGTAGATGTAAAATAGGGCTTATTAAGGCATATTTAAGTCCAGTTTAATTGAGGGGACCCAAACAAGGTGTGAAAATGTAAAGGAGTACATTTTTCTACACTAAATTGGGAAAGGAAATTCAATAACCAACTAGTTTGATATTGTACCATAAATTATTTTTGGAATAATTTTGTAATTTATAAAGACATCTTTATCCTATAATAGTACATTTTCAAGCATTTATTATTTTGATAGAGAAGATGCATGAGTGAGCAAGGCTATTGCTTGTGAGATTTCCTATGCAACATATCTAATTAGATAATAAGAAGCAAGAATTTTTGTATATTATCAATGTTATAACATTATTTAGTAGAGACATCTTTATCCTATAATAGTACATTTTCAAGCATTTATTATTTTGATAGAGAAGATGCATGAGTGAGCAAGGCTATTGCTTGTGAGATTTCCTATGCAACATATCTAATTAGATAATAAGAAGCAATAATTTTTGTATATTATCAATGTTATAACATTATTTAGTAGAGACCAAGATATTGTGTCTTATAATTTAGACTTGTTGAGGTCAAAATATTATCTTTTGATTCATAGCATCCACTATTGGGTTTTGGAATGGTAGATGTCTTCCAAGAATTATATCAAAAAAATTTAGAGGTATGAGATCACATGTAATAATGTCTTTCTAATTTTTAGTTGCATACTTGAAAGGGAATTGTATAATTACATGAATTTCCTTATCATGCTACAATGATCCTAGAGAGTATGGGCTTAGATGTGTAGTGGTATATACACCTAGGTGTTAGATTTAATTGTGCATTATTATATTGATATGATTGATGATGTTCGTGATGACATGGCTAGGTTTTCAATTCACCCAATAGTTCATATTTACTTTATAATGTCCAAACAATAAATATTTGAAGTAAGCCCTCTACAAATATACATTGAAGTGTGGATTTATAATGCAAATATGGACACCATCAACAAAAAAGATGTGTATTAACCAAATAGCCATATAGATATACATCAATATATGTCAATATAAGTATAACATATATATAAAATAGTCATATATGCATACAATGTCATGTATATGCAATAAAAAATATATGTCCAAAAATGCCATATAGGCATTCAACAAAGGACCCCAATAAAAAATCATTCCCCTCTAGGAGAATAAAATAGATCATGGGTGACCTTTGATCATTGGGGGTATGGAGATGTGTATGAAATTGATCTAATTCAAACTCGAGGGATGATCCTATTTAATTTTTCATGGAGCTTTACCTATTACATTAAAAAGTATAGACATTAATATATAAAAATTACATTATAAAAAATGAAATATTTAACAAAATAATCACTTACTACCACCAAATGATCTCTCTCCTCATCCAAAACAATGGCATGCTCAATTGGTGGCATTCCAAAGTCCTATAGAAACCATCTAGATAGAAATTAAACCACAAATCAATAATCAATTAATTTTTCAATAATAAACAACTATAACAACGAATATAATTTGAAATTTACTAATCTGCCTAATACTCCCATCAAAGGCACTAAGTTGTCTATTGAAATAGAGACACCATGATACATTTCCCTATCAACATAGGGAGGAGTCTCTACTTCCATCATTTGAAAATTAAACAATATTATTCAATTATGAAAACTAGAAGAGTGATGCAGGTCATGGCTTATAATGTATGAGATAGTCAACAAAATTTTGAGTACTTATTGAACTATATATTGTTTCAATGGTTTTCATGTTTTATAAGGAAAATAATAAGATGATAGTCCTAGGGATGATCATATCATGCAAGCAAGGGATAATATCATGATTACATAAATAAGTCATGCCAACCATTATTGATGTGAAGTGTGAATAATTTTTGAAGTGGGGATAATATTTATAGAAATAATGTAAAGAATGATAGTGAGATGCATGAAGAGAAGCAATAATGATAATTTTCAACTAAGAACAAAAATATGTAGTGATAGTGAGCAATGAGGGGACTATGGTCCTAAGATCTTGATAACAATTCACACCTATAAAGACACTCCATAGTTTTCATAAAACCTCAACGTTCTATTCATATTCATGGGTGAATCATAAAGAATATATATCTAAGAAATGGAGTGAGATATCTTCATTAGAGTGGATGGTGTAATATTCAAATAGGTAGAGTAATGATCACAACGAGAAATGATGAATAAAGGACAACAAATCAACAATAAAGGATATAGCATAAATGATGAATACAGGTCAAACAACATTAAAAAATGGAATTCATAGATTATAAAGTGCATAACAACCTGAAATCAAATTAATTAAAAAGTACAAAGTATTCTTACAAAATATCTAGAACCTTCAAGTCATTAAATATTATTCAATTACAAAATACTATTTTGTTAATTTTAGAATTATAAGTAGTTTGTATTACCCGAGTGAAACTTCAATGACCACTTCCACTAGCAGGTGTTGTTTTCGAAGCTCCAAGATTAACCTATTCAACATCCAAAATGAGATATAAGAATACTATTCATATTATGATTAGCTATTCACATGTAATAATTACAATTCCTTACTAGTTACATACCTCTATAGTACACGTGGTTATGTAATAGGGAGGTATAGGACCACTACAAATAGAGTGAACGCTATGACCTTGAAATTTCATTATAACAACTAATTTATTTAATCTTGTATTTCAAAAATAAAATTTAATAAATTAATTTCAATAACTTGCTAACATTTACTTGACTATCAAGGTTGAATGCCTCATTGAGGAGGGCATCTGTCATCACCATCTGATCAACTACAAATTTACCTTGGGAACCTACATCTTGAATATTCGTGAGATCGTAACCATAGAGTGACCCGCAAGCTTGACAAATATGAGGTCAAACTCTACTCCATGAAGACTCACCTAGTTGACCATGTGCTAGAGGACTGGTATGTTGTATGAGGCTCTAGATTAGGGAACTAATCAAATAAAATGTGTCGACCTAAGCACTCTCCTTCACAATGGACGAGGTAGACACATGCTCATATATTGGTCTAGTGGGTGCTCATCTCACTGTTGTGCATAGATATGTACCCCCACTCTATCCAGATAGAAAGTAAAATTAAAATTTATCTACAGTTCACAAAGTTTTTATTGCAATAATTTCACCTTCTTTATCAATATTTGGTATTAAAGTTAATGGTTTTGTATAGAAGGATATGCCTTTTTTGAAATTATTGAATATTTTTTGGCTATAGTGGGAGCTTTTAATTTGTGTGGTATTGTAGATTTGTGAAGGATTGAAAACTATGTTCTCCACCATTCATTTTGAAATTAATAAATTCAATGACACTATATATGAGTTATGGAAGCTAAAAATGAAATATCTCCTTAAAGAAAGAGATCAATAGAAAGATACTGAAAAAGATACAAATCCATCTCGAATGTATGATGAAGATTATTTAAAGTTGGACAAGAAGGCACATAGAACTGTTCAATTTTTTGTTTTATATTATTTTCTCTTGAATTTCTCATAAAAACAATGAAAGAGGATGTATGATATTCATAAAAAAATATCTAACCAATAAACTATATCTCAAAAGGAATTTTTATTCTATGAAAATGAAAGATGGTGATATATATATATATGAGTGATAAGGAGGGATTATTTATATTGGCCCCACAACAATGGAGGTCACAACAGATCCTTGTCCCCTTCAACATATTCAACTTAGAACCACTTATTCAACATTATTCAACAAAAAAGCCACAATGGAAGTCCAAGAGCCACCAGTTAGAATTCCAACTTAATATGTCACTTTTTGGGGATTTGAACATGGATCTCCATCTTCAGAACCATATGGCCTTGCCATTTAAGAACAACCCCATTGATGTTATTTAATTGTATATCATTTGAATGTATTTATCTTGATTATAATTCAGCCAATTTTTGTAGATGTTAAGGTGGAAGAAGAAAAATGTCTCTTTTTACTTTGTTCTTTACCTGAATCTTGAAAAAATTAATTGTTGCTATCAATAGTAGTGGTGAAAATATGAAAATAGAAAATATTATTGTTGCTTTGATTTTGAAGGACATGAGAATAAAGTCTATGAATGATGGATCAAAGCATGTCTTGCATGTTTGAGGAAGGCCCAAATTAAAAGGTGGGTCAAAATAGATAAGAAGAAAGATATATCCAAATCCATAGGATGCTAAAAAACCATAAAGGAAAGTAGAGTTAAGTGTTGAAACTATAAGAAGAGAGGCCATGTGAAGAAGGAATGTAGAAACAAAAATAAATCTTCAAACTTCTCCACAAATAAATCTTCTAATGATAGTGATAGTGATGATTTGTTTATTTCTAATAATACTATTAGTGATGATGCTTGGATCATTGATAATTTGTGTTGCTTCTACCATGTGACTCCCCATATAGAGTGATTTTTCACTTACACAACTTATGATGGAGGATATTTTTCATTGGTGACAAAAATCCTAAGAGAATATTGGTAAGGGAAAGGTTATTTTGTGTTTCAATAATGATAATGGTTAAAACCCTTGGTAATTTTTTATATTAAAAACTTGCTAGAAACTTTATTTTTGTATCCAAGTCAAATTATTTTGATGTGCATGTGAGATTTGGAAAGTCTAGTTACATGTTGGTAAGAGGGATTTTGGTATTATCTAAAGGATATTGAATTGGGAACTTGTTTAAAATAAATACCTCCACATTTTATGTTTTCCAATATAACTAGCAAGATTGAAAATTTGTTTATGTTGTGGTACTAACATGTGGGTCACATATATGAAAATTTTCTTAAGACCACTATTAAAATAAATATGACTGATGATTTTTCTCATTATTTGGATGGTAATTTTTATTTATTTATATGATAATTATGTGTTTTTAAAATAAAATAGATATTCATGCATTTTTAAATTTATAAAGCAAAGAGATTATATATAATAATTCATTTGTATTCCTTTGGTCTAGTGGATGTGAGTTCTACAAAAAAATCAATATTATGTTTCATTCATTGATGATGTCTCTCTATATAAATAGATTTATTTTATTTGTGCTTGTTTTCACTCAATATTTCACCCCTCTTAAGTTGCATAACTTATCTTACTAGTGAAACATTGGATCTCTTCCAGGTTTGTGGGTCACCTATGATGGAAGAGAACCTCCAGGGAGGGTTTGTTCCCTAGTAACTTCACCTAATCCAACTAAACTAATTCTTTGATGAGGAAAAGAGTAATAAGGAAACATAAAAATGAACCTAATTTTCCCTAAGGTGACGAACCAAAAATGTTTTCAAACCTTACACTATTGTCTTAAAACACAATTCCCTCAATTATTCAATTGGTTCTCACACAACTCAAAAATTTGAATATATTAATGCATAAGTGTTCCATAGGAAGGTTTAAGTTTTACAGTTCAAGAGGAATTGAAATATTTCACACTTAATGGTTGTTTAAATGAGAAAACACAACCTATAACTTGCACTAAACATGAGTTTTTTTTGTTTGAAGGTGTTGATAAATGAGACATATAATAAATTATTTACATATAAATCATAAGATAATACATCAATCATATGTTGCACATAATAAAATAGAATATTGAGAAGGAAAAACTTTATTTTATTGATATAAAAATGTTCTTACATAGTTGTACAAGTTTGAAAATGAGTTACAATCTACTCTTCCAATAATGAAAGAACTCTAGAAGATACAATACAATGCTTGGAGAGAAAAGAACTAGTGAAAAATCTGCCTAAGGCCTTGACTTTATGCTGCTCAACAACTTACAATAGAATAGGAACATATGTTGAGGAAGTATTCACTCCATTTTTCTGAGTTAAACCTCCTTTGGTTGTCCAAAACAAATATACCTACTTTTCAGTCCCTAAAACTATTCCAAAAAGATGTTTGAAGGCTGAAAAAGTCATTCCTTAACCTTATCTGTCATGGGGTCTTCACAAATAGCTCTTGAATGCCCTTAAAAGGCCTAAACAATTATTCAAACTCCCTCCTACACTCTTTTCAACTGTTGCACAACCCAACAAACTAATCTATATGCTTGGAACTAAGTTATAACTACTCATCACTTCACCAAATTGCCACTTGCATAACTATAGGGCATGTGGGATAAAACCTAAATCAATCAAAATTCCTCTAAGGATGTAAAAGAATAATAAGGGATCATTTTAGCACATGTGCCATTCATCTGCAATCTTATTTCTATCTCCTATTCTCATCATCTTTTTAACTAATGCTAACTATTTTTTGCATTATCCCAGGTTATGTATATTGAAATAAGATAATTTTTCTATCAAAAATCAAAGGTTTGATTATAACAGTCTATTTGTAGACTCAATTCCTTAATATTATCATGCTAAATTCACTATCACTACCCCTATCAATAATTTTACACAAGCCTTACTGAACAGCCACAAGATTACCCTTTTTGCAAGACTGCCATTATAGACCTATCATCAAAAACCTTGATGTCTATTGTCCCTTGAATCTTGTGGATAACTAACCTTCTGGAAATGATGATTGTCATGCATTGCAACTTCCATTTATGTTTTATGAATTTTTGTCTTGACTCTCACACTGTTGTGCAACAACCTTTCACTCATCAGTACAGATTGCTATTATGATAGTCCTTATGACCATCCTCTTTTCTCTGTGACTGTGTTTAAGTTTTCCACTACCTCTTTGATTGGGATTGTCATCATCCTTTCCACTGTCATATCATATTTTCCCTTTTCTTCCCTTCATGATCACTATGTATTATGATACCTTGTAAAAGGTTGTTCACCTCCATGATTGTCTTTCATAGGATTGTCTCCTCTTTATTAGTTCACTAACATTTTATTGGCATGACTATATATTTATGACTATAACTTCTCTTTGCATGGTCTCTGAATCCTTTCTATAATCATAATCTCCTCAAAAATTTAGGTAAGAGAAAGGGCTTAACCAAATGGTTAATCCTTCCAAACTCTTACAAATTTGAGGTCATTCAATCAAGACTTAGGAAAAGCTTTAACATAAATGGCATTTTTGAACTTTATAAACAACTCACAAAACTCATGAAAAGAGAATGATGTCAGTTTCTTTCAAATCTCAATGACTCCATTGTGCCACTTGGTATGGCAACACTATCTTTAGGATCTACTCCCTTTATCTTGGAGGACTATCACTCATGATAATATGGTCACTATTTGCTTCCCTTTAGAATAATTGCAATTTTATTAGATGGAATGTCCTCTTGACAAATTTGATTGCCACTATCAATACTGCCTTTCCATTTTGTTGTTATTACATAAATTTTCTACTACAATACCAAACTACCCTTTTTTTTATGAGAGAAACAAGAAAATCAACTTCAAACATACACTCACAAAGCCTTCATCTGCATACTTTGACTTCACACTATGTGATTCATAACTTCCATGCAATACTAACTCTACCATTTAAACTTCTCTATCTTCCTATTCTTCATTGATATTGTTGTACCTTTTTTGTCCCCGAGACTCCTAACCTTCATTGCCTCACATTGTTTCTTTATACTTTCCACCATTACTAAACTGCTTCAAGGTGGAATTTCATTGACATGAGGAAATGCTATATGCATTGAAGGTATGTTATTTACTTTTCCATTTATTGTTTATCATGAAAAATAAAATATGCACCTTCTCCTTAAGGGTTTGAACACTTTGGTAATCATCATGCATTATAGATTGTTATATTGTTTCCATGAATCCATTTATGGACTATCCTTGACTCGCTACACCTTACCTTGACTACACTCTCTTGATGACTTCATAAAAAAAACACTTGAATTTGGAGGAGCCTTTGAATTTTGAATCGGGTAAGATGCATTTCTGCCCTTTTCACAATCACTTGTAGGCTATCCTCATGCATGGTAATGTCTATAGAATCATACTTTAACCAAGTGAAATGCAGTTAAAAAATAACAACTGATATCAACAACAAAAAACACCATGACCTTCTCAAATAGGAAACCCACACTTTGTTCACAGTGGTGCTTCATTGTTAATCTTGTGACTTAGTAGTCTATCTTTTTAAATCTTGGGTCTTATAAAGCATTTTCCTCTTATTGCATCATAGTCATGAGTATCCCTTGATGTAGGATTCTAGTAACTTTAAAATCTTTGTTACAGGGAAGATGATCAATACAAGATTTTTTGATTCAGAAACATTTTTTTTATTAACTTAGGAAATTTCGTTTGGTGCTCTAAAATGAAGAACAGCAAACTCATAGTTAGTTTTGGTGCTATTAAAAATTGAACAAAAATTTGACCTTTTTTAAATTAGGAACTTTCATTTGATGCACTAAAAATGAACAACAAGAAACTGACATTTGATTTTGGTATTGTTAAAATGAACCAATTTTAAGCTTTCTAAGTTAGGAACTTTCGTTTAGTGCTCATAAAAAGAATTAAAGAACCTCAATTTTGGGCTCTAAAAAATGAACACATTTCGTGTTTTCATAATTAGGAAACTTTAAATTTTGGTACATAAAAAGAGTGATTTTTTTTTTCCATTTTGTTGATGCACGCACATTTTACATTTGTTGACCAAGATAGGACCAGGACTACCTTTCTTAGAAACACTTCTATTGGAGATCATAAAAATGAACAAGTGTTTCTTTATGATTTTTCACCATTGCTATCTTAACTACTCGATGTCGTGAACACTTCATATTGGTGCAAGTTAAAAAGAACTTTGTTTTGCTTTACTCACAATCTTTTGGGGATAACATCGCTCGAGGTGTTTAAAATGAATCAATTTGCTATGGATTTTTCACTATGCATTCATTGTTTGGAAAAGCTAAAGTGTTTTATCTTCTCCCCTCGCACCTTTTGACAATCTTGGGTGAGCGAAAGAACATTTTTTTAGCATTGCACTTTATTTTTAAGTTTACCTTAAAGAGGGGGCTTTCCTTGAGATACATCCCACGCTGGAGAACTCATTGCAAGGTCTTGAAGCACTTATACTGGAAGGCTATATTAAAGGTTGTGAAATCATGATAAATTAGCTTCAATCCATGCTAACAACAGACTGCACCCAACCCCATACCTTAAGTGGAACATGAACGGTTAAAGATCCTTAAGTGGCTAGTGGGTGAGTGTCGGATTTCTGCATTCATAGGTACCACTAAGAACCAAATTGTTTTTAGAGGCCACCCTATTATCCAAAAAAATTCTCTGAAAGTGGTGCATAAGAATTTACTTCTAGGAAGTTACTTTCCATGTTTGACTACAGGCCCATGCCATAAGTTGCATGTAAAAAAATCTCTTCGGAGCATGAGACAAGCCTACCTAAGAGAATGGTGTCAATCCCTTAGGGTTTTAATTACTGGTTTATGTTAAACTTGGCCCATTACATTCAAAACAATTTGACATCAAATTATGTGTTTGATTTAAAGAAAAAGAACACATTCAAAACAAACAGTGAATGAGATGGTTGAACCACAAACCCTTTGATTTAGTGCATACTTGTGAGAGAAGCCTTATGTTTGCACCTCTTTGAAAGGATATTTCCTTAAAGGTTTTTGAACATTCTAACTTTGATTTGAGGGTAAATTAATCAAAGTAAACATTTGGGAACTATGGCTTGGGTGTTGTGATTTCACAACCTAAGTTATAGACATGAAGGTCACATAAGTCCATGCTTGATGAGTCAGTCCAAGTGTTGTCTTATCACTTGCCATACTTCAAACATGAAGAAAAAGTTGAGAGAAAGTTTCATATAATATCATTGTTCGAACCAAAAAATTTGGAAAGTCAAAAGATCAAATAGTCCCATATCCATTATTTCCATCCTACCTATTTGAAATCAAAATAAAACAAACCATTAAGGTCATTCCTACACTCAAACATCCATGATATCAACAGTTACTTGGGACTCGTAGATAGTAGAAGTAAGCTTTCTCACAACATATCCTATGGACAAGGAAGTGGAATATAGACCTTAGTTGTTCAAAATTTTGATTTCTAAGAAGTAGTATCATTCCAAAATGACACTCAAACCCTAGGGTTTTGAGCTTCACAACAACCATCTCATAACACCATCAAACTTTATGACCATCTGGCAACCCACTGCCCCAGTTCAACAACCAAATCTTGTAGCACCGATCCTTTAGCCTAGTCTCACATATATCAAAGGTGAAAAAACTAAAATCATAAGCAGCTTGAGAACCTTCATTTTTTAGAAAAACAAAACACCTCGCCAATTTCTCACCGCCTCAATTATCCTAGAAAAAGAGGAAGAGAAAGTTGGCATAGTAGTAGAGAGACTCGTATTACCACCACCCATGTGGAAATAAATATCCCCTTCATGATCTCACATAAGGTCAAAGATCCCCAAGGTAAAGTCCATAGGTCATCATTGTAGACTTAGGCATTTTAGTCCAAAAGCTCTCAAGATACACCTTTGGGCACTTCATGAAACCAAAACTAGGTCAGTATATAACTTTTATAAATGGGCTTCCAGGAATAATCAAAACTTATATTTCTTCTACTACTATCAGAATCTAGGTCTTTTCCAACAACTCCAATATCTTACATAATATGTAGGACAACATAGGGTCTTTAGGATTTGAGTCACCTAGAGAGTACACCACTTTCCCATAGGAGACCCAAGTTGTTTATGACAACCACGAGATCACAACATAGGAAAAATATGGAAGCCAACAAAAATACCATCAGTATCCCACCAAAAAATACCATAAATGATGAGATTATCCCTTGGGGGTATAGGCCAAGTGACCTTGAAACTCCCCAAAAAAGACCAGTATATAGAGAAACTTTCACTAATGAAGAAATAAGTCGCAAACAAAAGGAGGTTATGGAACAAGGTAACCAAGACCCAAAGTGAGTGGTTATGGAGGAGGTAAATGAGGAAGAAGAGATAAATGAGGAAGAACTATTTGAACATTCTAACAACCCCAAGGCCCTCAAAATAATGGACGGGTTGTTAAGAAATGACCCAAACTCCTATTTCTTCAAGTTAGCACAAAGCGGTGCTAAATTACCCATGGACTTAAATGTAGAAGCTCTCAAAGACCCAAATCTTATTCCCTTAGGGCATGACTCAGTTATGAGACATATAACCCAACCTCTAGAGATTTTGAATATGCCACCCATGTTGTCACAACACAATGAGAAACCCAAAGAGAACCTCTTGTTCAGAAAACCAACTCAGGTTGAACAAGCAACAATAGCACAAATGTACCAAGGGGAGCCATCTCAATATGAACCTCAAAATTACAATCCACCTCCTAGGAAATATATACCTCAGAATACATCAAGCATCGACCCTTCCCAGAACAATCAGTACCATCAACAGGGTGGAACATAGTCCCCCCTTAGAACAATTAGCACCATCAAGAGGGTGGAACATTGGGTCCCCCTCTAAACAATTGGTATCTTCAACAGGTTGGAAAAAAAGGTCTCCCTTAGAATAACCAATATCTTCAATAGGGTGGAACACAAGGTCCCCCTCAAAAAAATTAGTATCTTCAACAAGGTGGAACACAAGGTACCCTTCCGAACCAGCAATACTATCAACAAGGTGTCCCGCCAATGCATTATTAGGGTAACCTTCATTTTAGTCCTATCTAACAGGGTGTGCCACAGAGTGCCTTCAATCATTTGTCCCAAAAATAAGGTGTCCCTCCAACGTATCATTAGGGTAACCTTCAGTTTAGTCCTACCCAGTAAGGTGTGCCACAGAGCACCCTCAATCGGTTATCCCAAAACAAAGGTGTCCAACCAATGCATCATCAGGGTAACCTTCAGTTTAGTCCTACCCAACAAGGTGTGCCACAGAGAACCTTCAATCAATTGTCCTGACAACAAGGTGTCTCACCAAAACATCATTAGGGTAACCTTCATTTTAGTCTTACCCAGCAGGGTGTGCCATAGAGCTCCCTAATTTAGTCATCCCAACAACAAGGTATCTCACCAACGCATCACCAAGGTAACCTTCAATTTAATCCTACCCAACAAGGTGTGCCACAGAGCACCCTTCTTCAGTCATCCTATCAACAAGGTCACCCACAAACACATCATCAGGGAAGCCTTTTGTATTTTCCACCCCAACAAAAAGGAGTTAACCCTACTTATACACAACAAGGAATCAACCCTCCTTACATCTCATATGGCTATCAAGGTCCTATACCTTCACACTACACAATCTATAACCAAAACCTAGTAGGAAAAAAAGGTTATTACACACAAGGTTTGCAAACACATGTACCAAAAATGGAGATGGAACTAAGGCTAGATACTGTCACCCAACAAATAGCATATATGCAGATAGGAAAAAGGAAGAATACCTACACCATGCAAGAAATTTTTTTGTTCCCATTTGATCATTCCATCATGACACTACCCTTTCCAAAAAACTTTGAGATACCCAAATTTGAAAGAAAGTACAAAGGAGTAGGAGATCTAGTAGAGCATGTACAAGACTTCTTAGAATCATGTATGGAGGTATATAACAATGATGCCTATCTCATGAATTTTTTTCCATGTAGCCTTATAGGTCATGCAATGGAGTGTTTCACCCATCTGCAACCTAGAATCAGAACTTTTGATGAGGTGTCAAGAAAATTTATAACCCACTTATCATTTAACATAGAACAAGATGTAACCATCACCAGTCTATCCACAATCAAATAGAACCCAGGAGAGTCCTTCACCTCCTACCTACAGAGATGGATACACAAAGCAAGTCAGTGCAAATGGCCCATTCCAAACAAGGAGTTGGTGGATATTTTCATCATGAATGTCCTGCCTAAAATAAACTTTCGGCTCACTATGCTATGTCCTATAGACTTTGAAGAAACAATTGAAAGGGGATTACATATTGAGAGAGCCCTCATAGAAAGAGGAACCTTAAAGGAAAATAGCTCAAAAGATAGTCCCTCTAATTTAAATGAGAAACCCAAAATCTGGGCTAAAAACAAGAACATCACAAATGATGGAGTGGTAGATGCTAGAGCAGTATGGAACACACAGAACACAAATCAGAACAAACCATAGGTGGCACAAACAAGTTATGGTCCCAACAACACACAAAGAAACCAAATTACCTATCCCCAGAACAATCAGGTTGTAAACCAATAGAAAAATTAGGGAGGGAAACAAAGGCAATATGATCAACCTAGGAGACAATTTACTGTATTAGGTGAGTCACTTGAGATAGTTATGCACAAACTAGTACAAAAAAACCTCATCAAAACAAATTACTGCTCAAATTATGGGGAACCTAGCTTTAAGACACCATGGTACAATGAGGACTTGTGTGATTTCCATATGATCAAAGGACATATGACTAACAAATACATGCACCTCAAACATATCATTCATGACTTGATAGACAAAGGGGAAGTAGACGTTGATCATCATCTCATAAACAAGGATCTATAAATATACTCATACCCAATCCAAAACCATGCTAAGAGGAATGATAATGGAAAGGAACAATAGTACCATAATAATAATTACACATACGATGACACAATTTTAGGAACCCTCTCACAAGTTGATGATCATAGGGAAAACATAGTAACAATATGAGGAGGAGACAACAACTGTAATGTAACTACCCATCACAAAAGAGTTACAATACAAGGAGCACCTCCCAAACCCACAATCAAGTCACCAAGTGACTACAACATTGTGGAATAGTTAAAGAAGACACCCACCCTCATCTCAATCTTAGAATTGTTAAAACTATCACTCACACATAGGGAAATATTGGAAAAAGCTTTGGAAACATCAATCCCTAATGACCTCAATCCCAGTTAGTTCCAAGCCATGGTTAGAAAAATCACTTCAAATAATCACTTAAACTTTTTAGAAAAATATTTACCACAAAGAACATTCCACAATCAAGCTCTATACATAGAGGTTGGTATTCATAAAACCATGGTCAAAAGAGTTTTGATAGATGATGGTGTAGGTTTAAACATTTGTACCTTAAAATTCATAAAATAGTTGGGGTGTTCTGATGACGTGATTGACAAAGGAAAGAGTATCACCATAAGGGCTTATGATGACTTCGAGATAAATTATGAAGGGAAAGTCAGGTTGCCGATATAGATAGGACCAGTAGTAATAGAAGCTACTTGTCAAGTATTGGATCTTGAGTTACCATACAACCTACTCCTAGGACACCCTTGGATCCACACATTACAAGCAGTCCCTTCCAACTTCCATCAATGCCTAAAGTTTCCCCATGAAGGAAAGGAAGTAACACTATATGTTGATCCTGAACCTTTCCCATTTTTTGCGAAGTTGGAGGAGAAATACAAAAAAATCTAATGTGTTCCTAGCAATGATATAGCCTTCTACTCATTTTCTTGTTTCAACCCTTCCATGATTCCATCAACCTCCACCAAAAACACATCTAGTGAGCAACCGAAAGCAGAAGCCAAGATTCAAGTACTTGACAAACGTAATGGGAACTATCATTTTAACCAAGCATTATACATCAACATGCTTCCACCAACACCTAGAGTGTATGGAGGTCCAAAAGAGATCAATATAGTACAAATGATAGTAAAACCCACTATTTTTACTAGATGGGGAGACATGAAAGATGAAATATTTGAGGAATACCTTTCATCTATGATCTACAAGGAGGACCAAAAAGAACCACAAAAGCCACAACCCATTTTAATTGATCCTAACACTAGAGGGTATCAATTAGTCAAATAAATGGGATACAATGGAATAAGTGGCCCTGTGCTACACAAAAAAGGTTGATCAGAGCCTATCATAGTGGAACAAAGATAGAAGAATATGAGGCTAGGTTATAAACCAAAAGATGTGGTCATTCCCAAAACCAAAAAAACCTCTTGGAAGAAATGAGAAATTTCTGCTAGCATTAAGGCACTAGATATCTACCATGTCATGAAAAATGAATTACCCATTGAAGACTTATTCAACAACTTAATAACTGATAGGTTCCCTCTCCAATACATGGAAACCATTCCCAACATCTATTACCATTCTGAAATAGACTCTAATGAATACGAATGGGATTCTCATTTCTTCATCATAGGATATGATTTCCCCAAATCTAGTAATGATGACCTAGATACCCAGTGGGAAAAAGACAGCAAAGACATATTGACCCTTTCACCTACTTTTGTAAGCTTTGCAGACCAAGATGATAGTCTCCCACTCTGTTACCCACAACTCATAGATTAGGATCAACAACAACATACACCTATTTTGCATCAATTCCAGAATGATGAGCCCATCATAGAGTTCATGGGACTTTAAACAGACATACCATCAAGAGATCACAAAGCAGGGTTCATAATGGAACTAGAAAAAGAAGCATACTTTAGTGGAGAGATTGAATTTTCCAATCACAAAAATGAAAGAAAAACATAAAGATACAATCCCCTAGAGAAAACCACATTGTGGCTCTATTAGATCCAAAAAAGAGAAAAATAAAGGATGCATTCGAAAGTGAAAACGTCCTAGAGGCACCCAAGGATGGAGGATTCAATCTCCCCATATCATAATATCAAGAAAGATCAACACTCCTTGTAGAAGAAACATAATCCATAAATGTTGGTACAATAGAGGACCCAAAGATAACATACCATGCAACATCACTTGATCTTGGGGAGAAAGAAAACTTCATAGCATTCATCAATGAGAGAAAGGTAAAATTTGCATGAACCTATGCTGGCATGCCTAGACTAGATCCAACATTAGTAGTACATCATCTAGCTATCATCCTTGGAGCAAAACCTATTAAGTAGAAACCCAAAAAAGGGCATCCCCAGATAGCATTACTGGTAAAGGTAGAATTAAAGAAGCTACTAGATGTGGGTTTCATCATACCCATCAAATATCCACAATGGATATCAAATCTAGTACCAGTGTCCAAATGTACTGGGGGCATAAGGATATGTACAAACTTGAAAGACTTGAACAAGGCCTATCCAAAAGACAACTTTCCATTACCAAGCATTAGCATGATTGTAGATCTAATAGCAGGGCATGAGATCTTGTCCTTAACAGATGGTTTCTCTAGATATAACCAGATAAAGATCTCTCTAGATGACCAACACAAAACAACATTCACTTGTGCTTTGGGAACTTTTTGTTGGAATGTAATGCCTTTTTTCCTAAAGAATGCAAGAGCAACCTATCAAAGAGTGATGATGACCATATTCCTTGACATTCTATACACAATCATGGAGGACTATGTGGACAAAATCCTAGCAAATTCAATCAAAAGGGTAGATCACTTAACAAACCTAGAAAGGGTATTTGATTGATTAGAACAATACAATCTAAGACTCAACCCTAAGAAATGTGTGTTCGGAGTAACCTCTGGAAATCTATTAGGGTATATAGTGTCAAGAAGAGGGATAGAGGTGGGTCCTACCAAGGTAAAATATATAATGGATATTCCTCTTCCAAATACAGTCAAACAACTAAGGAGCCTACAAGGGAAGCTACAATCAATCAGGCGATTTATTGCACAACTGGAATATAAATTCCACCCTTTCACTCATCTCCTACATAAGGAAATCACCTAAAAATGGGATGGGAGATGTGACCAAGCATTCCATCAAGTCAAGGATTATCTACTTACTCCTTCTATACTCATGCCACCAATTCCAAACAAGGAGATGATACTTTATGTGTCTACCACACAAGTAGCATTGGGAGCTCTCCTAGCACAGCTAGTTGGTAACAATAAAGAAAGGGAAGTCTACTATATCAATAGAACACTAGTGGGCTATGAATTAAACTATTCACCCATTGAAAGAGAATGTCTCTTAGTCATGTTTTCAACACAAAAAATGAGACCTTATATCTTAAACATACAATTAAAATAGATTTTGAAGGTGTCCCCACTCAAATATTTACTAGCAAAAGTAGCCTTAATAGGTCAAATAGCCAAATGGGTGATGATCCTGAGTGAATTTGATATAGAGTACATAGATAGGAGATCTATAAAGGGAAAATTCATAGCAGACCAACTGGTTGAAGCACCCATAGATGATCATAAACCTCTCACAGTGGATTTTTCAGATGAGAGTGTCTTGATGATAGAACAAATAAGCCAGTGGACTCTATACTTTGATGGGTCCCATACTCAACATGGTTCAAAAGCAGGTATTTTATTTCTCACACCATAGGGAGATAATATACCCAACGCCTACAAGATTTCATTCCCCTACACAAGCATCACCTCATATTATGAAGCTCTTATCATGGGGCTCAAAATGGTGATCAAATGGAGAACAAAAGAGCTACATGTCTTTGGAGACTCCCAACTAGTAATTAGACAGGTGAATGATGAATACCAAACAAAAGGATGGTAGATAAATTCAAGGAGTATTTCATCAAAATAATCTTTGAACAGGTGCATCAAATTAATAACAGAGCTATTGATGCAATGGCAACAATAGGATCGCTTCTTGATATTCCTCAAAATGTGCCTAAATATGAATTCCTCGTGGAACAACTACTGGTGTCAGCATTCAACATCCTAGAATCAGAAATGTTGTGTTGTTGTTAGTCCTAACTCCCCATGATACCAAGATACTTTTGACTATATCCAGAATGGTATCATACCACTTGACTTAATGACTACTTAGAAGAAAACCTTCACCCGTAAAAACTCATTTTATGATCTTAGGACAAACCCTATACCGTTGTAGCCTAGATGGTATGTTACTCTGGTGCCTTAATGCAAAAGAAGTATAAATGGCCTTACAAGAGGTCCATGAAGGTATTTGTGGATCCCACTCTAGCGGACCTAACTTATTCTAGAAGATACTCAAAGGAGGATACTATTGGCCTTCCATGGAGCAAGATTGTATTCAACATTCTAGAAGGTGTCAATAATGTCAACAACACAGTGATCTAGTTCATGCACCAACACAAGAGTTGAGACCCATCACAACACCATGGCCTTTTTGGCAATGGGGATTAGACTTGGTATGTAATATATCACCTGCTTCATCCAATGGGCATAAATTCATTATCACCACAACAAAATACTTCACAAAATGGATAGAGGCAATTCTATTGACCTATATCACTAGAAAATAGATATCAAAATTCATTTTGAATTATCTCATTTGTAGGTATGGAATACTACAAAAAATGACACCCCATTCAAGAAACAAGATGTCCAGGAACTCTATTCCAAATTCTCTATCCAACATAGATTTTCTACACCCTACTATCCTTAAGGAAACGGTCAGGCAGATGCATCCAATAAAACAATCCTGAAAATATTGAAAAAGACTGTCAATGATGTCAGTCGTGATTGGCATTTTAGAGCTAAACCCAACCTTATGGGCTTATTGAACTAGCATCTGCACACCTAATGGTGCCACACCTTTTTCCTTGGTCTACGGATTAGAAGTTGTGTTACCTATCGAGATCAAAATCCCCTCATTGCAAGTCTCTCTAAAAGGCATGGTAAGCAACGAAGAATATAGGGTATCCATATTGAATGAATTAGAGCTCCTAGATGAAAGGAATTTGAGCACATTAAACCATCTGCAAGTTTATTAGAATTGAATCAAACAAAGCTATGACAAGAGAATCAAAGATAGAAACTTTCAAGTTGGTGACTTAGTCCTCAAGGAGAATCAAAAGATACAATCGAATCAAGATGGCAAGGGTAAATTTGAACCTAACTGGTTAGTTCCATTCATCATAACAACAAATTATGGCTTTGGGGCATATCAGTTAGCTACTCCCAAAGGATATTCTCTAGCTGAACTGCTGAACAATAGCCACCTCAAGAAGTTCTATACATGAAATGTGTCAGAATGCCCCAGGAAAAAGGGGTAAAAATCCAAAAAAATTCAAAAAAAGAGATAAAAAAATCAAAAATCAAGAAAAATAGCAAAAAGAAATAAAACATTCTTTGAGTGAAAACCACTTTGTAGTGCTCCTAGAATAGGTACCATAGTGAAAACCTAGAAAACATGCATGATTATCTATCAACACTTTTTCACAGCATCCACCCATCCATTTCATGAATCATGTGTCCAACCATGGCTTGCCACTAATTAAGATGTCATTTTATTGGGGGAAAATTCTCAAAGCTATTCATGGATTAGATCTTGTGGTATTTAATCATGGTTAGATAACAACAAAATTCAAAAATACCAAAAACAACAAAAGTAAAAAACACTAGAAAACAACAAAAATCAAAAACATGTGGAAAACATCAAAATAAAACAAACATCATTGGGTTGCTCCTTCACTCAAATAGTCTAAGATATCAACATTCGCTTGAACCTCATAGCTAGTTCAAGTGAATTTCCCACAACATATCCTCTAGACACTAAAATGGAATATGAATCCATGCTATCGATGTTGTTTAACCAAAAAAAATTCATGCTTTGAGTCAAATGGTTGAATTATGTGGTCTCTGCATGTACAATGTAGGCAAGGATTTTAGCCCCTAAGACCCTAGGTCAGTCCCCTTAGGTCTCCAACATGCTTTATTTCAACTTAGTCAATAAATATAAAATCCCAGAAACATATACAATATACAAAATCCAAAAACATTCACAAAATAGAAAAGGTCAAACCAAGTGAACTACAAGCATCTGCGTATACAACATAGGAAAGGCTTATCTTTTATGAGCCCCTAAGGCCCTAGGTTAGTCCCCTAAAAAAAAAAAGAGCATCATAAAACTTAGAAAATAAAAAAAAGTCCCATCTCATCATTAACATCCACAATAAACGTTTCAACCATAATAAAGAAACCGTCCCAATCACCCTTTGACAAAAAAATAAAAAACAAAGAAAACATGAACAGCTAGAACTTTCAAGAAAAAACAATCACGTAAGAGTTGACTATAAATAGACAAAAAACAATGCCAAAGTATCAACTACCTATATTTTTAAACAAGTCCCAACAACATCCTGAGATATGCCTTAATGGATCCGTTCCTACCATAGACATGATTAACAATGGATAATAGCCCCACCGTAAATAGATATGGCAAGTGATACTACAAATTTGTTTTTATTTTTTGTGGTCTTACTTTTTTTAATCTATTGACTCATTCCTAGGATCTCTCGAAGATGTCCATAAGGATTTAGAGGAGGAATGGGGGAAATTGAGCGTCATTTCAATTTGTTGTTTGTAAGATATTTTTGTAATATTACCATGGTGAATACTTGCTTTATTGAATATAGAAGTTGTATTAAAAAAATTCGTGAAGCAATTACATGTTAGGTGTTCTATACCTCTTTGTGTGACTGGTTCGAAATATTTTACATGCAACCCCCCTATACTTTAAACAAAGTTTTCTTATGTCTGGTATGAACAAAGATACTCTTTGTTTGTAGAGTCAAATTAAACATAATAGATACAAAGTCACCTTGGTAATTCATACCCTGGTGCATCATATTTGTTTGCTACATCAAACAAGGTTGTTCAAACCGTGAAGTCTCTAAAGCGAAGCAAAAGCAACTCGTCAATCACTATCCATCATCATATTTCTATTAACTAACAAACATCGTCATATTTCTTCTAATCATACCTCTATCTATCATCATATTTCTTCTAATTAACATTCATCCTACACGAACATCATCAATACCATATCCATACTACATCCAAAAATGTTATCAATACATATCATGATGATAATAAACCAATTAAAAATATCATGTATCATGTATGGGGCATTCATTTATCAACATAAATCACATCATAAAATGAGACAAAGTATGATTCATTCATCCACATCAAATTCATACATCAAAAAAACACAAAAATACATATAAACATATATCATCATATATCACAATCACATAAACATAAAATGAGGTTGAATCAAAGAAGGTATATCTCATATATATCATCAAAAAGGGAATATATCATTATCCGTAGTGACACAAGTGTGATAGGAAAATAAAAAATCATAACATATATACGAGGTCTCGACTAGACCAGTGAATATATATAACACACGTCTATAAAATGCCTCTACACCATGAAACAACATGAAGATCAAGTACCAAAAATAGTAAGACACCAACAGGATGGACAAAACACTACTGAAATCCAAAATGATCTAGTTGTCTCATAGAATGATCACCTACACCAGCACCAACACCGCCATGCAACACTCGGCTCCCCAAACCATGGACGTCGAGAGGCCCTAGGAACTGTAGAATCATATAAGGTTTGATAATAGGTGGATGCATGTAGATACTGATCTTGTTCAATGCACATCCTATCATGCTATGCCTAGAGAGTATCTCTCTCTACTATTAGTAGTAGTACTTGAGCCTCTGTAGCATGTCATCTACCAATATCACTCTCTTGATCTGCCCAAAGAGTATCTCTATCTACTATCAATAATACTACTTGAGCCTTTGCAACATGCAGTCTACCAATTGCACTATCTCACTCAACCTCAGAGTGTCTATCAAAGTCGTTGTAGCCTGTCATCATGCAATCTTTGCATCTCTATCCAAAGTAATCTGAGCTAGCAATAGATCAACATCCCTAGCTAGTGGAGGAGGATCTAGAACTTGTCTTTGATCATGTGCAAGAGGCACCCACTCATCCTGAATATCATGTGCCTCATCACATCGAGCTCGATCCAACTACTCTGCAAGAACCTCAGGGTGCTATCACTCCCTGCGATGACCTGTAATGCCTTCTCTACCTAGAATGGGATCACCTCTAGGATGAGTAAGCCTCAAAGGCCTACATCATGCCCACCATGCCTCATAATCATGAGTAGTACCTACATCTACCACTCCAACTGACCAACACCAACCAACTGGGGAAAGTGCTCCAAACTCGGCAATAACAATATTTGTATCAAATTGGATACCCATACATGGACCTCCCGATAAGTCTGATCAAACCAAGCCTCATACGCATCAGGAACTTGCCCTTGTCTCTCTCCAAAATGGCAACAAACTCGGTCTAGTAGATAATTCTCTATCATAAACGATGAATGACCAAGCAACCAATGGGTCTGCTAGTAGTACACAAGCTAATCCACATCCTCTAGCCAAACCTCATAGCTCATATAAGGTCTCCATACAAAACCATGAATCTCATCAAACACATGGTGCCAATAATGTAGGTCCATAGGCAAGGTGTAGCACATAAAAGTCCCCATAATGATAAGAGTATGGATCATCCAAAGAATGATCTTGAATCCTGTCTGGATGAGTCACTTCAATATGCTCCCATGCCCAAACATGCAAAAGTGATACAACTATAGACAATGACCTCCCACCCCGATACACCACCTCATGCATATCTCGGTAAAGATGGGCAAGCAAACAAGCACCCCAACCATATCTCGTACCATGCTCTAGCATATTCTCAATACATGTACCCCAACCCACTGCAAACTGTCAACCTCATTTATCAGTAACAAAAAATATTGATACTAGGCCATAGAGGACAAGAATAATAGGATTTGTGCTATTAGAATAATTAGATAAATCAATCTTTGTATCATGAACATCCATGTGTACCACACCTAACAAATGCTACATAGCATAGGCACCTCATCAAATCTAGTATGTAACAAGCTCACCGTGAATAGGAAGATGAAGAATCCTCCACACATCCTCAAGAGTAATAGTTTCCTCCCCTATTGGGAAATGAAAAAAGGATGTCTCAGAGTGCCACATCTCCACAAGAGCAGTCAACATCGCCATATGAGTCCTAATCAGAGGCATGTAATAGACATAATGTAATACCATGGCGTCAAGAAATTCCTACTCCAATGCACCGAAATGGCAATCGGATCAAACAAGTGACAAGGACATCTCTATCTCATCATAAGTGGTCAGAGACTCGCTTGCAATCATTATAAACTAGGATGTTAGGGTTTCACTCTAAACATGCAAAGAAATACAAAATGACACAAGCATGATGACAAACAAAATTTATGATGATAAACGAGCACATGCTAGGGTTTAGAACAATGCTAAAAGGCAAACAACAAAAGGAGAGTCAATTGCTAGATTCTGGGATAAATGCTCAACAAAAGCCAAAAAAAAGTGTAGTTTCAAAATAATAGCACAGTTTTAGGTCAAAAGCAACAAAAAGGGCATAGTTTCCAAACAAAAGTGCAGTTTAAGGACAATTGCACAAAAACAAAAGCATAGTTTTTGAACAATAGTGTAGTTTTTAGACAACTGAATGAAACAATAGTGCAAGTTTATTAAAATAGTGCAAATTTTAGACAAAATCATAGTTTTCACAAGTACAAAAGCTCCAAAACTGATGCAACTACGCAGGAATCTCAAAAACAATGCTATTGTCTACTAGGACTTCACACACACAAAATGAGAATGAAAACATGACTAAAGCGAAAGATGAAAAGGTACATACCAAGCCACTGATGCCTAAAGGCTATCTATACTCCCAAACAAGCTCAAAATGATGCGGTGCAACCTCAAATCTTAGCATTTTCCCTCAACAACTAATAGAATGTGGAATCCAGAGACAAGAATTAGCAAGAGGAATAAAGCACAAATGATCCAATTTGAAGACAAATTTCCTATATAATACCTTAAGGAAACCCTAAATAAAAATAGGAAATCTTCCTAATTTCAAATTAGAAGCTCTAAAAACATCAAAATGAGAAATGATGCACATTGAGATATAACATTTCATCTGAAAACATCAAAATGACAGTACAATAGTGTCAAGAGCCTGACCTCAAAGCTTGAAAATTTTGGTCAACCTCTCAAGGGGGGAGCACAAAATCCTACCATCATTCCACTAAATGCCGAGGCATAGTCGAGCATAAATATTTTTCAAAAAATTGATCTCAAAAAAAAAATTCTTTAAAACAAAGCAACCAATACTTTGTATCAAAGAGGGGCAAAATGTAGACATGTAAAATTGACTTGACACCTATCAAATGCCTGGAACAACATTGAACAACACTAAACAACATTGAACAACATCAAACAACCTCAAACAACATCAAACAATATGGAACATCATCCTCGATCATCCCGTAACATCTCAAATTGACTCAGAATTATCCATTAACATCTGGGAATGACACAGAATCATCTCATAACATCTCAAAATGACTCAGAATCGTCTCATAACATCTCAAAATGACTCAGAATCTCATAATGACTCAGAATCATCCCGTAACATCTCAAAATGACTTGAAATCATCCAGTAACATCTAAGAATGACTCAAAATCATCTTGTAACATCTCAGAATGACTCAGAATCATATCATAACATCTCAAAATGACTCGGAAATCCCATTACATCTTATAATAACATGAAATCATCTCGTAATATCTTGAAACATCTTAGAATCATCTCGAAATGACTCAAAATCATCCCATAACATCTTATAATAACTTGAAATCATCCCGTAATATCTCGAAACATCTTAGAATCATCCCGAAATAGCTCAGAATCATCCCGTAATGTCTCTGAACATCTCAAAATCACCCTGAAACGGCTCGGAATCATCATGTAATGTCTCAGATCATTTCAAATCATCTTAGATCATCTTGAAATCATCTCGCAACATCCCCACATCGTACCACATCAAAACGACATCAAAAACCCTAATTCCTCTATTAATTGAATAATACAACATTATTTAATTAATTCACTTTTTCACCATTTCAGATGAAAGAAATAAATTTCATTTATTTAATAAAGTCCTAAAAACCCTAATTCCTCTATTAATTTAATAATACAACATTATTTAATTAATTCACTTTTTCATCATTTCAAACAAATTAAATAAATTTTATTTATTTAATAAAATCCTAAAAACCCTAATTCCTCTATTGATTAAATATAACAACAATATTTGATTAATTCACATTTCATCATTTCGACCAATTAAATAAATCACATTTATTTAATAAAGTCCTAATCCCACTTTATTTCGTCCTAATTGATTAAATAATGGCAATTATTTAATTACGTCACTAAATCACCTTATTCCTCTAAGTTGATTAAATTGTTAAATAATAACTTAATTACAATACTTTTTTGCCAAAAATTTGAATAATTAAATCAAACTATTCAAGTCAATTATCAAAAATCAAATCAAACTAATGCAACTTTTTTTGCAAAAGTCAAACTTGATTTGCACGTTCAACTCCAAAAAGTAATTAATTTATATTCCTCACCAATTTTTTGATTGAGCAAATTACGATTGTTGATTGAGCAATCTAATTTGTTAACTAATCAATCCAAATTGTTAACTGATCAATTGCATCCCTGGCTATCCAATCTATTTCTCAATCACCCAAATTGTGCAATCAACTTTGCATAATTTTCTCATGTCTAAATCCCTTCAACACACTCTGACCCTTGATCTGAATATTCTTTAAAATGATCTTGATCGTCCATTTCAAATCTCATTTTCTATATAACAAACCCCTTTCCTCACAAATAAGGATCAAAGAATCAACATACCTTATGCAGCAAAGTGTTGTCAAGATCATCCTTGAGAGAGCTTCATTCCTTCCTTCAATCAACCAATAATTCATCCACACTTTGCACATGAACTTTGGAGGCTTCACTGTGATAAGAGCAATCCAACATCAAGCGAATACACTCCACTACAAGATGGTGAGACTATATTTTTTCTTTCATTTCATTTGGTAATTAGTAGGTTCCTTATTATGCTTGTAATAGTATAGCTTAATCTCTTATGTGTAGGATTTTTAGAATTTGTATTTGTGCATTTGATTGTAGATTAGATTCCTTTGTCAAATTTCATTCATGTTCATTTTGAATTTGAATCTTACATCCTTTCCCCCGCTCACCCAGCATCCAAAAGTACATAGGAACAAATACTATATGCATAGCTCACTCCAATGTGAACCAAAGGAAGCATTATAACCAACAATAGAAACCCCCCATAATGCTGACAAGGGAGAGGTGTGATAGGTACACTAAAATTGAATGCGAGAAAGAAGTGCATGAAGAAGAATCAAGAACATGCAAACATGAAAGTACCAACACATATAAAGGGTGTGCAAATAAAAGGAACACACGCATGAGGTTGTTGTCATGGAAGGGACACTCACTTGATAAAGGTATGATGGCAAACAAAGGAAAAACATCAAACCCCCCATGACACTTTATGGCATAGTGCAAGAACAATAAGACACAAAGTGATGTGCAAGATCCCAATAATGCATACACCAGAATTTGAGGCCCTTTATTCTAGTGCATTTACATAATAAGAATGCATACAATGGGAGCCCATAATGTCCAAAAAGTACTACATGTTGAAAATAAAATTCCCTGGTAGAAAAAGAGGATATTGATAGCACCATGATGAATTACATGAAAAAACATACACTTTCAAAAAAATGACATCCAAAAATGAATCTGGATGCAGAAGATATGGCCCGTTGAAGTCTCCAAAATGAGAACTAAACAAAAACAACACTGAGAAAATAGAATTATGGAAAAAACCTAGAAGTCCATGTTGGAAAAATAAGGATAGACAACTGAGAGGGGGGGTAAATCAGTTGTCACCAAAATCAAACTTATACAACATTAATCAACCTTATATCATAGATTTGACAATTAACAGTGCAAGCATTAAATCAACAACACATCAGAGACATATGAACAGTGATATTTTATACGTGGAAACCTTGTTAGGGGAAAAACCATGGTGGATGTTAGTCCAAAAGATTATACCCTCTTAGAAGTATAATGAAGAATAAAAAGGGAATTCACTTGCATTTAGGCGCAGTGCTTAAAGGGAAGGCTCACTTCCTTACATACAGTAATCAGATTAAATCCATCTGATGAATTTGAACTGAGAAAATAGCTTCTACAAAATCCTGATTACAGTTCCAATTAGGCGCACAAAAACTTCTACAAACTCTTCCACCCTCTACTCTAAATGATTTGACCTTTATTCACACGTGTACATCACTTGTACACTTGAGCACTTGTATCTAAATGAGGAAAACAATCTCATATATATATCCGCTACACGGATTTACAACCACTATTCAGTCGACCACAAATAAAGACTGAATTACAACTGTCGGCCTTGATACATGAATAAATTATAATGCGCACCAACACAAGTCGGTCACAACATAGTGAGGACCCAAACAAACACCTACAAACATGCTAAACAATAAAATATTAATCCTCATGGATCCACAACATGCTAACACCACAATGTCGGCCAAGAACATGAAAAATTAGGCACATATCAGAAGAATCTTTGATCATGAACACTTCAATCACTGTGGACGTACATCAAGGATAAAGCATGATCTAGACTCATCCATGAATCTCATAGGTATATGTGCAACACATGAAATTACGAGAATTTCATCCACTTCAACCAAGAACACCATCTACAAAAACTGAGTAATTGTAGGCACATAGATCTTCATAACTTCCACAAATCTTTATGCAAACCTCTAAAACTTTCGAACAACATACTAGAAAGCTTTAGTAGAAAACCTTTTGAAGCACACCTTCAGATCTTCAACACACAGAGCTTTACAACATTCTGACCTTCTCAGCTCCATTGGTTGAATGTACTATATTTATTACAATTTTCTCAATATCCTTGACATATACAGCCTTAAGCAAATTCAATGCTAATAGTGTTGACATCAATGACAACCACATATCAGAAACACAACCACAACATCTAACATTCCAAACTAGAAAACACCTACACCACCACGAAGAGCACTAAATTCTACCTCATTAAAAAAAAATTGCATTGAAAAATATTGTTGTATGACCGAGATATGGCCTTGGGAAGATAGGGTGCCAATCTGAAAGCCCAATGGATAGGGGTTGAGTAGGGAAAAAAAGAACTCCTCTGCCAAAGTTAGCTAGAATACCTCCAAAAGTGGAGGTCTACCAATTACAAAAAACTTGCCTTTTTTTTTAAAGAAAAAAAAAGACAATTTTTTTTACATATTTTTTATTTTAAAACAAATATATTAAATTTTTTTTTTAAAAAAGATGTTAAAAAGATAAATTTGGGCGGCGGTGGGGAGGGGGGGGAGAGCAGATCCCACCCCACACCACCCATGGGCGAGGTGCTCGAGAGGGGTCATCGCCTACCATGGGCAAGAGGCGGTACCCACTGGGTACACTTCCCACTTGAGGATGGGGCCCGAGGACTATCACCCCTGTCGTGGCAGGGGCAACAGGTACCTTGGGTACCTGCAAAACATAAATATATATATATATATATATATATATATAAAATTTAACAAAAAAAATTGCAACACCTTTAAAAAGGATTTTAACAATTTTTATTTTTATTTTTTAAATATATAGGAAAAAATATCATGAAATATTTTTTTATTTTTACCTTGATTCACATGTTGGGGAGGTTGTACATCCTCTCTAGCAAAAATTTTTTCCTTAGATGCTCTCGACATGGATTTTGGCGATCTTATGGTTTTTAGTCCTTTTGAGCACAATGGTAATGTCCGTTTTGGCTCAAAACGTACCAAAAATGTAGCTACCCTCCTAATCTCAAAAATAAACCACTTCAAACCCTCGTATATCTATCGTCAAGAACCCAAATCAGGTGAAACAAAAACCAAATGTAACTTTTTCAACAACTCTAAATCTGATGGTGAAGTAATTTTTGTGCCAAAATGTGCCTGAAATTGCCCACCTCGAAAATTTTCAAAAAAGAAAAGGGGATTCAAATCTGAAGCCTACAACCTTGTTGAAGTTAAAAACCTCATAAATCAAGAAGGGGTTCGTTGAATCCATGCTATGATACCATTTAGTGTGCTTATTTCACAATTCTAACATAAACAAGGCATATATCAACACTTCCAAATCTAATCTACTATGAAGTACTTAGAAAATTCTATTTGTTACCTATAATAAGTCTAAAATTGGAAACCATGGTCACAAGATATGACTTGTTGAATCAATGAGAAAAACTAGCTTACAACTAGGATTTTCTATTCAAAACAAAAAATAGTAAAAAAATTACTAGTACCACTAGTACTCAAGAACATCTTTCTTCCAACTATAAGATCATGGAAATCTAACTTAATGGTGAAATTTATGCTTCCACAAAAAATATTCTCCTTTAGGGGTAATTCAAAATGAACATTGGTGGCAGGTGGGCTAATGGTGTGTGGCTCTATAGTGGTAGGAAAGTGAGGAAATCTGGTGGCACCACCCAATAGTTGTGGTGGGTTAGTCAAGTAGTGAGGGGAGATGGTTGGGCTATAAAACCTTGTGGAAAAAGGCTATTAGTAGGCCTTTATCCCTTGTAACTATGTATGATTCCATGTTGGGCCATGTGACCAACAACTATGGTTTAAAAACCCCTACTCTACTAACATAAGCTTTACAACTATTGATGTCATTATACCTTGTTGACACCAAAAATAAAAAATTTAAAATATTTTTCTAACAACTTCATACTTGAAATTATCCATAGAGTATTCACTGATGAAGTTGGGAAAAATAAACTCCACAACTCCTGAGGATCACCTGCAATCATACACCTGACACAAAAAGACACAATAGCAAAGCTATGGAGGCAAAGAGTTATTGATCCAACAAACATGAACCATTATGAATGTGTATCTTAATGATTATACAAAAGAGAATCCTTTTATAAGGATAATTAACCTAGAAACCCTAGGTGAAGATAAAACAAGATCATGAGATGTCTCCTCATCCCATGACATGATACATAAAAAGAAAATGACCTAAGTAAGCTTAAGTAATAAGAGGAAAAGGAACCTAATAATTAAATAAATAAATAATTAGGAAATACCTTTTACTCTAACATCCCCTTAAGTGAAACTTAGGGAGGAGCCTAAAACTCTAAAGATGATTGCATGATGGGTCTCAACAAACAAGTCCTAGTGAGGTACCCATGTACAAACAAATATCTCTCAAAATCGAAGAAAAGGAGAAAAAACCTGTGGGAGAAAACTCCTCTCCAAAAGAGAGAAATACAAGTGAAGGATTGAAGAAGCCTCCAAAATAGAGTGAAGGATTGAGAAGCCTCCAAAATAATGCAAAGGATGAAAAATCCTCTAACTAAGAGTGTCCCAAAAGATTAGGAACAAAAGATGAACATGAGGAACACCATTGAAGCGTGAAGAAGTTGAAAACACTATCGAAGAATGACTGCTATAATACTGAAAGAAGAACTTCATCTGAAAAAAATGATGATCAAGATTAAGAAGACAATAATCTACATGAGTACCCCCAAAAACACTACTCAAATCAGATGGAAAACAAAGACAAAACATCTATAACTTGAAGATATAGATGGCATAAGTACCAATAGTCTAAAGAACTAATCAAGTGAAAATGGACGGTCACCTCTAGAAAATAGGAATGCAAGAGTGTCTATATGGTAAATACTTCATCTCACCAAAATACATGGGTAACTAGGGATCGATGTATGTTTCATCCACCTAGTACATAGGAACAAATAATTGGTACGTAGCTCACTCGAACATGAAAGTAGGGAAGCATTAGAACCAATAGTAGAAACCACCCATAATGTGGAAAAGGGAGATCCATGATAGGTACACTAAAATTTAATGCCATAATGTAGTACATGAAGAAGAACCAAGAACATCTAAATGTGTAAACATGAAAGTACTAGCAAATATAAAGGGTTTTAAACAAAAGGGCCACACACATGAGAGATCGTTTTGATTGATTGTTGTCATGGAAGAGACACTCACTTGTCAAAGGTAATATGGAAAAAAAAGGAAAACATCAACCCCCCCATGACACTTTATATCATAGTGTGAGTACAATAAATCATAAAATGATTTGAAAGATCCTAATAATGCATTTACAATGTTGAGGCACTTTATTTCAGTGCATTTACATAAAGATAAGTGCTTACAATGGAAGCTCATAATGTCCAAAACTAGCCACATGCTTAGAATACAATTCTCTGATAGAAAATAAGGAAATTGATAGCACCATAATAAAGTGCATGAAACACATGCACTTTTTTTAAAAAAAGCTCCAAAAAAGGAGTTTGGATGTAGAAGATATGGCCTATCCAGGTCTCCAAAATGATAATGGCATAGTAATAGCACTGAGAAAATTAGTTTCTATAAAAATATTAAAAACCAAAACTAGAAACCACCTACACCACTAAAAAGAGCACAAATTTCTACCCTGTTTCAAAAAAAAATGCACTAGAAAAGGCCACTGTATGGCCGAGATATGGCCTCTGGAAGATGAAGTGAAAAAATGAAAACCCCAACAAAGAGGGGTTGGATTGAGAAAAAGAAACCTCTGAAAAATGTAGAAAAAATTCCACCAAATTTAGAACCCCTGGGTAAAACAAACTCCTCCAAATACATAGACTACATATGCATTTATTGCAAAAAAAAGTTGCATGTTTTTATTTAAAAAATAGAAAAAAAACTAATATTCTTTTATAAAAATAAATGGTGACCAGGGCAAGGGGCAGAGCCCGCCCCACACCAATGATGGGTTGGGCTCAAGGGGGGTTGTTTCCCTACCATTATCAAGGGTCATAAACCCCCATGGTACCCTCCCCATGTGGGGGTAGGGCCAGAGGTTCGTTGCCTGCCATAGTATGGTAGGGGCAGTACCCTCGGGGTACTCCCCCACTAATTTTTTTAAATGTATTCTTTAAAATAAAAATCTTGTGACCTTTTTTAAAAAAGGTTTTACTTTTTTGATTTGATCTTTTTATGCAGGATTTTCTTTTTTGAAAATTTTTACGTCAACCTATGTAGCAGGGAGGTCATATAGCTTCTCTGGAAAAAAATTACCTCAAATTTTATCAACACCAAAATGGGTTGAATTTTATATCAAAATTTGTCAAATCAGCCTCTTGAACACAACTATGAGGTTCTTTTCGACTCAAAATACTTTGAAATTGCAGCTACCCTCTGGATTTGGAAAAAATCAATTATTTCAAACCCTTGCAAATCTAAACTCAGGAGTCCAAATCAAGCCAAACAAAATGAAAATATAACTTCCTCGATAACTCTATATTCAATGGAAGACTCTATTTTGATCTAGGATGCACCAAACGATTGTACCTCAAGGCACAAAATATCTCAAAAAGAGGAGAGGGGATTACAAGGCTAGAGCTCTAATACCATGTTGAAGTTGGAAAAAATCAACTCCACTGCTCCCAAGGATCACCTGCAATCAAACACCTATCACAAAAGGAGATAATAACAAATATATGGAGGCCAAGAGCTATCAATCCAAAAAGCATGAGTCATTATGAATGTTAATCTTAATGATTATACAAAAGAGAATCCCTATAAAAGGATAATTAACCTAGAAACCCTAGGTGGGGATAAAATAAGATCATGACATGTGTCCTCATCCTATGTCATGAGACATAAAATAATATGACCTAAGTAAGCTTAAGTAATTACAAGAAAGTGAACCTTATAATTAAATAAATAATTAATTAGGAAATACCTTTTACTCTAATATTCTTTGTAGATCTAATGATTGTACCTTACTACAAACTTGTAGATTGGCACCTATATAATTGCATAATTTTTGTAGATTTGTATGATTATCAATAGCCAAAGATTCCTTTATAACCTCATAAATGAAAAAAATTGACCCCAAAATATGTGGTGTCCTATATAGACCCATAAGTTTTTGGGCCTTCTAGACTTCATGATGAGGTCAATTTTTATCTAGGAGGTATCCAAAAAAATATTACCCACAAAACCCTCTTAAAAATTTCCCACACAAAAAATTCACTTGCCAAACCTTCATCAACTCCTAGATTTGTAGCACTAAGTCTACAAGGATGCTTGTAACCTTTAAATGCCTCCAATTTTTTTATTGCAAGGCCATAGATTCAACTATACACAATATTTCACTCCTAGTAAGTGTTGTATTACTTGAGAGATCTCTTAGAACCTGAAAACCAAGATTTGATACTAAACAAAAAAGAAAAATTATAATTACATTTCCACTAACCTGAAGATAAAAAATATAAATAAGTATTTAGAATCCACTATGCAAAAGAATAGAAAAACATAACATCAAGATGATACAAGATGTAACCTCGGAAAACCCTCTCAAGGGAAAAGATAGCCTCTCATGATCCATAAGAATGTCAAGTTTCTCTACTGTAGTTTCACATTTTTATCTCATTTCTACTAAACTTCAAAAGACATTACCAAACATTTTTCATATGCTTTAAGTATTTCAAAGAATTTGATGATGATATATATTACATTAATGAATGTGTGTATGAACTTGGAATATTTATGAGTTTAGTAAAATCTTATGATTGATCATAGTTACTAATAATGAATAAATGCCTTGAGAAATAAGACTAAATCCTTTAGTAAAGAACATGTCAACTCGCAAGAAAAGGATTCTCAACTCACGGTAGAAGGATGATAGTTCAACACAACCAAAGGAGTTAATTTCCTACAACATGATCATATTCCTAGAATGAGATGCATGTGATGATTTGAGGACATGAACATGGTTGGCCAAGTGGCACTCTATCTTTTCAATAAATTGTGAAGAAGAAGTATGTTCCAATAAGGAATAGTAGCTATAATAAGGGTTGCCCTATTACGACATATTTCCAAGTTATAACGCTTATCTTAAATAGTGTAGAGTCCTTATTTGGCATCTACACTCTTGCTCTCATTAGTTGTTATTTTATGTTAAAAGACCTTTTCCTCTTCCTATTTTTATGTGAGAGTCAACATTTTATTTTATTTTTTTATAGTTTTTGAATAATTTCTCACTGACCCTATATAGGAGGGCACTCTTTCAAGAAGTTAAACAACTAGATATTTGGATGCAATAGATTGCATTGGATATTTTGTTACATTTTATTCAGAACTATGTATATGATTGAAATATAATAGAGAATATTGTAGATGAGGGGGATTCGCTACTCATGAGTTATCTTCACTTAGAGAGCCTCACAGGGTGAACTACCCTAAACTACCTCAAGGAACAACAACGAGAGTTCTAGAATCAGAAAGAGTAGGTCACAAAGATTCTCTAGACAAACTGAAAGCTCTCGACCAAAGGACTGCAACATATAATACAGATGATAGTGTGACGCATTGGTGTCCTAGAGGCACATTGGCATCTTGTACGGGGGTATGTGCAGGATCATGATGGGCCAAAAAGTGGCAATATGTAAGTGATATGATGGCCTATGCGGCTGACGACTTTTTTTTTAGCCAAAATCGATGAAACGAAAAGGGTTTTTAGAGGATATTCTCATCTTTCCACCAATATAAATTATTCTTTACTTTGAATTTAATAAATAATTATTATTCATTTTCTATTAGAATTATGAATAAAGTCCTGATTGATAGGCTGATTGAAAAAAATCTATAAATTTCAAATGCTATCACATTTTTTCAATCCAAAACATGCGTCACATTCTATGCTTTTCATACTATAGGATTACAAAAAAAATATTGAATTTCATGAAGTTTTGACCAAGTTAAGGTGGTTAGACAGACGAATTTTTATATTTTTTAAAAGTTGTAATGAAAAATTCATAATTAATTATTTACTTGGAAACAAATTATTAAAAAATATGCATCACATCGGGACATGAGTCCTCTACTTATATTTAAAAGCTTATAAAAAAATATTATCATTTTATTGTGGTTAGGGTGGTCAGACAGACACCTACTTCTTATTTTGACCCTGAAATTTAAGTACTACTGCATTGAAATTTTAAATTTTCACCAAATAGATTTTTTTTTTTTAAATAAAGGTCTAGTAGTTTAGAAACTAAATTCAATTTGCTACAGATTCTATTTTTACATTTTTTTGAAATAATATAGATAACCTATTCAAAATTTTACGTCAAGTTGTCTAACTCTGATTTTTTGACTTTTTATTGCCACTTAAGGGCATGTTTTTTCCATGATGATCCTGCACATACCCACAGACCAAAAATCAAGTTTTTCACATAAAATGTTAAAGTGAATGCTTCTACTCTAATTGCTAAGAACTTCTAGAAAGTGATAGAGTAACAAAATGTGATAAAGCTGAAATAGACTGAAATAGACTAAAATAGAAATGATAAAGGTAAGGAGAAGGGAAGGGAAACACTTACAACCGTGCAAGTGATGAAGCTTCCTGTTGGTGTAATTAATATTTAATTACACTTGCATAACTTTACTTAGGTTGAGCTATTTTTAGGTCAACATTAGGGTTGCATACTTTGCTTTTATAAAGAAAATCATCTCATTGTAATATTGAATTCCTGAATATATCATTTTGCACATTCGCATGCAAAGCTCTGCTTTTTTATGTTTTCTCTTTTGTGGAAGGTGTTTAGGTTTGCATGTCTGATCTAGGGTTTCTAACATGGTATCAGAGCCTTGACATGCAACCCCTTCTCAAATTCTGGAGAAAACCATTATAGATTTCGTTCGGGGTTCCCCGAGGATTTTATGCCTTGAGTTCATCTATGAGGCATTTTGGATCAGATCAGGTATTTCCATTGGATTTAGAGCACTGGAAAAAGTCAGGTTTGGCTTTTTTTTTGCAGATTTTGGCCATGTTTTGCCAGATCTGTGAGAGTTTCAAGTTAGGTGTTTTTTTACAAGCTCTGGAGGTCGTCATTTTTTCAGAGCATTTTGAGCAGAAACGGAGGTCACCATTGCGTTCGCAGTAGCCAAAAACCCTAAGATCGCCCTTCGTTTCGTCGATTTTGGCAAAGTTGATCCGGAAGGCAAATTTTTTTTGCCAGGGAGGCCGTATGGCCTCCCCAGCATGCTTCACGAAGCATGGTTTTCGAAAAAAAATTTAAAAAATGTGTTCCTCGATATTTACACCGACGCTCACTATGCATATGGGCTCCACCGTCGGGCGTCCACCCATCCACCGCCATCGCCAGTGGCTACCCCTCCAGCTCCGCCGGCTCCACCCAGCCCCCGCAAGCTCCATGCACTCAGGCCAAGGTCTTATGGATGACCAGTTGCTGAGTGCCCAACCCCCAGCCAAAGTTCCAGCACCCTCGTTGTCATATGGGTGACCAGGGGCTCTACCCCAGCCCCCTATCTGCCAGCCCCTGGTCGCATGTAGGACCAGGGGCCGAAATTTTTTAGCCCCCTGGGCTGCCTGTAGGCCTTATTGGCCATTCTGGAGCACTTTTACAAAATTGGGTATAACGTTTGCATACGGTGTCCGTTTTTAGCGAACGAGATACTATTGGAAAGCTGATTCTGGTGCTGATCTATTCAACATTTTAGTTTTTCTATATTTTTCTCCATATTTATTTTGCAGGTCCTTGAACTCAGATGTTCTATTTTTCACTCCGGAGGGCATATCTTTTGACTCTGTGATCCTTTTTTCGCCATTCTTGCAGCATTGGAAAGTTGGTTCAGTCCTCTACATAGATCTGAGGTCTATTTTTATTTTCTATTTATGCATGTTAGGAATTCTCTCCTTTTGTAGTCATTGGGGATTGTAATAAATGAACTAATATAAAGTTCCTTCAGGGGGGTTTCTTGCATAATAATCTTCATCATGTTTTGATGGCAACTCGCATGGGTTGTAATCTCGTTTCTTAGTTTCTTTTGGCCATATTTTTTTCTTAGCTTGACACATACCAGATTCATTTTGGTTCACACTTTAGATTGAGAGCCTATGGTTAGTGATCCGCATCGGATCCATCTCAGTTTGAGGGCCACTAAATTTGTGGTTATTGTTCCCGAGTCTGTATGGTACTTTTTCCAATGGAAGAGTTTTAGTCTCAATTTTGACATCGGCATCGAGATTCACAGCTTCCAGATTCTGTCATCATCATTTCATTTACTATTGCTCTATGGATTCTAGGGTTGTTCTAGTTTGGAGTGTTCGAGTGTTCAGTGGCATCAGGTTTGCTATCACATTATTATGATTCTGATATGGTTTCTTGTAGACAGAAGTATCTTTCCTTGCTTGCCAGATTTTGGTTCCAGTGTTACTCTATAGTGTTCTTCCAGTGCTTCTTTGCAGTAGTTATCTCATTGTAGGGGGGATTGTCCTACTGGGTTTTCCTTCTCTACCTCATTATTGCATTTGTGCATGGGTACCTGATCAGGCCTTGTTGCCGGGACCCATTCATGCTTTCTTGCATTCATCTTAGTTTTAGGTGCATGCTTATTTAGTCTCCCTAAGTTGCACTTATGGGGGGGTATTGGTGTAATTAATATTTAATTACACTTGCATAACTTTACTTAGGTTGAGCTATTTTTAGGTCAACATTAGGGTTGCATACTTTGCTTTTATAAAGCAAATCATCTCATTGTAATATTGAATTCCTGAATATATCATTTTGTACATTCGCATGCAAAGCTCTGCTTTTTTATGTTTTCTCTTTTGTGGAAGGTGTTTAGGTTTGCATGTCTGATCTAGGGTTTCTAACACTTCCAACGTGTGAATGTCTTCAATACCTACACATAAGAGAGAGAGAGAGAGAGAGAGAGAGAGAGAGAGATTTTTGGGGCCATATAGGGGTTTTCCTCAATCAAACCCTCGTTTTGGTGTTCCCACCTCCACGGATAGCCAAGATAGATAGAGAGAAAAGTAGGAAATGAAGTAAAGAGCACTAAAGCACTACAAAGCAATGTTATGCTACTCAACCAAATAATAGAGGAGAGGAGTGAAAGCTTACCACCTCCACCAAGAGCGCTCAAGGAAAATGGGGGAGAAAATGAGAGGAACTCAAGCCTTTGTTGCAATGGTGTTATGTTCCACACTTTCTCTACTGAGTTGATGGAGTGTTGATGTTTTTTTTGTGAAGGGTAAAGTTTTTCTTGAGATTGAAGAGATGGTGAAGAATTTTATTGAAGCTTGTGAAGATATTGTAGGAGAGATTGTGAAGAGGAGTTGGTGAAGAGCTAAGAGAGGGCTCAAAGAGAGATAGAGAGTGGAAATGAATCAAGAAGAGGTGAATTTGAAGAAGGAGATGAAGGAAATGGCCATATTCGAGTCGGTTGGCCGAAGAGGGCATTACAAGTTGACCCCCAATGGGAAGTGTAACACCTCTACAAGATCCAAACATGGGAATCTATCAGGGATGTAAGCACACTGCACGACCATCTACACATATTGTAGGCATCCTCGATAGTTATTCCTCTGCTAATGCTCAAAATAGGCACCAAGTGGAATGAAGGCAATAGGCTTATGTGGAATTTTTCCTTTGAGTTTGGTTTTCTAAAGTGAGGAAGGGTAAAAGGGGAATTTTCCTAAAGGGTGCAAATTCTCTCCTATACAAAGATATTTTAGTTGCATGTTTTCTTGAGTAAGTAACTAAAGAAGATATTGTGCATGTGATAGCTCAAGAAAGTGCCACTTGTGATATTGTAGAGCCACATTATTTTAGATGACTAATTATATTACGAATTGTAATTTCTAATTTATAGTTTCTAGTTTACATTACATTGAATGTTGTATTGTAATTTCTAAACTAAGTCTCTAATTTACATTTTGTTCAATGCTATTGAGTGATTAGTTGAATGAGGACATGATGCAACATAAATAGTCATCAATTATAGTCATAGATGATAGGTATCTATCATAGTTAATAGTAATTAGCATCTGCTTATCTCGCTCTTAGATAGAAATTATTTTTTAGTTAGAAGATTTTTATGAGTTTATTCCTATTCAATCACCTATACTCAATTGATATATGAAGTCTAGGATTCTTGAATGAATATATAGTACCCACATCATCTTAAGTCTATGACTCCTTGGTTGAAAATTCAATCAAGCCCCCTCTTGGATAATGAAATTCTTATTTTAGGGATTTGTAGATCCGTTAAACCACATGTATGATCATCTACATAAATTAATTAAACACTAAAGAAAGCTCCACATTTTTGGTGTCATTGTTGGGGATAGTGTTAAGTTTAGAATTATTTTTTATGTTTTAAATTTAATTTATTTTTAAGATTAATAAGTTTTTATTTCTAGCATTAGGATCAACCAATCAACCAAGAACTATTTACTAATAGTGTGCAGGGAAAACCATTTAAAGATCAAAGAAATACTATATGAAGAGGATAATATACTCTTTGGGAAGGTTCCTCCCCTCAACCTATAAAGGATTTGAAGATATTGGTGCAAAAAAGGAACCTATTGAGGGAATCAATGAAATAGAAACACCCCTCACATGAGTACCTAATCTAGACCTAGGGGAAAATTTCATAAGGCATCTGAACACTATGGAAGAGGAAGTAGTAGAAAATATAATAAAACATGTTATATTTGAGTTTCGAATCACAAACCAAAAAAGGGTCACTTCTCTCAAGAATATAACATCCTCAGCCTTGCCAATTTTTTACAAATTGGTTATTCAAGACCTAAACATATTCTTGTTTGAATTTGATGTTTTGTACAAAAGTTATGATTACACAATAAATTCTCATAGAATGAAACTTTTTTCAGCAACATTAAATATGTTGCTTTGGAATGGTTTATGGGGTTGGGAACAAATATAGTACCCAACTAGGAGACATTGAAATCCAGATTCTTGCAAAAGTACCAAGATTATTGTAGAGGGACAGACAAAAAGCAAGATGACATCTTCAGGATGTCACAAAGGGAAGATGAACCACTTGAGGATTATGTCGAAATATTTCAATTTTATCTAAAGAAATCACACTAGAATAGGCTCTCTCTTGAGTCATTAAAGCTATTATTTTTGCAAGTATATGAGGAATACATGGATTCTTTAAAATCATAGGGACAAGGGATATTTCTCAATTATCTTTTGAGAAAATTTTCCAAGTATGTAGAAATTGTTCAAAGTCATCCATGAAGAAGAACAGGGTTGATAAAACCTTATGTTCTAATAAAACATCCACTTGAGTCTCTAGGGTGGAAATTAGTAAACTTCTATCCAACATGAAGGATGACATAATCAACCACCTAGCTACCCAATTGGATACCTTGCACATTAAAATAAATAAGAGAAAGTAAAGGAATCTCTTATTGAATACTATCCATATTGCCACCAGAAGAGGGTAAACTATAAATGCAAGAAGATGGCTAGCATTTTTTAGGGGAAGCAAGGGAGAACCAAATTTCAAACCTTAGAGGATGAGGAAGGCCAAGTATTGTACATTGTTCAATTTAAGCAATAGAAACAAAGACAAGGTATGTATCAAGATCTCATGTCTTACAATATGTCCTTTCCTAAGGGTAATACAAACTTCTCTCATTGGAACAATCAACCTTGGAATAATATGTAAAATTAATCATGGCTAATAGACCAATCACATAATTGGGCTCAATGGCATGGGATATAGCCACCACAACCATACCAAGACTCAAACTATAATTCTTAGTGGCAATCCTTGTAAAAACAATGATCGCCATAATGGTGTGGGAACCAACAATGGAAAAACAAAAATGTTAGTTACTTGTAGCCACAATAACTCACTATAATTCCAAACCAACCTTAGTTGCCAGACCATACTGCACCAAACCCTAACAATAATCATGTGCAGTAGGCTTATATTAATGACACCATCTAATACGTAACCTATGGGGTAGAGGTGAGTGATGTCCACCTTCATTCATGAAGAAAGATTATTGGGCCATCATCTCCTCACATTACAAATCTTACTGATGAGAAACCAACAATGGAGAATATTGATAATCAAACAAAGCATCCTGAACAAGGAAAGAAACAACAAAACAGCACAAGTCTAGAAACACAATTTCTAGAAATATTAGCAATAAAAAAGTTTCATCTTGAACCTGAATCTGATCTATTAAGACAACATAGGAATTTTTGTATGAAGATACCCCTGATTCAATACATTAAATAAGTATCTATATACACCAAAAATGTGAGTGATTTGTGCCTTAAAAATTTAGGTAGAAAAATGAAATACCCCTAGACTATTCATATCCTAGAATAATTGGTTGACATCATGTTAGGAAATATAGTTGTTCTAGAATATGTAAGCCTGGGTAGTTTTGTTGTAGATGTGTAAATTAATGGAACACTTATCAAAGCACTCCAATTAACCTAGGGGAATTCATAAATTTTATGGCAAGAGAAACCATACAACAACTTTAGTTGATGGATCCTCGACGCACACCTATTGTTTTTCAACTAGTAGATAGGTCAATTGTTAAAAAAAATTATGTTTATGAGGATTTTGTTATCACATTGGATTCATGGGAATATCAAATAGATTTTATGGTTTTGCAACCTAATTCGAACCTTATAGGATACCCCTTAATCTTAGGAATACCATGGTTAGCCATAGCATATGCATTCATTAGATGTAGATCTGGTAACATGATAATTTCTAATGGAAATGTGACTAAAAATTTGGTCCTTTACCCACCTACACAACCTCATGCATACTTGGAAAAACCATATGGACATCCCTTGAAGAAGATTAACAATACCCTTTACAAACACTCATTACCATAAAGTGTAGCCCAATGATTGACATATAGGATGAGGATGAAATCCTTGAACAAATTATGCAAAATACTTATGGTAGGAACCCACAACAACACTATCATTTACACAATATCATACCTACAAATACCTCTGAGTCTACTTCTCAAATTTTCTGTACACTACTTCCCCATAGTTGTAATCTCAATTTGTTAGGACTTAATGTTATTTATATCATGACTTTTTCCTTAACCTTGGAAACCACATCGAACAGAACACTAAATTCAATAAAAAATTGATAGATTTTTAGCAATCTTCATTACTTACAATGTTTCAAGCTCGCAAAACAACATTTACATGTGAGTAACATGACATGAAGGGCATAGATCATAGCCTATGCATGCATATAATTTATATTAATGAAGGATACAAAGTATTGAGGTAATCACAAAGGAAAATGAACCTTCTATTTGTGACATAGTCAAGACAAAGTTATAAAAATTGTTGGATGCAAGGTTCATTTATCCCATCAGATAGTCAATGGGTTCCCCATTGGTGATTGTGCCAAATAAGGGAGGTAATTAAAGGGTATGAGAATATTATAGGGAGTTAAATGAAACAACAAGGGTCACTTTCCTCTTCCTTTTATTGATCAAGTGTTGGATTCACTAGTAGGTAAGAAATATTTATCCTTCCTAAATGGATTTAGTAGGCATAACTAGATAAAGATAGCTCCAGAAGATCAAGAAAAGACCATATTTACTTTCCCATGAGGTACATATGCATATTTAGTTTTACCATTTGTATTATTTAATACCCCTACAACATTTCAGTGAGTAGTCTTAAGCATATTCTTAGATTTTGCACATCATTCCATGGAGATTTACATGAATGCTTTAACCAATTATGAGAACTTTTATAAGGGAATTATTGACTAATTTGGAGAAAATCCTTCAGAGGTGTTAGGACCACAACCTCTCTTTAAGTCATGAAAAATACTTCATGATGGTGACTTCAGGAGTGGTCTTGGGGAACTTTGTGTCCAGTGAGGGAATTGAAGTAGATCCAAACAAAATTGAGGTGATTTACACTATGCCTATTCCCTAAAAGAAAAAAGATACCAAAGTTTTCCTTGGCCATGCAAGGTAATATAGGAGGTTTATCAAGGATTTTAGTAAGATAGTAGCCCCATTGTTTTTCCTCCTCACTAAAGACATTGAATTTCATTGGACCCCTACTTTCCAAGAATCTTTTGAATCCCTCAAAATAGCTCTTACAAAGACCCATGTGTTGAGAGACCCTAACTAGATAATTCCTTTCCACATACATATAAATGCTTCTTATTTTTCCATAGGTGTTTCTTAGGACAAAGGGAAGGAAATTTGGAATATTCAATCTACTATATTAGTAAAAATCTCTAGGATATTGAGCTTAACTACACAATTACTAAAAAAGAAACGTTAGAAGTAGTATATGCCATTAACAAGTTTAGACATTGCATCATTGAATACTTTATTTTTTTCATACAAACCATGCAGTCATAAGATATTTGATGAACAAACCAGTGGTTGGAGGGAGGATTTTTAGATGGTTATTATTAATGTAGGAATTTGATATCACCATTATGGATAAATCATGAAAAGAAAATGTAGTAGTTAATTTCCTTTCACGACTACAAATAAAATCAACAAAAGTAGTGGATGACTCCTTTCCAAATGAAAATTTGTTTTCCCTCTCTATGTAGACACCTTGGTATGTAGATATAGTTAATTATTTAGTTGTAGGGAGAACACCACCATATCTATCACCTAGATAAATGCACCATGTAGTAGAACATAACTTTTCTTATTCATGGGTGGCTAGTTATCTCTTTTATATAGGGCCTCATAACATAATGCAAATATGCATTGGAGAGGATGAAGTCTATAATATCCTTAAGGCTTATCATGATGAGCCTTATGGAGTTCACTTTGTAGCAAAAAGGATAGCTCTAAAAATATTTAACACTAGTTACTATTGGCCTACACTTCAAAAAGATATAGTTGAATAACCAAAGCTATGACATATGCTAGAGAATAGGAAGACCTACTCAAAGTGATGAAATGCCCCTCCAACCACAGCTGGTCATTACACCACTTGACAAGTGGGAATTATATTTCATTGTTCCAATAGCTCCAACCTCTAATAATAAAGAATACATTTTAGTCTACATAGACTATCTCAAAAAGTGGGTGGAGGTGAAAGCACTACAATTTGCAAGAGATGGAAACATTGTCAAATTCCTTTATGAAAAAAATATTCACCAAGTATGGTGTTCCTAGATATATATTCACATACTAATGACCTCAATTTATTTTTGATTTGATTAACACATTAGTCAAGAAGTATGAAATTAGGCATCAAAAATCAACCCCCTACCATATATAGGCTAATGGGCAAGTAGAAGTCACAAACAAAGAGATAGAAGGTATTGTAACAAATATAGTTCAACTACATAGAAAGGACTAGGCAGTAAGACTCCTTAAGACAATATGAGCATACATGATAGCCTAGAATACCACAATAGGGTTCACACCATATGAATTGGTCTATGGGAAGAAATTTGTCCTTCCAATTGGGTTTGAATATAAAACACTCTACATAGTAGTAGAACTTGGCATGGACATATCTAAAGCTCAGAAGGAGAGACTCATAATTTGAATACTTTGGATGAAATCAAAATGGAATCCATTCACCATACAAAAATTATGCAGAAGAAATGGATCAAATGGCATGAATAGTTTATTAAAACTAAGGAATTCAATGCAGGTGATTGGTCATTCTATATGATTCCAAGTATAAATAACACAAAGACAAACTATAGACAAGATGGCTTGGTCCATATCAAATTAAGTATATTTTTTAAAATGGAGCTATTTAGTTAACTACCATGATTTAGTCAGATTCTCATTATTGGTCAATGGCCACAAACTTAAGCTTTATAAAAATTCATTGCAAAAGGATGAATTTTTACATAATCTATAGAAACAATTCAATCCAAATTTCCATGCCAAACTTGCAGAAAAGGATGACATTTCAAGTGATACATCAATAGAGGATACAACTAGCTCACCTATTGATGTACACTAGGTATAAATTGCTAAAAGCTAAGAGAATTGCATACAATCCTCAATTCCCTTAATTAGCAATAAAGAAACTACCATAAGAATTTGTAGAGCATAGAGAAAAACAGAAAAGGTGACACATAAATCCTAACATTCAAAGAGATAATAAGCCACAATCATAAGTTATAAAGACTACAAAAATGGTAGGTGATATTATTAGGTGAGAACCAACAACACACAATTTGATATTCGAAGATCAGTTGTATCTTCCAATTTTTTAACAAGCTCGGTAGTTGGATTATTTTCCCTATTAATCAAATTTAAAGAAGTTATAAAAATGATTTTATAACACTTTTCAAAATGATGAAGCTACGATCAAAGGGCTAATAATAGATGCCTCAGAAGTAGTAGTAGTAGAGGCTTCAAGTTTTCCAAGAACAAGAGAAGAATTCCCAGCCAAAGTTGATGCAATTGCAGCAAGGAATGATTTTACTATACCAGGAGAGAATCTAGACTCTTCAGTTCAAGGTACAAAAAGGCATTCCTTGCCTTGTTTTGAGTTCATGTTGCTTCTTATATAGTCAAGTATTTAACCTATGATGGTAGGTAATCCCTCTTGTATATTGTGCATTTTAAACTCCTTAGTCACCTAAATTTTTATATTACCTATTGAAGATAATGTTTGTTGAGTATAAGAGCCAAAGAAACTAATCTACATTGTCATATTTTTTCTTAGTCACCCTATTAATTAAAACAAGTCCCATAACTCAATTTCACAATGTATCTTGGGAAGAATTTTCAGCCTTCAATAATATCAATGATGTTATTATGAGGCCAAAGGTAGAGGAAATGAATGGGCCTTCTATGGTTGTAGAAAAAGAATGTGTACCCTTTATTTCACCTATTACCTCACCTACCCATAGCATCGGTGAGTAGGTAGAGCCAGAAGTGCGGGAAACATAGCCTACAACTTCTAGGGAGCAGCCTGTAACAGAGGAGGAACCAAAAACCCCTACCTCTACCAAGAACCCCTCCAAGTACAAGAAAAAAAAGGTAAAATAAAGCCTCTACTTCTGGATCCAAAAGGAAGTGGAAGAGGCCAATACAACCAAGAAGGTGGTCACACCATCTCAAGAAGAAGGGCCCTGCAAAAGGGAAGGCTAAAATTAAAAAGGAAAGAATTGTTGTGGTTCAATATAAGATAGATTCCAAAGAGGGGAAGGTTCCTAGTGGTGATGAGAAACCAAAAAAATTGTAGCCCCTATATCTGAGTAGTAGTTTAGACTCTGAGTATGAATATTTTTTTACAACCAAAACAAAAGAAAAGACCTCAAAATAACCCAATTTTAAAAGAAGGGCTTGTTTCACCTGATGAATTTGATGAGGAAATATTTTTAGAAAAAGAATAATTTATTTTAAAATAAAATAATGAGATCAAAGAACTTCAAGAATCCTTGAAAATAATAAAAGACTTATGGGAATAACCCAAAGGATACCGATAGAGGGAGGAAGGATTAGACAAAAGAATTCAGGAATTAGAAAAAAAGGTTGCATGCTTTTGAGCAGTAAGGGTCAGGATTAGAAAAAATGGCACAATTTTCCATTCTTGAGATCAACAAAGGAACTCCACATCTTGCAAACCATTATACACCCCCGAGAATGCCAAGAACCCCCACTATGATAACCCTTGGTATAGAGTTGTGGAACAAATTGAGAAAATTTTCCCAAAAGAAAAATTTATGGGAGAAAGAAAAATATGAATTCGTATCAACACATACCAGAGTAGTTGAAAGAAAGGATGCAAAAATCAAAAACTTAAAATTCAAAATTGAGGAGTTGGCTAACAAAATAGTGCAACTTCTACATTGTAGACCTCCTACTAGGGTTTACACTTTGTATCTATAGGAAAAATTTATAAGATTTAGTTCAATCTATTGATCATTAATCTTCCAGTTTTCTTATCTTTACCTACCCTATTTTTGGAGACATACCAATGATCCATCCCAAATATGTAAGATCAATTATGTGAGTTCTACCTACATAATCTGGCCATCCCATGACTCTTCCTGGAACCCACTCATGTTTGTGGGGGATGTTAAAATAAAGGAAATGGCCTTATTTATGAGGAATGAACATCAAAGAGGATAGTTGTAAAGGAACTATCAAGAAATGGAGAAATAATTTCCCTTTTTACTCAAAGTAGAGACTGAAGATCCTTGGAAAATGGTGGAAGAATGGATTGATTTGGTAGAAAGGAGGTGGGTGAGAGAATGTTTTTCATTGTAGAGAAAAGGATTATAAAATATTTTAGGAATTAGTAGCAAGGATTGGAAAAGGGGCACTTAATTTCTCTCATGACAGATGGAGAGAATTAACATTAGAGTTGAAAATAAAGGAGCCTCACTCAGTCTTTAACTATGTAGCAACTGTAAAAAGAACCCATAGATACATTTTAGCCTCCCTCAAAAATAATATTTACCTAGTTTCTCTTGACATTCCATCCCCCTCTTCTCTTATTACTATTCCCACTTTGGAAATGAAGGAGAAAAGAGATAGATGCAACAGAGAAAGCCAAATGGGAGCAATTAATAGAGAAAAAAGGGTTCTACTTGAAGTAGGGTGAAGGGGTCACCAATACATTGGACTAAAAAGAGGTTGCAATGCAATATAACTAGAGACCCTAAGCTACTCGAGGATAAGAAAAAAGTTAAGTTAGGGGATGATGAGCCATAAGAATGTCTAGTTTATTTGTTGTAGTTTCATGTTTTATCTCATTTCTACTAAACTTTATAAGACATTACCAAACCTTTTTCATATACTTTAAGTATTTGAAAACATTTGAAGATGATATATATTATATTAATTAATGTGTGTGTAAACTTTGAATGTCTACGAGTTTATTATAATTTCATGATTGATCATAGTTACTAACAATTAAGAAATTCCTTAGAAATAAGACTAAACTCTATAGTAAAGAACCTGTCAACCCACAATAAAAGGATTCTCAATCCACAGTAGAAGGATGACAGTTCAACACAGCCAAAGGAGTTAATTTTCTACAACATAAGCATATTCCCAGAACGAGATGCAAGTGATGATTTGAGGACATGAACATGGATGGCCAAGTGTCACTCTATCTTTTCAATAAATTGTGAAGGAAGAAGAATTATATTCAATAAGGAATAGCAGTTATAATAAGTGTTACCCTATTATGACACATTTTTAGGTTATAATGATTATCTTAAATAGTTTAGAGTCCTTATTTGAAATATACACTCTTGAAAATTCAATGAATCCCCCTCTTGGATAATGAACAAATTATTTTAGGGATCTATAGATTTGTTAAGATGCATGTATGATCATCAAGATCAATTAATTAGACACTAGGGAAATCTCTAAAAACTCCAAAAACATACACATTTTTAATATATTATCTTATGAACAAGATTATAATACACTTTTAAATTATACATGCATGACTACTTAAACACCAAGCTCCCTAATTGCACTTCATGTGAACAAGGAAATGAGATTCATGTAAGCACACATCCCAATCCATGCTTCTTATCCTCACATATGCAATCCACAAGATATGCTTAATCAAAATTAGCTAGCAAGCCAAAGGTTACACACACCAACTTCAACAACTATTTATATACTTGTTTTTATAGAAGGGTTAGTACATAATCATGATGGGATAAGCAGGGCCTTTAAGTGGCAATGAAATATAGAAAAATAGACTTAAACGACTTCACATAAAAAAATGAATAGGTTATTAACATAATTTGGAAAATATGTAGAAATAGAATTTATAGAAAATTGAATGTAGTTTGTAGACTACTAGGTTTTTTTGGAAAAAAATATTTTATTTGGTGAAAATTTGAAATTTCAATGCATTACTACTTTAAATTTTGATAATAAAAAAAAAACATGTGTTTTTCCAAGCAACCTAAGTAAGAAAAAAAGTCAAATCTTTCAATAGAAGTAGAGGACACATGCCCAAATGTGATACATATTTTTTTTAATTTTTTTGCAAGTAAATAATTTGTTACAATTTTTTTTGTAGGAATTTTTTAAATATTAAAAACCATTTGTTTGGCCACCCTAACTTGGTAAAAAAATTATGAAATTTTAACCCATATAGTTTGTGAAACATACAGTATGACACATTTTTTGGATTCAAAAAAAGTGTAATTGTTTAAAATTTATAGATATTTTTCAATCAGGCTGTCAATCAAGACTTTATACATAGTTCATATAGAAAATAAATCATAATTATCTATTTAATTCAAAATAAACCATATCTTATATTGGTAGAATGTTGTCAATTTATTGAATAAACCTTTTTATTTCATCAAATTCGAATGAAAAAATTCATCATCGTTAAGGTTGAAGTCTAAAAGACCACTAAAACCCTTCTAAACATGTTGGGGTAGTTGACATTTTAGGTTTGACACCTTCAAGCCAATTCTCAAAGCAATCTCGAGGTAAAAAAAATTGTCATGACCCCACAATGCAATGATTGTTTTAAGGCATTTGCTTCACTGTTGTAGGGTTTTGAATCCCACAAGTGGATGGTGGGATGTGCAATCATTGGTGTCAGGAAGATGGAGGATGGTGGAAAGAGGATGATGCAGATTTGGTTGTGAGGTCAAGGTGATAGGAAGGTGCAATGGAGAATGGTGGATCAATGATCGACACTAGAGTGTAGGTTGGAGAGAGGTGTACCCATGGAGGAGTGGTGATAATGTATAGGGAGTGAGGTAGGCTCAAAGAATAGGAAGGGAATAATATAGATTAAGGAGAGTAGTTGAAGGAAATACAAATTAAAGGAGAAGTAAGAGTAGTGGATGCAAAGAGAAGGATAAAAACAGTAATCAGAGGTGGAATGGCAGTAGTAGGTGGTTGTAGATGATGACATGTTTGAGGAGAAAAGGAAATGATAAGCTTGGTGGTAGGAGGAGGTAGGGAGAAGCATGGTGAAAGGAAGAAGGAGGATGAGGTGTAGGGGTGAGCTAGAGGAGAAGAGTCAAAGAAGAGAGTGAGGAGGAGATGAAGGTAGGAGGAGAAGGTGAAGAAGGCAAAGTGGAGGAGTAAGGATAAGAGGAGGAGAGTAGGAGGAAGAGAGGATCAAGGAGGGGGAGAGGACATGAAGAAGGAAAGAGAAGAATAGGAAGCAAGGAGGAAGAGAAGGAGGAGTAAAATGCAGGATATTGCAGAGGATAGAGACAAAATGATGGGGATAAGGTTCCCTGAATGTGTCCTCACTGGTTCATAGCTCCTGTCAAAAGTGTTTACCTACCAAAATAATAATAATATATATTATATTATATAATATAAATATAATTATATAATATTATTAAAATTTATTTGATGGATTGCTACAAGGGAGTTTTAAATATCAAATTTATTATAATAAAAGTATAAATGAAACTACAAGGATTTGAGAGCAATATATACATCTCTCTCTCTCTCTCTCTCTCTCTCTCTCTCTCTCTCTCTCTCTCTATCTATCTATCTATCTATCTATCTATCTATCTATCTCCCTCTCCCTCTCTCTCTTTCTCTCTCCCCTTTCCTATCTCCCTCACCTTCCCTCTCTAATTCTCTCTATCTCCACTCACCCTCACTCTCTCTACCTACCTCTCCATGTATTATTTCCACCTTACCTCTCTCCACCTACCTCTCCCTCCCTCCCACCTACCCCCTCTCTCTACCTCTTGCTCCCCTTCCCTCTCTACTACTCTTTATCTCACCTCACTCTCTCTACCTACCTCTCCATGTATTATTTACACCTTACATCTCTCTCTCTCTCTATGTATCTCTCCCTCTATCTCTTCCAACTTACCTCTCTCTACCTCTCCCTCCCTACCTTCATCCCTCTATACTTCTCTTTGTATTCCCTCTCCATCCATCCCTCCAACCCTACCTCTCTCTCCACCTACCCCTCCCTTTATCCCTCCCTCCTTCCCTCTCTCCCTTCCTCTTTCCCCCCCACCCTCTCTCTCTTACTCACTCACTCACCTTCCCTCTATTTCTATATCTCCACTTTTCCTCTCCCTCTCTACCTACCTTTCCCTCTATCCCTCCTACCCTACCTCAATCTACCTACATATCCCTCCCTCCCACCTTCCCCCCTTTCTCTACCTATCTCTCCTCTTTCCTCTCTAATTCTCTCTACCTACCTCTCCCTCTATTCCTTCCACCTCACCTCTCTCTACTTACCTCTCCATATCTCCCTCCTTCCCTCTCTCTATCCATCCCTCTATCCCTCACACCCTACTTCTCTACCTCTCCCTCCCTCCCCCATCTCTCTCTACTTCTCTCTATATCTCCTTTCCCTCCCTTTGTCCCTCCTTCCCTCACTCGCTCTACCTCTCTCTCCCCTTTCCCCTCTATGTCTCCCTCACTACCTCAATCCCTCTCTACTTCTCTCTATGTCCCCTCTCCCTCCACCCCTCGAACCCTACCTCTCTCTCCACCTACACTTCTCTTTATCCCTCCCACCTACCCCTCTCTCCCTACCTCCATCCCTCTATACTTCTCTCTATCTCTCTAACCCTAAATATCTCTCCACCTACCCCTCCCTTTATCTCTCCCTCCCTTCTCCCCCCTCTCTCCTTCCCTCTATCCCTCCCACCATACCTCTCCCTCCCTACTTCTCTCTCCACCTTCCCCTCCCTTTATCTCTACTTCCCTTTTTCTCTCTTTATCCCTCCCACTCCACCTCTCTCTACATCTCCCTCCCTAAGTCTCTCTCCACCCCCCTCCCTCTATCTGTCCATCCTTCTCTCCCTCCCTTTCCCTCTCTACTTATCTCTATATACACTCACGCTATCCCTATCTACCTACCTTTCCCTCAATACCTCTTACCCTACCTCTCCCTCCCTCCCACCTTACCCCATATCTCTACCTCTCTTTCCCCTTCCCTCTCTACCTACCTCTCCCTATATTCCTTCCACCTTAACTCTCTCTACCTACCTCTCCCTATCTCCCTACTTCCCTCTCTCTATGCCTCCCACCCTACCTCTCTACCTCTCCCTCCCTTCCCCATCTCTCTCTACTTCTCTCTCTATCTCTCCTCTCCCTACCTTTGTCCCTCCTTCCCCCCTCTAGTTCTCTCTATCTCCCCTCTCTCTCTTCTTCCCTCTATCCCTCCCACCCTACCTCTCCTCTCTCCCCTTCCCTCTCTCTACCTACATTATCCATAATATTAAAATAAAACCTAATATAATATTTAATATATATTACAATATTTTAATATTAATATAATATATAATATGTTAGAATATATTTAGAATTTATTAATATTAATATTAATATAATATAAAATATTTATATTATATAATATATAATATTATAATATATGTTTTATATTTGATCGCTATAAATTTATTTTTTGTTTAATATAATGGATATCCATTTTGTTTGAGTGGAAAAAATGGTCCAATTTCTATTTTGGGTGTTCCAATGGTCCCCAAATTCTCTCTAGTGTCAAGAATGTCATGATTTCTATCCAATACAATTTTTTTTCTTTTTTTACACTCTTTTATCTAAAATTTGATTATATCAATCATCAAGGTACTTTTTGTTTGTTTGTATAATAGGAAGTAGTCTTCATATAGCTAAAAGGAAGAGGAAATCAAAGAAAGTAGGGAAAAAGATAGATCAAGGAAGAGGATGGAAATAAAAGGTTTGTCAAATACTCTTCAAGGAGAAGGCTCTTCTTTACCTTGAAATGACATTGAAAGTGACTATGATATTGAATTTGAAAATTTTGAACATGAAATTGAAATTGAAAATGTTGAGCATGAAATTGAAAATGAAAAATGTTGAACATGAAATTGAAAATGAAAATTTTGAACATGAAGTACAATTTGAAAATGTTGAACATGGAATTAAATTTGAAAATGTTGAACATGAAATTGAAAATATTGCAAAATGTGATAAAACACCTATTCATAAGAGTAACATCATAGAAAAACAAGAAGAAATATCAAGATTTTCTTCATGAATATGGATATGAACCACATAACATTGAAATTGTAATCCATAATTCACTCATTCATAGCATTGATGAAATCGATAACACATAGGAAACAATGAAATTCAATATATCTCCAAATTACATAAGAAGAGAGGACCTTTGTGAAGAACAAAATGAAATCCTAAATCCATATTCTTGTAATGAGTCCAATAAAATTTCAAAACATTCAAGAACCCCAAAATGGTTAGTTAAAATAGATGAGAACATAATAGAAAAAATTGAAGGAAAAAGGTCATCACATTTGTTTGGTTGTGGGATACCCAAATTTTCAATCAATAATTTTCCAATAATACATTAACCGAACAATGTAAACTTTTTCTACAATTGCTAAAGTCATAAAAAATGAGACATTACTAAATAAATTGAATATTCATGAAAACAAAAAGTCTGATTGAAATAACATTATTGTTAAAAATATTTTTAATGCACTCAATTCTATTAGAAAGACTAGTAAGGAAAAAGATGAGAGAGTTTCTCGTAGAGTAATAACAACCTCTTTAGTAAGAAATGAATTAAGAAAGGCTTGATTTTTGAGGGAGACATGTATTGAATTAAGGATAAATTTTAAAACATTGTTAAAATCACTAGCAATAATATCAAGTCTAGATAGTCCTCTTCAAAATGATACTTAAGCTTTTAGTGTTAGGATTCCACGAGTTGATAAGAACATAACTAATACCAATCAAAGTAATAAATTCAACAATTTTGGCATTCTAACACTAGAGTATCACCCAATGTAAAAGATGTTTTAAAATTAAGAATTGGTGATCAAAGATAGCATAACCACATCCTAAACATTTCTTTGAACACAGCCAAACAACTTTGTACAAACTATTTTTTGAAAGACGTCCAAATTTAAAAATATCACAAATGGATTTGCATCTTGTAAGCCATTTTATTGTGTTCCTCTAAAGATTTGTAATACATGTTGAAAATACCATGTGGATTTTTCTATGTATCCTGAACTATTATGCAATATTTGTCCTACTTTTTATACTAACGAAATACTACAGGAGTGTGGTGCAATGCAACTACCAAAGTCATCAAGGGACATTAGATTTACTTTTTATGTTATATATATGATGGTTGTATTTTCTATAAGAAAATATTTTTTAAATGAAAAGTGTTTGCAATATAGTGGGTTATCAAATTTTATATCATGTATTTTTCTTTTTTTAGGAAAAAGGCACAAGGCCTATAATTATATTAATATAACATGCATTTTTACAAGAGATTCATATACCAAAATATTATGTCTTTTACACTAGTTAAACCTATTGTTGATGCTCTACAATAGAGAAAATTATCATCATGCAAACCTACTGATTAGCATGAGGGAAGTGAGCATTATTTTGGAAAGAAAATGGTTGAGAAAAAGAGAATTGAGGTAGTTAAATAAAATTTGAAAAGTGGAGGTGAAGGTCATACATGTGAGTTAGTTACAAGAGAAGTACGGGTAGCTGATTTTATTTCAGATTTTAAGAAAAATATTTTTACAAGTATACAAGACACAACCACATGTCTAGGTGGTTAGATCAACATTTCAAGATGTGTAAGGATTTTTTCTCAATTGGAACTATTATCTTTGTAGTTTATTTTTTAGAAAACTACACATTACAACCACAAAATGAAGTCCAATCTCAGTATTACAATTCAATTCATATTGCTGTTTTTGTTCACATCACATACAAACATGCCCCTAATAGTATATAAGAGAACATGAAGATAGTTAAGGAGTACCATTTTTACATGAGTGATGGTTGATCTCATTCATCAGAGTATGTGTAATATTATTTTCAATTTTTTTGATTTCTTGTAGGAAAAATATATTAGAATGGTTCAACATCTCATTTGGTCAAAAAATTGCACCGGTCAATTCAAGAATGCTCGTATATTTTATTAGTTGAGTAGAATGCATGTAGAGAGTGGCATACCTCATATTTGGAGTTTTTTGAAGATTGGAATGGAAAGGGGAGAATGATGGAGCAAGTGCATGTGTAAAGAGAGCTCCACTTAAAGAAAAACTAAAGATTGGAGGTGGCACTGCATTCAGTAATGAAAGTTCAATTATTGAGTGGTGTAACTATGTTTTGTTAGAAGGAGGGGAACTTGATTTAATAGTGTGAAGGTTCTTCTGGTTGGTTGATGAGGGGATAGTGGGAAAGATATTGGATTGTTAGACAATCAAGGAATCATCAAAGATGCACTCATTTTGAAGTTCAAATGCAAGTACATGGACTATTTGAACACAATATTCAACTTTTTTTGTTAGATCTATATTAAATGTGGGATAATTATGAGTCAAGTGAGTGGTTATATAAATGGATTCCACAATATCTAACCCCTTTATATCAAGCTTATTCATCTTTACTTAGTGAAATAGAAAGTTTGTTTGACTATGATCATATTTCAGATCTTGTACAACTAGGACATGTTTATGTAATTATTGCACCATATGGGAATGAAGAGAGATTAGACTATTGGTTTGCATGATGTATTCAAGGAAAACAAAATCTAACACAACTGTGACAAATGATGATGGGTTCACATATCCTACAATATTAGTTGTTATTACTGGAACTTGGTTGTGAACATATATGATTAGAAAGAATGGTATTCATGCATTTGATGAATTTGAGAAGCACAAAACCATACTCATGTATTCACACCTATTTGTAGCAACGAATATTAAGTTATTGAAGCATCATGTAAAACCAAGAACAAAAGAACTATGGATGATTAGTAATGTTGATCATGAAGCAATATTGGATACTCTAAAGGTAAGAGGTGACCCCTCAAGCACATTTGGGTATAAGATCTATGTTTTCTATGGGACAAGTATGATATTGTTCATCTTAGTTAGATTCATTTTTTTCTATGTATTGGATTAAAAGTATATAACAATTCACTTGTTTATTAAAATATAGGTTTTTGGAGAACAAAGATATATATTTTAAGCAATTCAGATCAATACATCTAGCATTGTGTTATGAGTACAATGATATTATGATGGTAATGCATCTACATATAATTAATAAGGTGAGATATATGATATAATTCTAAATAGTAGTTCTTAATCTTGTATCATATTTGGTTTGAGAGAATGTTTAGCTAAATTTTTAGTTCATTTTGCTTATGCTCAACAATTTTTCAATATTTATATGCAGGTCTATATCACTCAAGTTTGGAGCATGATGAGGTTATGATGGAAATAATTCCACCATTTTTTATTTTGAAATAGGTCTTCAAGATTTTCTTTCCTAATAATTCACTTGTTTATAAATGTAGATTTCTTGGAAAATAAAGCTACTATGGACAAGCGAATGAGGTCAATGGTTATAAATTTTAGTGGTCACATATAATTCATAAGGTGACATCTATGATAGAAATCTAAGTAATGATTCTTAATCTTGCATCATATTTGGATTGAGATAATGTTAAACTAACTTTGTAGTTCATGTCGGTTATGCTCAATAATTTTTCAATATTTATATGCAAGTCTATTTATGGTAGGGGATTAACAATTTTGAGGTTTATTTCAATGATTTATCTCATTGAGCGAGGAGTGACTACTACAAGGACATTATTAGTTATATTTACTGAAGACTACATTGATGTATTTGTACATGAGGAAATGAAAAACTTGATATGGACATTATTAGTTATATTTATGATGGATGTGATTTTTTGTCTATTCTAACAATGCACATGTTATGTAGCTAGATTTCTTAGATTTGGATGCTCATAGGTATACATGCTCATAAATATCTAGTGTATGTATGTTCATGAATCTCATTTGTATGTATGTTCGTGAATCTAATGTGTATGTGTGTAAGGGGGAAATTGAGATCATACAATGCAATCAAATTGAACGAATAGAGACTAATATAATCAACAAAAAGGTGATGCATGCCCATTACTCATGAAATGAAACTACACAATTAATGAATTCAAGAACATAATTGAAAGAAAAACAATAACAATGAACTCAAAAACATAGTAGCTTTACCATCCCATGTTGGAATGTGTTCGCGAAGATGTTGGGTTGTCTGTATCAATGTGAAGCCTCCATTGTGTGTGCAAAAGCTTGAAGAATGAGCGTGTGTTGATCGAAGATATGTGTGAAGCTTTGTAAAAATATCGATTAAGATTGTATCATTACTTCGTTGTGTAAAATAATTTAATACTCTCATCATTTTTTAGAAGAAAGATGATTGTTATATAGAATTTTTGTTTCGAAATGAACGCTCAAGATCGTGTAGTAGAATATCTTGATCAACAGTTGAAAGATGTTGAGAGGAAATAGATAGGAATAATCAATGCAAATCAATTACATAATTGGTGTGATTGAAGAAATCAATTTTAGTGTTTGGTGGGATTAAGGAAATAGATTGAATAATCTATGGGATTGAAGAATAGATTGATTTGTTAAGAAATAGATGGATCAATCAGAGAATGAGTGAGCAATCGAGGGATCATAATTTACTCAACAATGAAAGTGGGTGAGGATAATTAATTAATTGATTTAATTAATTAATCCTTTTGAGTTGAATGTGCAAATCAAGTTTGAATTTTGCAAGAAAAGTGGTATTTGTTTGATTTGACCTTTTGATGATGTTTTGAATTATTTATTTATTTATTCAAATTTAGGGGAAAGTGGCATAGTTAAATTATTATGTTTTAATAATTTAATTGACTTAGGGGAATAAAGTGAATTAGCCACATAATTAAATAATTTGCATTATTTAAATAACTAGGAAGAATAAATTTAGATTAGGACTATGAAATTTATTTAAATGGTCAAATTTGATGAAAAGGTGAATTAATTAAATAATGTAATGTTATTCAATTAATAGAGGAAATTAGGGTTTTTGATGTATTTGATGTGAAATGTAGTGGCATTAGGTGATAATGATGTTGATGATGTGAAAATGTCATTTAGGATGTGTGATAAGTGTTAGATCAATTTTACATGTCTACATTTTGCCCCTCTTTGAGATGAAGTATCGGCTGCTTTGTTTCAAATATTTCAATGTTAAGATCAAAATTTTGAAAAAAAATTATGGCCCCTGTGCCCCGACGGTAAATGGAATGATAGTAGGACTCTGGGCTGCCCCCTCGAGAGGTTGATTGAAAAAAATCACTTTTGAGGTCAAGCTCACGACACTATTTCAATTTATTTATGATGCATAGAGGGTGAGAAATTAAGCCTACAGGTCTCTTTTCGATAGTTTAGATGTTCCCAGGAGGTCCTAATTTCAACCTACGAGTGTTTCTTAGGTAAAAAATTAGGGTTTTGAGGGTTAAAATAGGTGATTCAGGATTAATTATCCTCATTTACACTTTGAGCCTATAGAGAATTCATGTCTCTGGATTTCACAATTTGTCGATTTTCAAGGAGCTATGGTGAGTATTCAAGGAGCCCCACATCGCACAGATGTGGTTCGCAAGTTCAGACGACCTATAGGTGTTGGTGCCCTGGTACCTACCCTTTCATTTCTCATTTTCGTCTTCCTGTGTTTGTGTAATTAATGTGTAAAGTCAAAGTTGTCTAGTGTGTTAATTTTATGAATTTTGTGCTTTTGCATCATTTTTAGAACTTTTATTTTTTCTGAATGGATCACTTTTGACTATTTCACTCGCACCTACTCTAAATGTTTGCAAATGACCTAAAAGTTTTTTTTGTTTTTTTCACCCTTGCGCTAAATTTTTGCTTTTGATATTTTTGTGTCGTTTTGTGCGCTATTTCCAAAAATTTGTGCTTTTGAAAAAATTTGTCACTTTTGATATTTTTGATTTCGCCTTTATTTATTGCTTTTGGCTATTTTGTTCGCTTTTAACAAAAAAAATTGTGGTTTTGGCAAAAAGTCATTGCTTTTGACAAGAAATATTTGCTTTTGATTTATTAATATTTCTGAGTCAATTTGTTTGCAATTTTAGGTGTGTTTTGCATTTTCATAGTGAATTGTTAACATCATGGGTTGAATGGTTGGAGACGATTCTTAAGCTGCTCTAGTCAAGGGAGTGATGACTATGTGATCTATTTGATTTGATTGATAGGTCCCATGAGTTAGAGTGAGATGTTTTAGATGTTGTTTGGTTGTAGCATATCTGCTACATGTTGACTATCAAATGTCACTGCAGGATGATTACTACTCTTATGGAGAGGTGGCACTCAGAGACTTCATCCTTTCATTTACCCACTAGGGAGGCCACCATCACCCTTGAGGATGTATGGATGATCCTCCATATACCCATTCATGGAGAGATTATTACATATTTATTTTGACGAGGTACCCGCGCTATGTGTCGAGTGCTTGGTGTGAGACATCTTCAAGTTCAGGAGGCGGAGATAGACTTGTCTAATTTTTTGGGTAGTGTTGATCTTGTTTCCTTGGTCCTCTATGGTTTATTCATGGGGATCATCATTCCTGATAGGTGAGGCCAAAAATTTCTTATTGGTTGGGGTGTGTTCATCAAGCATATGTTCAAGCACAACACCAGATATGCATGGGGCCCATGTCTTCTAGCCTAATATATCGAGATATACACAAGGTCACCTACCATGGTGGTAGATCTATTTCAGATGGTGTCTCTCTACTACATGTATGGGCCTGGGAGCATATCCCAATTATTCAGCTTGATGGTATTTTGGATCGTACTTTGGGGGATCCATATTTGTATCATTATGAAGATTTTCTTCACTATACATGGCCTAGACAGCTTCCGTACTGGCGTCATGTTTTTGATGATATGCCAAGTTTTATATGGAGGTTGTATATGGATTGTGAGGTATAGCCTGAAGACCAGGAGTAGTTAGTATTTTTTAGATAGACTAGATGGCTCATTGGTCATGCCTTCTCTTTACACAAGAGATATCTACGCGATAGGGTTTATTGACAGTTTGGAGAGAGACGGTGATGTTTTCCTAATCCTTATGAGGCTCATTTTAGTCAGACTACCAAGGAGGTCCAAGAATGGATTCTACAAGCCGATCATGGCATAGCCTTGGTATATCTCAGAGCTCTTGCCCCATTCAGGTGGGGTTGGCCAGTCAGTTCAGCAAATCCTAGGTCTACACTAGATTTTGATCAATGGTGGGCATGATGCCTTCCATTGAGATTTACAGATCCTGTCGATGTTCTTGCAGTAGGTAGGGCAAGCATTATTGGTTGTCAAGGAGAGAGGAAACAAATTGAGATCACTGTTGAGCAGCTTGCCAGGGGAGGCAAGATGGTGGATAAGGTGATCCAATGTAGCAAGATCAAGGATAGGTTTTGGGTCCTCCACCACCACCTGGAGATGGAGTAGTATACTTAGCACAAATAACAAGCATGAGGGATGTAAAGGTAGTGTGGCGATAGGTCGTAGAGGTAGAGAGGGACTATTTGAGGGAAAAGTGAGATAGCAAGAGCGGGTGACATCATGTTGTAGAGGCCCAAGTACAAATGATCATGACTGAGAGAGATACTCTTATAACAGAGTGTGAGGCCCTTCGTTTAGAGCGATATCAGTTGTTACAGAGGGCTATATACTATCAAAATCTCTATGGTGCCTTCATTCCTAGAGTGCAACGATAACCACAGTTTGGAGAGCCTAGTGCTGCTATGGAGGCTGCATCTGGGAGACATTTTGTTAGATAGTCTAATATGTAGCCTGGTCCTTAATTTCCTCCTTTGATTGAGCAACAATTTATTTGTACTTTATCTTTATGATGTTTTCTGTTCAAAGACTTATATTGTAGACATTATTTTTTTTATTTTCATTTTCCCATCTGAGGCCTCGTATATATGTATTTTTGTGTATTATCCTATCATACATGTTTCATTATGATGATGTACCTAACATTCTCATTTTTTATGATGATATATATGAGATATACATGCTTTGATTAGGCTTCAATATATGTTTATGTGATAATTATGGATGATGATGTATGATGATGTATGTTTATACATGTTTTTTTACTTTTCTGATGTATGCATATGATGTGGGTAGATGGATTGATCATATTTTATTTCATATGATGTTTTATTATGTATATGATGGATGTATGCCTTATACATGATACATAATGTTTTCATTGCTTTATTATCATCGTGATATGCATTAACGAAATTGTGGATGTAGGATGGATATGGTACTAATGATATTGTGATGTAGGATGGATGTTAGTTAGAAGAAATATTTGATGATGGATAGAAATTTGATTTTTGTTAGTTATTGATGAGTTTCTTTTTGCTTTGCTTGGAAGCTTCACATTTTTAACAATCCTTTTTTATGCAGCAAACAGATATGATGCAGCAGGGTATTAATAACCAAGGTGACTTTGTATCCACTGTGTGGACTTTGACTCAACATACAAAGAATATTCTTGTTCATACCAGATATATGGAAAATTTGTTTAAAATATATGGTTGGTTGTGTAAAAACTTTTCAGACCAGTTACACAATGAGGTATGAAATACCTAACATGCAACTGCTACATGAATTATCTCAAAAAACCTTCCATACACTCAATAAATTAAGTATTCACCATGGTAGTATTACAAAAAAATATTACAAACAACAAAATGAAATGACACTCAATTGCCCCCATTCCTTCTTCTCTAAATTCTTATGGACATCCTTGAGAGATCCTGGGAATGAGTCAATAAAAAAAATCATAAAGATAAGACTATAAAAAGATAAAACAATGTTGCAATATCACTTGCCATATATGTTTGGGTTGGAGCTATTATCTGGTGTTGATCATGTCTATCATAGGAATGGATTTGTTAAGGCATATCTCAGGATGTTGTTGGTGAATTTTTCAAAAGATAGGTACTTAACACTTTTTCATTGTTTTTTTCTATTTGTAATCAAAGCTTTGTGATTGTTTTCTTGAAATTTATAGCTTTTTGTGTTTTCTATGTTTGTTTTTTTGTTTTGTTAAAGGGTGAGGATGATGATTTGTTTATTATGGATGAAAAGTTTATCACAAATTGTGATGATGGAGTTAGGATCTTTTTGATGTTTTGAGTTTTTATAATGTTGTTTTTGTTGTTTTAGGGGACTAATCTAGGGCCTCAAGGGCTCATCGAAGATAATCCTTGCCTACATTGTACATGCAGAGGCTCGTAGTTCACTTGGTTTGGCAAGAACATGTTTTTGATCTTTTCTATTTTTCTAGTGTTTTTGATTTTGTGTTTTTGTGAATCTTTTTGGATTTTATTTTTTGACTAAGTTGAAATAAATCCATGATAAATACCTAAGGGTACTGACCTAAGGCCTCAGGGGTTGATAAGCCATGCCTACATTATACATAGAGAGACCATGTAGTTCAACTAGTGTTAACTCAAAGCATAACATTTGTTTTGGAATCCAAACAACATTGATAACATGGATTGATATTTCACTTCTGTTTCTAGAGGATATGTTGTGGGAAATCTACTTGAACTAGCCTTGAGGCTCAATCAAATGTTGATATCTTAGAATTTTGAGTGAAGGAATAATCCAAAATTGTTATTTTGATTTTGTTATTTTTTAGATGTTTTTTATTTTCAATAGTTGTCTTGATGTTTTTGATGGTTTTCGATCATGATGGGATGCACAAGGATCTAATCCACTACCTATTTTCAAGAATTTTCCCCTAGTTCGAGATAAGACTACCTTCTCTAGGAGATTGGCATTGATGGTGCAACAAGGGTCAATATTGAATCATTATCAAGCCATGGTTGGACACATGTTTTATTATGGGATGAATGGGTGGATGTTTCAAATAATATTGATAGATAATGATGCAAGTCTTATTCAAACATAGCACCTATTTTTTAAAATTTCCTTTTTAACTTTTTGATTTTTTTTTATTTTTACCCTTTTTCCTAGGGTATTTTGATGTTTTTTCAAGTATATAACTTCTTGAGGTGGTTGTTGTTCAGTGGTTCGGCCAAGGGTTCTCCTTCATGAGTAGCCAATTGATAAGCTCCAGAGTCATCACTTGTTGTGATGATGAATGGTCCTAACGAATTGGGTTCAAACTTACCTTTTCCATCTTGATTTAGTTGTACCTTGTGATTCTCTTTGAGACTAAGTCACCAGCCTAATTTTTGTATCTTTGATCTTTTTATCATAGCTTCATTTGAGCCAATTCCAATACACCTGAAGATGGTTTAACATGCTCAAATGCCTTTCATCTAGGATTTCCAACTCATTTAATCTAGATACTTGATAATCTTCATTACTGACCATACCATTTAATGATATTCACAATGAGGGGATTTTAACTTCAACAAGTAAGACAACTTTTGATCCATAGACCAAGGAAAAAGGTGTGGCACCTATAGGTGTTTGGATACTGGTTCAATAAGCCCATAGATCTGGGTTTAGTTGCAAATTCCAATCACAATTGGCATCATTATCAATCTTCTTTAGTATTTCTAGGATGGTTTTGTTAGATGTTTCACCCTGACTGTTTCCTTAGGGGTATTAGGGCATGGAGAATCTATGTTGGATGGAGAACTTGGAACAAAGTTCTTGGACGTTTTTATTCTTGAATGGGGTTCCATTGTCCATTATGATGTTTTGGGGAATTCCATACCTATAAATCAGATAATTCAAAATGAACTTTGATATCTATTTTTTGGTGATTAGGTCAATAAAATTTCTTCTATCCATTTAGTGAAATATTCAGTTGCGGTAATAATAAACTTATGCTTGTTAGAGGAAGTAGGAGGAATCTTACCTACCATGTCTAATCCCCATTGTGAAAAATTCCATGGTGTGGTGATAGGTCTTAAATCTTGTGTTGTTGCATGAATAAGGTCACTATGTTGTTGGCATTGATGGTATTTTCTGGAATATTGAATACACTCTTGTTCCATGGAGGGCCAATAGTACCCTGTTCTCAATAATTTTTTATACTAGGTTAGGTCCACTAGAGTGGTACCCACAAACACCTTCATGTACCTCTTGTAAGTAAGTTTTTTCTTCTTGTGTGTTAAGAAATTAGAGTAACATACCATCTAAAATTCGGCGATATAATGTATCTCCTAGGATCGAGAATTTGGAAGTCCTATGAGTAAAGTTATTCTTTTGGGTTGTTGTTAGGTTAGGTGGTATGATACCATGTTGGATGTAATTGAATGTGTCTTGGTACCATGGTGCATTAGGAATGACAACAACACACACTATTTTTTATTCTGGGACATCGAATGTCAGTATGAGCAATTGCTCCATAAGGAATTCATAGTTAAGAATTTTCTCTAGAATATCAAGAAGCAAACCTATTGTTGCCATTGTGTCGACTACTTTGTTGTTGATATGAAGAATCTGTTCAAATGTTATGGTGAAAAAATATTCCTTGAAGCTATCCACCATTCTTTTATATGGCATCATCTTGTAATCTTTTGTTTGATACTCATCATTCACTTGTCTAATTACTAGTTGAGAGTCTTTGTAGACCTACAATTATTTTATCCTCCATTCAATAGCCATATTAAGTCCTGTGATTAAGGCTTCATACTCTTATATATTGTTTTTACATGGGAAAGAAATATTATATGCCTTAGGTATACTATCTCCCTATGGTGTGAGAAATAGGATACCTGCTCCAAATTTGTGTTGAGTGTGGGACCCATCAAAATACAATGTCCAATGGCTTGTCTGTTATGTTAGCAATATACTTTCATTTGGGAAGTTTGTTGTGACAGGATTATGATCTTCCATTGGTGCCACTACTATCTCGTCTGCTATGATCTATCCTTTGATGGCTCTCCTATCTAAATATTGTATGTCAAACTTAGAATCATTACCCGTTTAGCTATTCTACCTATTAGAGCTACTTTTGTTAATAGGTATTTTAGTGGGTCTACCTTTGAAATCAACGTTACTTGTTTGTTTAATATACAGTGTCTCAACTTTTGTGTCGCAAATAAAACAGAGAGACATACTCTTTCTATGGGTGAGTGGTTCAACTTGTAGCCCACCAGTGTTTGGTTGATGTAGTAGATCACTCTTTCTTTGTTATTATTATCTAGTTGTGCCAGGAGAGCTCCCAAAGCTACCTGTGTTGTAGACACATAGAGTATCATTTCTTTGTTTGGAATAAGCACCATCAAGACTGGAGGAGTAAGTAGGTACTCTTTGACTTGATGGAATGCTTGGTCACATCTCCCATCCCACTTGAATTTCATGTCTTTGTGTAGGAGATGGGTAAAAGGGTGACATTTTTCTGCCAGTTGTGTGATGAATCACCTGATAGATTGTATCTTCCCTTGTAAACTTCTTAGTTGCTTCAATGTCTTTGGTGGATAAATTTCTAGTATGGCCTTTAATTTTGTAGGATCTAATTCAATGCCCCTCCTTGACACAATGTACCCTAGTATCTTTCTAGATGTTACTCCGAATACACACTTTTTTGGGTTAAGTCTCAAGTTATATTGTTCTAGAATATCGAATACTTTTTCTAGATTGGTCAAGTGGTCTTCCCTTTTGATGGACTTCGCTAGAATTTCATCTACATAGTCTTCCATAATTTTATGTAGCATATCATATAATATTGTTTTCATCACTCGTTCATAGGTCACTCCTATGTTATTTAGACCAAATGGCATGATGTTCCAGCAGAAAGTCCCCAAGCACAAGTGAATGTCATTTTATGTTGATCATCAAGGGATTTTTTTATCTGATTATACCCAGAGAAACCATCCATTAATGATAGCATCTCATGTCATGTTGTTAGATCCACTATCATGTCAATACCTCGACAAGGGAATTCATCCTTTGGGAAAGCTTTGTTCAAGTCTCAAAAGTTTGTACAGATCCTTATACCCGCAGTGGGTTTTAACACTGATACTAGATTTGATATCCATTCCAAATAATCGATTGGTTTGATGAAACCTACATCTAGTAACTTCTTTAGTTCTACCTTTTCCAACAACGATATTTGAGGATGCATTTTCCTTTGTTTTTGCTTGACAGGTTTAGCTCCTAGAAATATGGCCAAGTGGTGTACAACTAATGTTGGATCTAGTCTTGGCATGTCTGCATATTTCCACGCAAAGTTTATCTTTCTATCATTGATGAACTTTGTGAAGTTTGCTTTCTCTTTAGGATCAAGTGATGTTGCATGGTATGTGATCTTGGGTGCTTCTATTGTACCCACATTTATAGGTTATGCTTATTTGACTAGGTGAGTCAACTTCTCTTGATATTCAGATATAGGGAGATTGAATCATCCATCCTTATGTGCCTCTAGGAGGTTTTCACCTTCAGATTCATCCTGTATTTTTTTCTTTTCAAGATCCAATAGAGCCACATTGCAGTTTTCCCTAAGGGATCTCATCTTGATTTTTATATTATCTTTTTCACTTTTGTGACTAGAGGAAACAATCTCCCCACCTAAGTTCACTTCCTATTTGAGTTTCATGATGAACCCTACTTTATGATCTTCTATTGGTACATCAGTTTGAAGTCCCATAAACTCTAGGACTGCTTCAACATTCTAGAATTGATCCAAAATAGGTGTATGTTGTTGGTTCCAATCTATCAGTTGTGGGTAGCAAAGGGGTAGGCTATCATCGTTATCTATAAAAATTATTGAAGTTGTTGAGATGGTTCATATGGCTTTGGCATAATTTTCCCATTAGGTGTCTAGGTCATCATAGCTTGAGGTGACAAAGGAAGGAGAATCCCATTCATACTCATTAGAGTCTGTTCCAAAATAATACAAGTCATCAAGAATGGTTTTGATAAGTTGGGTAGGGACTATACTCATGTCAAAGTTGTCATATAGGTCTTCAAATGGTAACTCAAAGTTTATACGATGGTAGATATCCAATGTCTTAACACCAGTAGAAGGATCTCCTTTCTCAAAAGAGGCATGTCTTGTTTTTGGAGTAACCTCATCTATAGAACCATAACCTAGTCCCATGTTCTTTTTTCTCTATCCACTATAATGGGTTTCCTTCTACCTTGTTTGTGTAGCCCAAGGCCACCTATTCCAGTATATCCCATTTGTTTCACTAGCTAATAGCCTTTGCTACTAGGATCAATAAGAAGGGGTTGTGGCTATTTTGGTTCCTCTTGTTCCTCTTTGTAGATCATGGATGACAAATCCTCTTTGAATATCTCCTCATCCTTCATATCTCCCCACTTGGTCAAATTTGTGGGTTTGGCTACCATTGTCACTACTTGAACATATTTGATCTCCATAGGCCCTCCATAAACCTTGGGTGTCGGTGGAAGAATTCAAATTCAAAATGCTTGATTGAAATGATAATTACTGCTGGGCATGTGCAAGATCATGCGGTCCAAAAAGTGGCAATGAGGAAAAAAACATGTTTTAACTCGCCAAAATCGTGAAAACAAATGTTGACTTTTTGTATGGGTTGGGTACAATATCCGTTTTGGTTTGGTAATACCAAACTGAAACAGATATCCGTTATAAATGTATATCAATTTCCCAAAATTCATTTTCATCAATTTATGCAAAAATAATGGATGAAACAAAATGGATATCCATTTTGAAAAGCCCAAAAAGCACACTTCAGTAAAATGGGCATAACTTTTATGTTTCTTATCGAAATTTAGAATTTTTATAAGCGTTGGAAAGGTGATTGAGATCTCTATGAAATTTACTAGGTGGTGGTTATATATTGTATGCCAAAAAAAAAATTATCATTTGAACTTCATATTTCATTTTTGAAACATCAAATACTCACTACTTTCACATGCAAAGTCATGTTTTCATGATTTTTTGTAACACTCATCTCAAAATACTTGAAACATTGGAAAAATTAATGAATAATGAAATATTTATATTTTTTGTATTAAGGAGATGAACAAATATTCATAAATCATCATATCTTTATGTCCCTTTCTCTACTTCTCTATATATCACTATGCCCCCCCTTAAGCTCTAGACCTATCCCTCCCTCCTTTATTCTCTCTTTGTCTCTCTTTATACCTATCTTTCTCACTCTCTCTCCTTGAGCTCTAGACCTATCTCTCTACCTCTCTCTCTCCATCCTTCCCCCCTCCTATTTCTCTCTCTCTGGTCCCTCCCACTCCCACTTCCCTTCTCTCCCCCTCTCCATCTCCCTCTCACTCTCCATCTCCCCTCTCCTCTCTCTCTCTCCTCCTCCCTTTGAAGTATCTTTTCCTCTTAGGTCTCTCTCTCAATTCTCCCTCTCTCCCTCTTATTTTTCTCTCTCTCAAGTCTCTCCCACTCTATCTCTCTCTTTTTTCTCTCCCACTTCCTCTCTCTCTCTTGATATCTCACTCACACTCACACTCTCTCCCTCTTAGGTATCTCTCTCTCCCACTCTCTCCCTCTCCCTCCCTCTCTCCCTCTCTCCCTATCTCTCTCCCTATCTCTCACTCTCCATCTACCTCACAAGTCTCTCTCTATGGTCCCTACCACTCCCTCTCCATCTCCCTCTCTCTCTCTCTCACTCTCCCTCTCTCCCTCTCAAGTCCCTCTCCCTCCCTCCCTCTATCTCTCTTTCTCTCTCTCTCATTCTCTCTCCCTCTCTCTTTGGTTCCTCCCCATCTCTCTCTCTCTCTCTCTCTCTCTCTCTCTCTCTCTCTCTCTCTCTCTCTCTCTCTCTCTCTCTCTCTCTCTCTCTCAGGTCCCTCCCACTCCCTCTCCATCTCCCTCTCACTCTCCATCTCCCTCTCTCCCCCTCCCTTTGAAGTCTCTATCCTTAATTCTATCTCTCTCTTAGGTCCCTTCCACTCCCTCTCTCCCTCGTAGGTCTCTCTCTCAAGTATCTCCCACTCCCTCCTCTCTCTCCATCTCCCTCTCTCTCTTCTCTCCTCTCTCATGTCTTGATCTCTCTTATTCTCTCTCTTACTCACACCCTCCATCTCCCTCGCATTCCTCTCTCTCTCTCAAGTCTCCCTCTCTCACACACACTCTATCTCTCTTTCTCTTTATCTCCCTCTTAGGTCTCTCTCTCCCACTCTCTCTCTCTCCCTCTCTCCTTCCCTCTCTCCATATCAAGTCACTCCACCTCTCTAAGAGAGAGAGACTTGCAAGGGAGAGATTGATAGAGGGAGGGAGAGGGAGACAAACTTGAGAGGGATAGAGGGAGGGAGGGAGGGGGAGAGGGAGAGAGGGAGGAGAGAGGGAGACAGATGGGGGAGAGAGATTTATCTAGTTAGGGTGGGAAGGAGACACTTAAGAGAGAGGGGGATTGGGAGAGAGAGAGAGAGAGAGAATTGAGAGGGAGGTAGAAAGTGAGTGACTGAGTGATTGAGTGAGAGAGGGATATTGGGAGACCTAAGAGGGAGAGAGGGATATGGAGATGGAGAGTGAGAGGGAGAGGAAGTGGGAGTGGGAGGGACTAGAGAGAGAGGGGCAGGGAGGGAGAGAGGGAGAGGGAGAGGAAGAGGGAGAGGAAGAGGGAGAGGGAGAGGGAGAGACATTTGTGAGGGAGAGAGAGAGAGAGAGAGGAGGAGGGATGGAGGGAGAGAGAGACTTGAGAAGGAGACAAGGAGAAAGAGATAGAGGGAGGTATAGGGATAGATACTTGAGATGGAGAGAGGGGGAGAGGGAGAGAGAGAGAGAGGGAGAGAGGAGATATATTTATCTAGTTAGGGTGGAAAGGAGACAACTAGGAGAGAGACCTAAGAGGGAGGTGGAAAGAGAGAGAGAGAGAGGGGGGGAGGAATGAGAGTGGGAGAGATACATGAGATGGAGATGGAGAGTGTGAGTGTCAGTAAGAGAGAGGGAGAGAGAGAGAGACATGAGAGAAAAGAGAGGGAGTGGGAGTGGGAGAGACCTAAGAGAGAGAAAGAGAGAGAGGTGGAGAGAGGGAGTGGAAGAGACCTGAGAGAGAGACCTAAAATGGAGAGGGAGTGGGAGAGACCTAAGAGAGAGATAATTAAGAGGGAGAGAGACTTCAAAGGGAGGGGAGGAGAGAGAGGGAGAGAGGGAGATGGAAAGTGAGAGGTATATTGAGAGGGAGAGAGAGATAGAGATGGAGGGAGAGAGAGACTTGAGAAGGGGAGAGAGAGAGATAGAGGGAGGGAGAGGGAGAGATACTTGAGATGGAGAGAGTGACGAAGAGAGGGATACAAATATACTTGAGAGGTAGATAGGGGGAGAGAGAGAGTGGGGGGGGAGTGGGAGAGAGATAAAGAGAGGGAGGGGGAGGGAGACTTGAGAGGGAGATAATTAGATAGAGATATAGAGGTAGGGAGGGAGAGGGAGAGGGAGAGAGACTTGAGAGGGAGAGAAAGAGACTTGAGAGTGTGAGTGTGAGTGTGAGTGAGAGAGGAGAGAGTGTGTGTGTGAGAGAGACCTGAGAGAGAGAGAGAGAGAAAGATGAGAGGGAGTGGGAGAGACCTACGAGAGAGATAGGGACTTCAAAGAGATGGAGAGAGGGATATGGAGAGGGAAAGAGGGAGGTGTTGATGGTGAAGATGACACAAACAACATTAAAACAAAATATTTCTACTCTATTTCTCCTGAAAAAGAAAGACAACATATAGTAGCCTAACTCCCAAGGTCCTGGTAGTTGGTTCTCAACTGTCTAGTGCCACTCAATCGGTTCATGCAATTGTAACATTCAAGGGGCCTATGCTGGTAACAAAATATTCAAGCTACGAATCATTCTTACCGACTGCTTTAGTAGATCAATGGGGTTTTTAAATAAAAGAAAAAGATAGGACAAAGGGGTAAAACAGTAAGTATGAATCAAATTTATCTAGTATCTAGACATATACCTTCAACAATGAATGTTTCCCAATAGATCATAAAACCATAAGATGACACAATCTATAGCATAATCTATACCACTGCATACATTTTAGGTGCTTAATTAACTTTGCAAATTTTTTTCTTCACAAATATTTCAAGGGTTTCAAAACAACACACATTCATTCATCATCAAGATTATAGATCAATAGACTTTTTAATAACTTCAACTCAATGACAATCTAATAAGATAATCCTTAAATATGATTCCTTCAAATGACTTTCATCATTCAAGAAACTCTTATGTTCAGCACAATCACTGCATACAGATAGATTATAACTTATTAGCCTTATCAAGCAAACAATTTAATTCTAAATACCATATTTCGAGAGAACCTGTAATTCTATTAACTATAAAAGATCAAGTACACTGTATCTCTATAAAATCACTACAAAATTCGATCTCCTAGCATTAGGTAAGCCAATCCAATTCTCAATTAGCTGACCTTTACAATATGATACCCATCTGGTATTTATAGATATATAAAAAGTCCAAACTTCACTTCTATTTTAGGCTTTCCACCTTTTTAGGAACAACTTTCTTGGAAACTCAGATCAATTTGATCTTGAGTTCTTACATTAGACATTCAGTTTAACTAAAAATAGAAGATATAAGGAAAGAAAAGAAGTCATGCGCCCCCAAGACTGTCAGTGCTGCATGCATGCAATATGCAAGGAAGATAAAAATCATGCATGTGAAGCTGGATCTACCATGAACTCATCGTAGCTAGTGAAGACTTGCTGTAAAGTATCCATCTCTAGCCCATCAATCCAGTCATCTTCAAATTTGATCTGATCCAACTCGGCTGCAGCAAACTCCTTCATACTTTTCACCTTTGTCAATTCTCTTCGTACAACTTTTACTTCCTCTTTAAGGTCCATTAACCGATCCAACATTGACTCTTCTCCATCATCCTCTTTTTGCATGAGTCCTTTGAATCTTTCATCCCACTTTTCCTTTATTTGTTTAAAAGGAATGCCCTCTTTTGTAAATGCATTTATATCTACAATAATGGAAATAACTACTTCTAACTCTTCCAATTGCTCAGTCAAATTAGTAACAATCTCTTGAACTTAATCCTTATGCTTACACAAAAAGTTAGTCCTAAACCGAAGTATACGAGAAGTTTTCTCCACAAAATCTTTGTTGTCTTCCTCAAGTATGGAGTGTTCCAGAAGAGTTGTTAGAGGCAATTCACTTACCTTTTCTAACTTTTGACTATATTCTTTATACTCTTCTACTTGTTTCTCTGATACCTCAATGTATTGATACATTTATTTTACTAACCCTTTTGTGTCCTTGTAGGCTTCAAAACCCTCTACCAAAACTTCACCCACTTCTCGGTTTAACTTGTCTACCCATCGGTCTACCATCTCCACCTTGCCTTTCACCTGTACCAAATCATCTACCTCCCTTTTGCTTAACAAAATAGGAGTCTCAATGGTTTTTACCTGTTGTGATTTTGGAGAGGAGACACTCTTCAAGAATGAATGTAGTTGATCCAATTGAGCTTTAAGCTCATCCTTCTTTTGCTTGTCCTTGATCATTCTTGACTTGGTTGTTGAAGCCACCACATCAATCAAGTTCATTTGTTGATTCCTAGTGGGCCTTCCCAAGTTGACAGTACTCAATTGATAATATGTCAGTTGCATGTCCCCTACCTCCTTTTTTGTCATTGGCATGGCACATTCAGCAACAATTTCTCCTTTGTCTGTGAGTCGGGTATATTGTAGAATTTTAGCCTTCTTCTTAGGCCTTTCCTGCTCTATTCCCTTCATCATATCCTCCCAATTGAGAGGTTATGGAGGTGTTCTTTCCCTTTTCTACAAGTCCAATTTTAACCATGTAGGAGCACTTGGAGCAGTAGTCATCATAGAGGGAAGAGGGAGCAATAACTATAGAAGGTGGCTGCATACTCACTTGAGATTGGGATTCAACCCTTGCTTTCTCTTGTTGTTCTTGTAGTATATGCATTTGTACAAGCTTTTCAGCCTCTTCTCTATCCTTCTGTTCTTGTATTTTCTTATCTTCCTCTTCTTTCCTCAACCTCTCTTCCTCCATCTGATTTCTCTCTACTCTTTCCTTTTCCAACCTTTCCTTTTCTAATTCTTCCTTCCCTATTCTTTCTTTTTCCAAAGCTTCCCTTTCTAGAGCTCCCCTTTCCAATTTCTCCTTTTCCAAAGCCTCTAGTCTTTCAGCTTCTACTTCTACCTCCTGTTGTTTCTTAATCAACTCCTCGGCCTCTTTTTCCTTCCTTATCTTTTCTGCTCCTTCCTCTTTTTGTCAAGCTTCTTCTGCAAGTTTTAGTTTAGCAATCAAGATCTCTTTTTCCCTCCAGTCTCTTGCTTTCTCCTCCTTAAGATCATGGATCTTTTGTATCAACTCTAACTTTTCATTTTCTACTTTAACTTTAACCTCATGTTCTTTTTGCCTCCTTTGCTTCTCTACTTCATCAACTGTTGCCTTACTTTCAACTTGTTTTGCCTTTAATTGTTTCTAGTGAAGTAGACCATCCATTTCTTTTTGCTTCTCCGCTACAGCCCTTGCATCAGACTCTCTTGTAGCATCTTCAAACATCTTCCATTGTTCTTCTTGTATTAGAATCTACTCAATATTCTGCTCTAAAGGCATGTTTTCTTGCAAATCCTTTTCTGACAAAGTTTCATCTAAATCTGTCTCAATTTCCAAAAATTCTTCCTCCATCTCTTTTCCCTTTTCAGCTTTAGCCATGCTATGAAGAGCTCCTTCTTGAATCTCTTTACTCTTCTTTCTTGTAAGTGGGGCTTGGGCAGATGATTCACCAAATGTAGGTGTTGAAATAGCAGATCCTACTAGAATATCTCCTTCTTGTGTTTCCTCTCCTTCATCTACCACCTCAAGTTCTATTTCTTCAATATCTAGAGGAAGGAATTCTAATGGCTCTTTAGGAGGTGCCTTCCTCTTAATCCTCTTGTATCCTTTACCCTTTTTAAGAACTGGCCCTTGAGAAGCTTGAGTTGTTAACACTAACCATTGTACACTTCTATCCAACACTATCCTTCCAATCTTCTTAATGTCAATTATTTCTTCAGCATCCCAATCAATTGGATCCAAGCTCTTGGTGCCAATGTTCAACGCTTGATAAGATGGATCCAACACCATTCCATCATCCACCAAGGTGTCAGAAATGTTTTCTCTAATACCAAGCTCTAACATGAGTGAGACTGATAATCTCTCATAATTCTTCTTCCTCAAGTCATACTCATCTTGCCGATCACACCAAAAGTCTTCTAACAAATTAAAATGTCTAGTGAACACTAAAGGTAACAAGGTATACATCTTCTTCTTCGGATCAAAATACTTATGAGTTGTATACAATCCCAATTTCAATTGTATCAACTCATTATAGACCACCTTTGCTCCTTCAAGTGTTGACAGCTATATTCACCCAACTTCATGGGAAATTTATGACATCCAATTTTATGCTTAATGCCAAACCGAGCATTAACTCCAATAGCTTGATATACAAATTCCATTAACACCATCCTGTTATTGCAGCACCTTGGAAGTAAATGTGGATGACCTTCAAAACCAAATAACCTGAAGTATGTAAATTTGGGGTATTGGATGTACCAACTCCCCCATTCAGCAATGAACGCCATGGCTTCTTGACTTAACTGGTATCCTGCATCTCCATTCAACTGATTGATGACCACATCTAAAAATGCATCATTGACTCTTCTGAAATGAGTCTCAGCAACTTGAAGAGATAATTGATCATAGTGCTCCCATACCTTCTTTTTTCCATCCAAGGCTTCCATTATGCCCACTCTGTTCAAACTTGGGAAAACACCCACTCTTGCTGCTGCATAAACAATGTAAGAGATCATAAAGAAACACTTGGTTTCTCTTATCCTGGTCAACTGATCATGTATGGCATTAGAAACAATCATTGACCAATCAAACTGTTGTTCTCCTTTCAAGATAGTCTGAATAAAAGGAAACATCCACTCCTTGAAGTAAAATGCATCCCTCTTTCCAAACACCCTAGACAACATCACAATCAACCTTGCTACCTCTTCATAGAAATCTGCCCTCTTTGGCTGATCTACAAGCTTGGTTAGAGATTTCTTTTCTACCTTCAACCACTTCTTATTCAAATGAGTTTTATTTGACCCCTTATACCTACTATATTGTTCCAAGGCCTCTGCCTCATTTAATTGCACCAAGTTCTTTGGATCTGGAACATCAAATATAGTTTGAAATGCTTGAGGAGTGAGATTAATAATCACATTGTCTTGTGAATCCATACATAGTCTTATAGCAGGATTGTAAGCACTGGCTACTATCATGATTAACTTCGGGCACTGGACAGATATAGGAAACAAAGTAATATGAGCTAACCCAGAGCTGATAATTCTTTCCGTAGTCAATGTAATATCCTTGTCAAGCACTTTCGAATACCACTCCTCAAAATTGTATTGACCTAGATTCGTATCAGTGATATCCGACCAATCTGATTCCACCTTGCTCATCTTCACAACCGAACTCCTGTGATTATACCTTAATGTATAAGGCAGTTGTTCTGGCTTTAACTTCTTTGGTTTTGATGCTACCTTTGATGTTTCTACAAGTTGGTTTCTAAAAGTAGCTTCCCCTAATGTTCCTGACATCTTTCAACTTTCCTGCAAGCAAAACCTCTAATTAGATTTTTAGATATTATCATAAAACATACTTTAAAACCATACCTTTCATATATGCACCGAAGGCGGAACCAAACAGAAACACAACTTAAACAGTCTCTTTTTACCACACTGCCGGACTTGGAGCAAAAAACGATATAGAAATTTCACTAACAATGAACGGGCTCAGAGTCGGAATCGGGGAGGTTATCGGAATTGGGATCAGAATGGAAAATGGATTTGGTTTTCTTTGGATTTTCAACTTTCATATTCTATTTCCATTCTGCTTCTGCTTCCGACTTGGTCATCGTTGTTTTGAAAGAAGATTTTCGCATTATGTGCGGAGCCAGATACGGGATAGAAATGGAACCGATAACTTTTGTAAAAACATAATTCTCAAGTTCAAAATGGATTTCGATCCCGTCTCCACCTAGATTGACCATGACGTCATCAAAGATTTTATCGATTTAACTCCTAACTTGATGACTAAAACCAAGGTCATATTAGATGAAAAGAAGCTTTAAAACACTATACTCATATGACCATGAGGAACGACTGAATCCTAAGATATCATACTTTAATCATTTAAATGTGATCACAGAGACCAACGAAACCCTAATCTAATGAACACGATAAAAACTAGGGCACGGATTTTAAACCTTGCCATTTTACCAGACCACTGAATGTGACAAAACCCTAAGTAAAAACAATGAATCAATTTACCCTCACTCACTGTAAATCTCTAATCTACCTCACTATAGATTTCTAATCTACCTAATCACTATTTTAAAACCTAAATTTAATCTAACTCACTACAAAACCAAAAACGGCACGATGCAAACACGACTAAAGCATGAAAGCGACTGTGCCCTAAAAAAGAAAGAAATAAAAATAAAAACAAACAAAAACGAGGAAACAACCAGAGCAACACAATAAAACAACCATTCAAACAAGTACACCAAGAAACATGAAATCATTCAAAAATAACATGATTCCAGATGCGGGAAAACATATATACAAAACACGCAACAGTAAATAAAATGAAGAACAACAATAAGAAAACCTACCTCGAATACACAAGAATGCAGCTAACCTTCTGAACTAATCCGCTCGCAACAATCTTCTCCTCCTTCAATCTTTCGCTCAAATGAACTCTGTCGCTGCTCTTTCGTGCTCTTCAAATCTCTTAATAATGATAATAATGACTCTTTTAATCCTTATATGAAGGTAAAAAAATGAATATTTCTACCTACACAACTAGCTATCATTAATGCATTAACACGTAGTTAAGGTGGAGTCAGAACTGAAAGAGAACCAACACTTCACAACAGTGCGACTTCAGTCAAAAAGTCAATGATCCAAAACAGCGAGGGTGGAACTAAAATAGAAACTGATTCAAAAACTTTTGAGAAATTTCCAAACTTCATTCCAATTCTAGTTCTGGGTCTGCCAACTAAACATAAAACAAAACCAAACACAAAAAGAAAAATAAAAGACCGACATAACAAAACTAAACAAAAAGACAAAGACCAAAACCAAAAGTCAAAATAGCAGAGGCGAGGGTAGAACTGATTATGATTTTGCAATTTTCGGTAAAGACTAAGTTAACACCCATTCCAGCTTTGGTTCTGCTAAAGACAAAACAAAAGATATAAACAAAAGACTGTCGGGATGAAAACCAAAAACAAGTTTCAAAGGAACTTTCAGAACCCGATTCAGTTCTAGTTCTGATTCTGACAGAGAAACAAAAGAAAAACAAAGTATTGGAAAAAACAAGACTCCAAACTTTGTTTCAAAAACAACTAAGTACAAAACTAACAAAGGGGGACCCATTTTGACCAAGGCAAAAGATGGGGTGGTTATGCAAGGCATAACAAGAGGGACCTAAGAGAAATAGAGGGAGTGGGAGAGAGAGAGAGAGGGAAGGAGAGAGGGAGAGAAGGGGAGAGAGAGTGGGAGAGAGAGAGACCTGAGAAGGAGATAGAGAGAGAGATACTTGAGAAAGAGAGAGTGTGAGAGAGACCTTAGAGGGTGATGGAGAGTGTGAGTAAGAGAGAGAGAGTGAGAGAGACATGAGAGAAGAGAGAGAGGTAGTGGGAGAGACTTGAGAGAGAGAAAGAGAGAGAGGGAGAGGGAGAGAGAGTGAGTGGGAGAGACTTGAGAGAGAGAGAGAGAGAAAGGGAGGGAGAGAGAGATATAGGGAGGAAGGGAAAGAGAGAGGTAGGGAGGGAAAGAGAGAGGGAGGGAGAGAGGAGAGAGTGGGAGAGAGAGACCTAAGATGGAGATGGAGAGAGAGAGAGTGTGAGAGAGAGAGAGAGATACCTAAGGGGAGAGACACTTTGGAGGGATGGAGAGAGAGAGAGAGGGAGAGAGGGAGAGGGAGAGGGAGAGGGAGAGGGAGTGATAGGGACCTAAGTGAGCGAGTGAGTGAGAGAGAGAGAGACCTAAGAGGGAGATGGAAAGTGGGAGAGGGATAGAGAGAGAGACTTGAGAGGGAGAGAGGGAGAGAGGGAGATAGAGGGAGAGATAGGGAGAGAGACTTGAGAGGTAGAGAGGGAGGGAGATAGCGAGAGAGATTTGAGAGGGAGAGAGTGTGAGTGTGTGAGATATTGAGAGAGAGAGAGGAGAAGTGGGAGAGAACAAAGAGAGAGAGGGAGTGGGAGAGACCTGAGAGAGAGAGAGAGACCTAAGATGGAGAGAGGGAGTCAAAGAGACTTGAGAGAGAGACCTAAGAGGGAGACATACTTAAGAGGAAGATATAATCCAAAGGGAGAGAGGTAGAGAGAGAGAGGGATAGGGGAGATGGAGAGTGAGAGGGAGATGGAGAGGGGGAGAGAGAGAGGGAGAGGGAGAGGGAGTGGGAGGGACCTAAGAGAGAGAGAGAGAGAAGGAAAGAAGGATGAAGATAGAGGTATAAATACAGGTCTAGAGCTCAAGGAGAGAGAGAGTGAGAAAGATAGGTATAAAGAGGGACAAAGAGAGAAGAAAGGAGGGAGGGATAGATCTAGAGCTTAAGGGGAGACAAAGTGATATATAGAGAGGTAGAGAAAGGGGTAGAGAGATATGATGATTTATGAATATTTTATCATCTCCTTACTACAAAAAATATAAACATTTCATTATTCATTACTATTTCTATTTTTTTATGTATTTTGAGATGAGTTAAAAAAAATCATGAAAAGGATACTTTGCATGCGAAACTAGTGAGCATTTGATGTTTCAAAAATAAAATATGAAGTTCAAATGATTATAATTACTTTTTCTTGTACAATATGAAAACACCACCTATTCCATTGTGTAGATCTCTCAATCACCTTTCCAACGCTTGTAAAATAGTCAAAATTTTGATAAGAAATGCAAAAGTTATGCCCATTTTACTAAAGAGGGTTTTTTAGGTCTTCAAAACAGATATCCGTTTCAAATGGATATCCATTTTGTTTTTCAAAAAAATGGTTTCCTGCTTTCCAAAACAGATATCCGTTTTGTAAAATAAAATGGATCTCCATTTTGAATCAAATATCTGTTTCAAACGGATATCCATTTCTTCTGACAAAATTTGCAACCTTGGGATTTCCCTCAGGTTTGCCTTGGTTTTTGGCTTAGCATTGCCTAACGTAGAAAGTCAACCAAAAAAACATGTTTATGAAATTTCCTTACTTTCCAAAGTTCACCCTTGTGGTTGATGACTTCTTTTTAATCCGAATTCCATGAAACGAAAAGGGTTTATAGAAAAAAAATCAGCTTTCCACCAATATAAGTTATGCCTTATTTTGAATTTAATAAATAATTATTATTGACTTTCTATATACATTACGACTAAAGTCATAATTGATAGGCTGATTGAAAAACTTCTATAACTTTCAAACTACTTAACATTTTTGAACCTACAATATGTGTCACATTCTATGCTTCGCATAGGATTAAAAAAAAAAATCCATAAATTTTTGACCAAGTTATGGTGGTCAAGCACAAACATTTTAATAATTCTGAAAATTTATAATAAAAAAATCATAACTAATTATTTACATGGAAAAAAATTAAAATTATTTTTTGGCACATTTAGGCATTTGTCCTCTACTTATATTGAAAGATTCAGAAAAAAAATATTTTTTTCTTGTACTTAGGGTGGTTAGACATACACCTGCTTCTTATCTTTTTCCTAAAAAATTTAGTACCACTGCATTGAAATTTCAAAATTTCACAAAATAGATTTACTTTTTTCCAAAAAAAGACTAGTAGCCTAGAAAATACATTCAATTTTCTTCAATTTTTATTCTTACATATTTTTTTAATTATGTTAATAACCTATTCAATTTTTTATGTCAAGTTGCCTAACACTGATTTTTTGAACTTTCATCGCCACTTAGAGGCCTAGTTTGGACCCCCATGATCCTGCACTGACCTTGTTACCTTTGTCAAGTACTTAAACCTTGGTTTCAATTTTTGGTTGCTCATTGGATGAGGGTTTAACTAATGTTGATGGTAGTGTTGATGGATCAACATATGAGAAGGAGTGAAATGAGATCATTACTAGGTATATGTTGGATTTTTTTATATTTTTCCTTCAACTTCGCACAATAATGGAAGGGTTCAGGATTGGCATATAATGTAACCTCCTTTTCTTCGTGAGGAAACTTTAGACATTGGTGAAAAGTGGAAGGAACTACTTTTAATGCATGAATCCAAGGGCGCCCTAGGAGAAGGTTATACGGTAGCTCGAGGTCAAGTACTTGACATGTTATTTATGTGATTGTTGGTCCTATCTACATAGGAAGCTTGATGGTTCCTTCTAATTTCCTTTCAAGGTCATCATAGGCCCTTATAGTAATGCTTTTTCCCTTGTCTATTACATTGTCAGAATACCCCAGTTGTTTAACAAATTTTAAGGTACAGATGTTTAGACCTACACCATTATCTATCAACACTCTCTTGACCAAGTGTTTGTGGACATCAACCTCTATGTAGAGGTATTGGTTGTGGAATGACTTATGTTGAAGGTTTTCTTGTAAAATAATAAATGGTGATTGGCCATGATTTTTCCAACCATGGCTTGGAACTAATTAGGATCGAGTTTGTTAGGGATTGATGCTTCTAATGATTTCTCTAGTATCTCCCTATGTGCGAGTGATAATTTTAGAAGTTCTCATATTGAGATCAAAGCGAGAGTCTTCTTTAGTTGTTCCACAATACTGTAGTCATTTCATGACCTAGCTATGGGTTTAGGTGGGGCTCCTTGTATCATGAATTTTCCTCGATGGATAGTTACATTACATTTTGTTTCCATACCTCATATAGTCAATAAATTTACCCTAGTGTCATCTTCTTGAGAGAGAGTACCTAAAACTGTGTCACCATAAGTGTAGTTAGAATTGTGATAGTCTCAGTCCTTTCCTTTTTCATTATTCTTAGTATGGTTCAGAATTGGATTTTTATATATTTGGATGTCTTTATTTCTAGGATGATGTTCGATATCCACTTCTCCCTTGTCAATCAAGTCATGTACTATGTGCTTGAGTCTCATACAATTATTTTTTGTATGTCCTTTGATTTTGTGGAACTCACATTAGTTCTTCTCATTGTACCATGATTTTTTGAAGCTTCGATCCTCATAGTTTGGGTGATCATTGACCTTGATGAGATTTTGTTGCACTATTTTGTGCATGATTGTCTCAAGTGGCTCTCCTAATGCAATGAACTTCCTCCTTGGTTGATCATATTTCCTTTCTTTCCCTCCTGGATTTGTTTCTTGGTTGACTACTTGATTGTTCTACAGGTAGGTAAGTTGAATTTTTTGTACATTATTAGGAGCATAGATTGTTTGTGCAACTTGATGTTTTTTTTGAGGTCCATTAGGATTTTGTACATTCCATATTGCTCTAGCATCAACTACTCCATCATTTGTAACATTTGTGTTCTTGGCCCAAATCTTAGGTTTATCGGTTGAATTAGAAGAATTGTCTCTTGGGTTGTTTAGCTTGATCACTCCTCTTGCTACGAGGTCCCTTTTTATGTGCAGTCTCATCTCAATGGCCTCTTCAAAGTTTTCAGGACATAACATGGTAAGTTGGTAGTTGATCTCTGCTTGGACATTTGAAAAAAATATGTCTACCAATTCCTTGTCGAGAAAAGGCCACTTGCATCGGCTAGCTTTATGTCTCCATCTTTGTAGGTAGGAGATAAAAGGTTCTCTTTGAATCTATTTAGTATTGTATATATTTGTGATGGTGATTTCTTGTTCTATATTAAATGAGAAGTGGTTTACAAATTTTCTAGTTAGTTCATCAAAACTTTTAATTCCTGGTCGTAGATGGGTGAACCATTTCATAGCATGACCAGTAAGACTATGTGGGAAGAGTCTCATTACGTAGGAGTCATTTTTTTTCACTTACATGCAAGGTACTAAGAAATCTCATACATGTTCTACTAGATCTACTTTTCCTTTGTACTTATCAAACTTGGGTATTTTGAAATTTAAAAAAAAAGGAATCATAGTAATGGAATGATCAAAATGAAATGGGCATACATCTTGAAGGGTATAAGTCTTCTTTGGTTTTCCTATCTACATGTTTGATACTCTATGATGTATGGCTTGTATCTATATTTCCACCTCTATTTTTAGTAGGTTTGTTTGTAAATCTTGTGTGTAATATCTTTTTTGTCCCACAATGTTCTTTTGGTCATATGTTGGGTATTGTGGAGGTATGGGACCTTGGTAACCATGTTGGGTGGAAGGAGAGTTAAATCCTTGTTGTGTGAAAGGAGGGTTAGGTCCTTGTTGAATGTAAGGAGGGTTAGCTCCTGGTTGAATGTAAGGAGGGTTAGCTCCTTTTTGGATGGAAAGGGACTAGCTCCTTGTTGGATGTAAGGAGGGTTAGCTCGTTGTTGAATGTAAGGAGGGTTAGGTCCTTGTTGGATGGAAGGAGGGTTAGTTCCTTGTTTAACATAAGGAGGGTTTTCTTCTTATTTGATGGAAGGAGGGTTAGCTCCTCGTTGATTGTAAGAATGGTTAGGTTCTTTTTTTTTTTTTTTGTTGAGGAGGGGTACCTTGTGAGTGTGTTGGTGGTACACCTTGTTGTTTGGAAAAATTGTACTAAAGGTTACTCTAGTAGTGTGTTTGTGAGATACCTTTTTGTTGAGGTGAACTATATTGAAGGTTACCCTGGTGGTGCATTGGCGGGATACCTTGTTGTTGGGATGAATCAGGAAGGGTACCATGTGGCTCACCTTGTTGTTAGAATGAATTGTATTGAAGGTTACCCTAGTGGTGCATTGGCGGGATACCTTGTTGGTGGGATGAATTTGGAAGGTTACTATGTGGCACACCTCTTTGTTGGGGTGAACTATTTTGAAGGTTACCCTGGTGGTGTGTTGGTGGGATACCTTGTTTGTGGGATGAATTGGGAAGGGTACCATGTGGCACACCTTATTGTTGGGGAAATGTTTTTTGAAGGTTACCCTAGTGGTCCGTTGGCAGGATAACTTGTTGGTGGGATGAATTGGGAAGGGTACCATGTGGAACACCTTGTTGTTGGGGAAATTTTTTTTGAAGGTTACCCTAATATTGTGTTGGTGGGACACCTTGTTTATGATACTATAGATTGGGAAGGGGACCATGTGACCCACCTTGTTGATTGGAAATGGTACCCAATGGTACACCTTTTTTTTGGTACTATTGATTGAGAATAGGACCATGTGACCCACCTTCTTGTTGGTACTATTTATTGGGAAGGGGACCATGTTACCCACCTTGTCGTTGGTATTGTGGTTGAAATTTCCCTTGCTTATTGTGTACATTTTGAGAAGGGTCAATATATGAAGTGTTTTGAGGCATGTATTGTCCTATTGGTAGGTTCTTACCTTGTGGTGTGTATTAGATGGACCTCCTTGATATTGTTGGGCCACCACCACTTGTTTGATTTGTGATGGTTTTATAAACAACGGGTTGTTTGTTGGTTGATCATTTCCTTGTGAGAAAATAGGTGGCATATTTAAAATATATGTGGGTTTGGATATCTGCCTCACAACTGAGTTATCTCCTAAGAGAATAAGGTTAGTATCTTTAAAATCCTCCACATTAAAGTCTATTGGTAATTTAGCACCACTTTATGCTAATTTGAAGAAGTGGGAATTTGGGTCTTTTTTCAACAGTTTGTCGATCAGTTTGAGCAACTTGGGGTTGTTGGAATGTTGAAATATTTCTTCATCATTTATTTCATCCTCACTATCCACCTCTTCTATAGCCACGCCTTTTGGGTTTTGGTTAGATTAATTTATCATTTCCTGTGATTTGTGGTTTATCTCCTCCTCAATAAATGTTTCCTTGAATGTGGGATTTTTTTTAGGGGTTTTAAGATCACTTGGCCTATAGCCCCATGGGTCACTTCCTTCATTTGTGGTGTTTTTTGGGGGTATACTAGTGTTTCTCTTGTTTGCTTCCATGTTTTTTTTGTTTTTTGAATACATGGTTGCCATAAACAAGTGTCAAGTTTTTGTGAACGTTTGGAGATTTCCTAACTATGAATTGATGCTTTATTTTTGGGGGATTTTTTGTTTTAAGGAAATGAAATTGCATTTATTTGAATTTTTTTGTTTTATAGATGGTGTCTATTTCCACACGGGAGGTGGTAATATGGGCTCTAAAGTAATACAACCCTAAGAACTCAATGATTCAAATTCTAAGCTCATATTAGATATACAAATCTGGTTTGTTCCTTAAAGGGTGAGTATAAAAATTTCTTAGCAAGATGTCCCTGTTGTGGTAAGTCTTCAAGATGTGACTCTTGATAGACCTTGAACTATGATGCCTATTTTTGAAAAGGCAGAATGTGGATCTTTGTTTAGGGACTTTGGTCTTGCAAGAGATCATGAAGATAAGCACATGCATGGGGTCAAATTGTGCATTTGTTTTTGGATTTTATGTTTTAAGGATGGTGTCTATTGCCACGTAGGAGGTGGTCATATGGGCCTTCCAACCATGAGATATAATTTTTGTTCCTCTTTGTCTAGGATGATTTTTTTGTTTCTACACCGGTTTGGTGTTTTGTTTTCTCAAATATGAAGCTCCTTAAACTGCTAATGATCTATGTTTGTTCACCTTCAATGTGTGTGAGACTTGGTTGTGTGATTGGTGTCATGAGGCTTGTTCATTGAAATGGAGCAATCAGATGCCAAATGTTCATAAAGTGAAATGGTGTTTTGATATGGTTTTTGTGAAGCTCAATACCCTAAGGTTTGAGTGTTGTTTTGGAATGATGTTATTCTTGGAACTCAAAATAATGAAAATCCTGAATCGATATTTCACTTCTTTTTTTAAAGGATATGCTATGGAAAATCTTATTTTAACTAGCCTTGAGTTCAAGCAACTATTGATATCTTGAAGTGTGAGTGGAGGAATGATCCAAGTTGTTTGTTTTGATTTTGATTTTAAAAATTAGGATGAGGTGTTTTATTTTTACAAATGAAATGATGGACTGATGTACTTTATGACGTATTTTAGGAGTCTAATTTCCTTTTGTTCTCACAAGATTTTGCAACCAATTTCGGATGGTTTTTCTATTTTTTACCAGAAAGCATAGTAAAGTGGTAGTTTCATGGGAAAAGCGACAATTCTATAGCAAAAGCGGTTGAAAAATTCAATTGTAGCCAGATTATGGTCAAGTGTGGAAAAATTAGAAAAGCAATTGCAACCTATTTTCTCAAAAGCAGCCTTTGTGTGTAGTCTTTCAAACTGGTGAGTTGCACAGGGGAAAGCGGTCTTTTTGGGTAAAAGAGGCTATTTCTTAGTTAACTATGGCTAGTTTTTAAGCAAGTGCATAAAATTTATCAAAAGTGACAGCTTTTCATCAGCCACTGCAATAAGACAGAGAGAAAAAGCGAGCTTTTTAGGTCAACTATGACCAGTTTTATGTCAAATGCGGCAAAAATAGAAGCACAAGTGGCATTTGTTTAGTTTTGTTTTCCAATTTTAATTTTTGGCAGCAACTTGGATGATTTTGCAGTTTTTTTTATGGCTTCATTTGATCTATTTTTGAGATTTGGCAAGTGATATCATGCAACTCAACAATCAAAACTTATTTGAACCTAACATGTCTATAACTTAAGCATGTTTTTTTCCATAAAAGCTCAAAGTTCATGGAAGTTGATATGCTAAAGTTATAGGTTCCAATGTTTACTTTGTCTTTAATGCAACTTGAAATGTGAGTCTAAATATCTAGAAACCTTTGGGGATATGTTTTAAGATATCCTTAATGGAGTGCAAATATAGGGCTTATTTCAAAGGATTCACACCAAGTCAAAGGTTTTGATGTTTTATAACCATGTTAAATGCTTGTTCTGATGTGTTCATTTTAATTTCAAGGAAATGTTTGATGTTTCAAAGTAACCGAATAGATTTGGAAATTTTGTGAAGACAAAGTACCGTAGGGATAGACACTTCCTCATAGATGGGCTTACCTCATTCCCTGAAGGGAGGATTTTACATGCAATAAATGGAGATTGTTTTAAGCTCAACCATAAGTCGGACTTGGTAAGTAACTTCTCGAAATTAAATTTTTGATGCACCACTTCATATAATGTTTTGGATAAAAGGGGTAGCTTCTATAAAAATTAGTTCTTAGTCATGTTTTTTATTAATTGGTGTTTATACACGTGATGATTCACTCAATTAAGAGGTCTCCTAGCCCTTGCAATTTTTTACGTATCACACAAATACTGAGGGAGGCATTCGTCGGTATAGAACATCTGCACTAGGTGGGTGATGAACTTTTCTCACACCCATAATTATTTATATAGCAGACCAAAACAAAAGTACTGCTTGGTTCATTCCCTCTCACAAGTTGGGAGGTAGGCCCTCTAAAGGTATGCTTTGAAATGTAAACACATGTGTGAAACTCAAGATGCTTTTCATCACCCAAGATCGCCGAAAGGCGCGAGGAGAGAGGATAGACACCTAGTTTTCCAAATAGGAAATACACAATATACACTTCATCGCAATTTTCATTTTAAGCCTCAAAAAATATTATAAAATAAAAAGTAAAGTGAAATAAAATGAAATGAAAGTGTGTACAAGATAGCAGTTTGTTATTTTTACATGCACCAAAGTGAAATATTTTGGATTTTAGTCAAAAAGATAACAATGTGCAAGACAAGAATTTGATTGGTTCATTTTAAGCACCAACCAAAGTGTTTTCTCTAAAGCATTGTCTTAATGGTCAACAAAATAAAATCGTCTGTTTGTCAACAAAATAAAAGCATTTGGTCATTTGTTTTAATAAGCACCAAGATTGAAGTGTGCTCCTAAATTATGAAAGCTTTAAAAAAGTTTATTTTTAGAGCACCTAATTGAAATGTTCGTTTGTGGGTTCAATTCTTAAGCACCAAATTGAGTGTGTTTCCTAAACTATGAAAGCTTTGGGAAAAGTTCATTTTAGAAGCACCAAAATTGAAGTGTTTGTTTGTGGGGTTCTTTTTATGAACCAAATTTAAACTTTTCCTAAACTAAAAGCTTTTGAAACAAATTAAAAAATTTGACAGTTTGCCTTCTCTGTAATAAGCATGTTAGTTTTTTGCTTCATGTAACATGTTCTATATCTTGCAAGAGCTACACAAACAACGTTATCACCATTAAAAAATCCAAACCAAGAAAATGTTAATGTTGGAAATTTAAGGTTGACTTGTAGATTTTTAAATGAAAACTTGACAAAGAAAAAGCAAAAATTTCAAGCAAAAGTGGCCCTGTCAGAAGCAAGTGTCAGTGAAAAAATCAAGTGTGGCTTCTATTTTTTAAAGCAGCTGAAAAAATCAAATGCACCTCTGTTATTTTTGCAAAAGCACAAAAAATGTCAAAAGCGGCCAAAAAAATGTTAGGTGCAATAGAAATGTGAAATCAAGTGCGTGAAGTTCCTATAGCTTTTGCATGAAAATTTTTCCAATGCGTTTATGAAACCTGCAACTTCAATTTTTTCTCATAAAATGGTTAGTGCTAAGGAATGTGGTCCTATTGAGTGTTCCAAAATGTGTAAGGGGGAAATCGAGATCATGCAATGTAATCAAATTGAATTAATAGAGACTAATCTAATCAGCAAAAAGATGATTCATTCCCATTACTCACGAAATGAAACAACACAATTAATGAATTCAAGAACTTAATTAAAAGAAAACAATAACAATGAACTCAAAAACACAATAGCTTTACCATCTCATCCTGGAGTGTGTTCACGAAGATGTTGGGGTTTTGTATCAATGTGAAGCCTCCATTGTGCGTGTAAAATCTTGAAGAACATGCGTGTGTTGGTCAAAAATATGTGTGAATCTTTGTCAAAATATTGATTAAGATTGTGGCATTACTTCATTGTGTAAAATATGTTAATCCTATGATTGTTTTTGAGAAGAAAGATGATTGTTATATAGAATTTGTGTTTTGGAATGAAATATCAAGATCGCATAGCAGAATATCTTGATCAACGGTTGAAAGATGTTGAGAGGAAATATATAGGAATGATCAGTGCAAATTGATTATGTAATTGGTGTGATTGAAGAAATAATTTTGAGTGTTTAATGGGATTGAGGAAATAGATTGGATAATCTGTGGGATTAAAGAATAGATTAATTTGTTAAGAAATATATGGATCAGTCAAAGAACAGAGTGAGCAATCGGGGGATCGTAATTTGCTCAATCATGAAAGTGGGCGAGGATAATTAATTAATTAATCCTTTTGAGTTGAACGTGCAAATCAAGTTTTACTTTTGCAAACAAAGTGTTATTTATTTGATTTGACCTTTTGATGATGTTTTGAATAATTTATTTATTTATTCAATTTTAGGGAATAGTGACATAGTTAAATTATTATGTTTTAATAATTTAAATGACTTAGGGGAATATAGTGAATTAGCGACATAATTAAATAATTGACATTATTTAATTAACTAGGAAGAATAAATTTAGATTAGGGCTTTATGGAATTTATTTAATTGGTCAAATTTGATGAAAAAATAAATTAATTAAATAATGTAATGTTATTCAATTAATAGAGAAAATTGAGGTTTTTGATGCATTTGATGTGAATGTAGTGATATTAGGTGATAATGATGTCAATGATGAGAAAATATCATTTAGGATGTGCGATAAGTGTTAGGTCAATTTTTCATATCTATAGTATGTGTGTATGTTCATTAATCTCATGTGTATGTATGCTTATTTGTATGTGTATGCATTTATGTATGTATGTTCAGCAATCTCATGTGTGTGTTCATGTGTGCATGTTCATGAATCGCATGTATATGTATGTATGTTCATGAATCTCATGTGTATGAATCTTCATGAATCTCATACATATGCATGTTCATGAATATCATACGTATGTATGTTCATGTGTGTATGTTCATAGTGCATGAAATCTCATATGAATTAATGTGTGTATGTTCATGGTGTATGTAATCTCATGTGTATGTATGTATGCATGTGTGTATGTTCATGGTGCATGTATGTTCATGCTTTTATGTATATATGCTCATGTGTGTTCATGGTATATGTAATATCATGTGTATGTATGTGTGTATGTGTGTGTGTTCATGGTATATGTAATGTCATGTGTGATTCGAAACGTTGATGATGAAAAACTAACAACACAATCTAATCCAGAAAACAAATTCAGGTCATGTGTATTTTCATGGTGTATGTATGTTCATGAATCTAATGTGTGTATGTATATTCACAGTGTATGTAATCTCATGTGTATACATGTGTGTATGTTCATGATGTATGTATGTTCAAGTGTGTATGTTCATTTGTGTTCATGGTGTATGTAATATCATGTATATAATCATAAGGCTCTTAAGAGACTATGCTAGAATAGTGCACTCCAAAATGATCAGGTGACTTAGGAAACAAATAGAGCCCTTCCAAAATTTACTTGCCCACCTAGCATTTTGGCACAGTCAATTTTGGTTCAAGATGCATGAAACAAAAAATATACTTGTTGCCAAATTTATGGTGCTCTCCACTAATAGTTTTTGCAAGTATGCATTCTAAGTTGGAAATTTTAAAGGGTGTTGAGTTGATAAAAATTGAGAGAGGTTAATTTGGAGGGATTCCATATCAACTTGTAGCTGTAGACAAAACATTCTTAGGTGCCACAAGCTCTCTGAGAACCACTCCATCATAGTTTAACATTTTTTTTCTCTTAAGGCTCTTAAGAGACTATGCCAGAATATTCCACTTTGGAATGATCAAGTGACTTGGGAAACAAATAGAGACCCTCCATAGAATTTAACTGCCCACCTAGATGTTTTGGGGCAGTCATTTTTGGTCTAGGATGTATGAGATGCAAATATTCATCTTGCCAAATTTGTACTACTCTCCACTAACAGTTTTGCAAGTATGCATTCTAAGTTGGCATGGTCAAACAATTTTGAGTTGACCAAAATTGAGAGAGGTTAATGTGGAGGGATTGCACATCGACTTGTAGGTGCAAAAAAAGCATTCTTAGGTATCATGATCTCCAAGAACCACTTTTTCATAGTTCAAATTTTTTTTCTCTTATGACACTTAAGAGACTATGTCGGAATAGTGTGCTCCAGAATGATTGGGTGAATTGGAGAATGAACAAAGCCTTTCCCTAGCATTTGCTTGCCCACCTAGATGTGTTGGTGTAGTCAATTTTGGTACAGGGTGCATGAAACAAACAATATGTTTCTTTCCAAATTTGTGCTACTCTCCGCTGACTGTTTTTGCAAGTATGCATTCTAAGTTGGTATGATCAAAATTGAGAGAGGTTAATGTGGAGGGATTCCATATCGACTTGTAGGTGCAGAAAAAACATTCTTAAGTGTCATGAGCTCCAAGAACCACTTTGTCATAGTTTGATAGTTTTTCTCTTAAGGCTCTTAAGAGACTACGCCAAAATAGTGCACTTTGAAATGATCAACTAACTTGGTGAACAAAGAAATCCCTTCCATAGCATTTAATTACCCACCTGGATTTTTTGGCATAATCGGTTTTGGTCTAGAATGTATGAAACAAAAAATGTGCTTCATTCCAAATTTGCACTGCTCTCCACTAACAATTTTTACAAGTATGTATTCCAAGTTGGCACGGTCAAATGGTGTTGAGTTGATCAAAATAAAGAGGTTAATTTGGATGGATACCATATTGACTTGTAAGTGTAGACAAAACATTCTTAGGTGATATGAGCACTAAGAACCACTCCATCATAGTTCAATATTATTATTTTCTAAAGGCTCTTAAGAGACTACGTCAGAATAGTGCACTCAGAAATGATTGTGTGACTTGGAGAATGAATAGAGCCCTTCCCTAGCATTTATATACCCATCTAGACATGTTGGCATAGCCTATTTTTCAAACCTACTGATAAATATATAATTTAGAAATTTAGAAACTTTTGTTTGAACACCCATTTTCCCATGGGAAGTCTAGGACTATCTTATTTTTCTCATTTTTTGGACATAATGACACCCCATAGCTAGATATTCATGTTTACTACCTTAGGAAAATAAAATATTTTTTAGCATGTACTCATAGGATTTGATAATCTTGTGGGTCTTCATGATTATCCCAATGTGACAATGGATTGTTATGTAGATTATGACAACCCTAAAATAATGAAATTAATAATGGCAATCCTAATCAACATGACTATACTATTGATCTAGCTATCATCCTTCATTTTTAAAAATAATATAACCTCTCCAAGAGTAAAAATAGTGTACCCTAACTCTCTAGACACTTGTCCTTCCTCACCTCAATTCCTTTGGTCACACATCAAAACCAATACACCCATCAAAACCATCAACCTCAATTCCTTTGTTCACACATTAAAACCAATACACCCAACATCACTCTCATTAATACTTTCAACCTCCTCCACTACTACTTATCACATATCTTGACCAAGAGTATAAAGACATGAAAGATGTGGTGAATGGATTGAGTAATTATGTCATTATCGCATTTTGTTCAAGTCTTCCTTAGATTAAGATCTTAAAATAATTCAAATACAAGGGCAAGGGGGACCCTATATAGCATGCACAACTTATATACTAATAAAGAAACTTATATACAAATTTATAGTTAATCTCAACCCATAATTGGCATTCCATGTCACTTATTTTGATGCACTAATCAAAAGGAAATTGAAAATTTGAAAAATCCATCATTGATAAAGGGGAAATTAAACTTTATTGAAAGGATTAAAACCAAAATGAAACTATAGAGACTAAGGATGTTAATGGATAAAGGAATCAAAGGATAAAGGATGTTTCAACTATAGAGACTAAGGATGAAGAAATAAAATTTGGTGAAGTTGCTCAAGGAAACCAAATTTAACAGTAGTATAAATGTTAATGTAAATGGATGGGGACCTCTGCACACAAGCTATAGAGGAGGACAAGTAATTTTTACCTTAGTAAAATTTTAGCCAATAAATTATATCTTAAAAAATGGTTATAATCTTTGTAATAAAATATGCTGATTTAGAGAAAAATATTTGAATGCTTTTAATTTTATTTTGAGTCAACTTGTTTCTTTATATGTTAACTTGAAAGAAGATGATAAATGTATCTTATTTCTTTACTCTTACCTAAATATTTAAACAAAATTTTTATTTCTATTAGAGGTAGTGGTGCAAAGATCAAGATGGATTACCAATTGTAAATGACTGGTGATTGTAATTAGGGAAAATCATATATAAAACTAGAATAACAAGATATCAAAACCCTAACTAGCACAATAGAGTACAAACAAGCATGAAAATCAAAATAACAAGCAAATTCAAACCAATCTCCAAGCTTGAATTGATTTATCTCCATTGCTCTTCTCCACCTGCATGAAAATGCATGGTTTTGAAGGTATGAATGTTGATATGTTGATTTCTCATTTTTTGCAGCATAACGATAAGATGAATATGATAGAAGAAAATAGATAGATAGATGAAAAGATTGAGAGAAATTTTGGCAGAGTGAGGATGCTAGAAGAAGATTCCCCAAATAACCTGTGAAAGGCTTGATTTATAGGAGAAGGCTAATTTGATTCGATGGCCAAGATTAAAAGTCAAATTTGTGATATGTGTGGCTAGGATTAAAAGTTTATTTTAGTGTCTATGATGCACATTAAGTGGATTATGACATGAGACCAAAATTAGGATGTGAGGAAATAAGTGGGATTCTTTTATTTATTTTGAAGAAAAGATGCTTATGACGCACAATGAATGGGGGTAAAAATAGGATGTGAGTGGGAATCTCATAATTTAAATAATAAAATTATTTAAATTATTTGTGCATGTGAAGAGTTGTAGTCATGTGACACATGTTGCAATATGGTAAAAGTGGGATTAATTCAAATATTTAATTTGAATTATTTTGAGACATGTGAAGGGGAATTAATTAAATAAATGAGATTTATTTAATTAATTGGGAAGGCGATTAAGTGGAATAAATGGGATAAGTGGGATAATGTAATGACCTAGGATAAAATATTACAAAATGTCTTACAAGGTCATGCATCGACTAGGTAATATTATGACATGGACAATTTTGGGTGTCTACATTTTGCCCCTCTTTGAGATGATGTTCGAGATGGTGAAATTTATGTCGAGTAACATCATTTCAAAGAAGCTAAGGTATGGATAGATGAAAAAAAAATGATGCCCCAACCACTTGAAGAAGTGAGGAGTATGATGAATGAAGGAAAGGGATGATAGAAGAATATGATGATGCAAAAGATATGAAGAAATGGGATGATGATATAGGATATGATAATGATGATGATGCCCCCTCAAGAGGATAGGTGGGTTGCATAAATACGGATATTCTCTCGAAATGAATGAAATGATAAAGGAGGGATAAGATGAATGATACAAGATAAGAAGTAGATGAAAAAAAAAATGACACGTTATGTTGCAATAAAGTGAGCAATCATATGTTTGATCTAGACGTTATGCACCAAGGTATAAGGACCAAGGTGATGATGTGTCTCATGCCCCAGCATAATACAACCTTGTCTAGATACAAGATATGAATATTAGCTAGGAGTGATTCAGATTTGATGCAAATGCCAATTGAAATGATAAAACACACAAGCAACAAGCATGCACAAATGATACAAAAACAAACAAGGTATTGCCCCTATCAAGCTGTAAACCGATGATTAATTGATTGACTGATGATGATGATAGTGTTGTCATTGTGGGGAACGATATATCCCTAGATCAACACGAGGTTAATTGATTGATTGATTGATGATGATGATAGTGTTGTCATTGCGGGAACGATATATCCCTAGATCAACACAAGGATGATTGACTGATTGATTGGGTTTACAACAAGATTAGGATCAAGACCAAAGGATGTGATTGGATAATTTGGCAAGATTGATTAGCTTTGTTGGTATGGATTAAGGATTGACTTGCATTTGGATTATTGCTTGGAAGGATTGAAGATGCTTGATTTGAAGATTTGGATGATGATTGTTGAATTAAATTGAGGAATAATTTACTTGGAATGATTTTGATTGATTGGATTGATGAAGAAATGATTTGATTTGATGATAATGATTAGATTGATTAGAAGAATGGGTTTGATTAGAAGAAGTGATGTGATTGATTAGAAGAATGGATTTGATTAGAAGAAGTGATGTGATTAGATAATTTGATGAAAAAATTGATTTGAAGAAGTTGACTTGATGCGTTGAAGTGATTTGGTTTGATTTTATTGCTTGGATTCTTGAAATGTTTTTATTTTTTCGATTTTTGAAATGTTTTGATTTTTTTAGATTTTTTCGAAATGTTTTGATTTTTTTGGATTTTTGGAATATTTGATTTTTTTTGGATTTTTGTAATGGATGACAATTTGGGTAGCCTTTTTGCTAGATACCAATGACAAGGGAAAACCAAGTCTAGGTGCAAGGAATAGATAGGATTGATGGATGAAAGGGTGGGTGATAGGATAAGGGACAAAAGGCTCATGATATATGGATGGATAAAAAAGGATAGGTCATAGTGAATGAAATGGATGCATGTATATAAGAGGGATGTGATCTCCAAAGACTATGTCGCATAGGAATAACATGCCCCATTCTAGGTACAATACTTAGGATTCTTCATGACAAAGCTTATGACACTAGGATAATGATAGGCTTGTTTGGAAGGATGAGGTATATCAAAAGATATCCAAAGCATGTTTCAACATTTTGCCCCATATTTTTATCAAGATCAAAAAGAGGAAGAGAGGATGAATGGACTCAATATGATAAGTATATGGGTATGATGGATAAAGATGGTAGGTAGGATGGAAATGATATGATAAGAAATGACATGATAGGATAGATAGTGCAGATGAGACAAAGTGCCCCCAAGTGTAAGTGACATAGAAGATCAACCTACATATCATGCCTTTTTCCAGGTTTTCATCATGGTACTTATCCAAGGCACCTGTTTACCAAGTTTTCACCATTGGACGAAGGGATTTCTCTTTTCTTTTTCTTTTTTGATTTTCTTTTTATTTTTTTGATTTTTGGATAGAAGGGGAATATGGATAGGAGGGACTCAAGTGTCTAGTTCCATGAAAGGTGATAGTCCCACTAGAGATGGATGTTATTGCATGGACCATGTCAAGTGTCATTATGCTCATAGATGTTGGTAAGGGATGACATGAAAGGGAGATGGAGTAGGTAGGTGATGGATTATGATGTGGATTATGAAGGGATTGACAGATTATGATGTGGATTATGTAGGGGAGATCAATGGGAGGCTTAGCCAAAAGCATGGACCATAGGAAGGTGATGAGGGAGGTATGTAGGATAATGAGTGAAGGGTGAGGAGATGGAGGTATGTGGAATTATTGTGAAATGGAAGGGAACCATGACCAATGGTTGCACACATTGTGATAAACGTTGAAGATTTTGATGTGGAGGAGGTGTAGGAAGCAATGAAGATGTTTTCGTAGGAGATGGGTGATGAAGTGCTTTAGGTACCCACATAGACTTAGTATTTTTATGAATTTTATTTTTCTTGTGGGATGGAATATGAGATTCTTGAATAGAGTGGGAATGTGAGGTGGAAGTGGATCGTTGGGATTTTTGAGATGTAGATGTCTCATTTGACTTGTTTTCCTTTTTCTTAGGGACCCAAACCATTTTAGTTTTGGCATTTTCTTTTGGAGGTATGGGCTTATATTGAATTTTGGATGGATTTTTCTTTGATTCTTTTATTTTGTGTCCTAGGGCATGAGGACCCTTCATATTTTTTTCTTTATAGCTAGAGGCATCAATTTTTTTGCTTTTGAATCCCATGGGTATGGTGGAATGAGTGGAAGCTTCATGTTTAGACAATGTGTGCATTGATTGGTCATGATTAGGATTTTTAGAGGATTTATGGATAGGTGGATAAGGGGATTGGATAATGGGGATATTAGGTGTTGGTAGTAGTGGAGGTAGATTAGATGGATGGATATTTGGAGTTGGAAGCAATGGTGGCAAAGTTGATGGTGGAAGGTGTACGGTCACACGCTTTTGAAATTTGTAGGATGATGGATGAGGGATGGCAACATATGCTTTTGGCATATGATAGGATTTATGGTGGAAAGAGAACTTATGATGGATGGAGGAAGTACCAACATCTTTAGATTGGTGTCCTTGGGGTGTATATCCAAGGCCATAAGAGTGTGGAGGGACCTTGACATGGATTGGCTCCAAAATACCTTGTTCATGAAGGCCTAAACCTTTACCTTGGTAGTTCATGTTTTGAAGCATACGATGGACAATGGGACTAGGTGTGTTTTGGACACTAGACTTGAGTTCATTATTAGATGAAGAAGGTGAAGTGGATAAAGGTTTTTTTTGTTCTAAGGAGGAACATTCATGAATAAAGATGGATAGACCAATAGGACATGTTGGTGGATTTGAAATGGGGTTTATAGTGGATGTGGAAGGATCATTAGGATCTTGATTATGTTCATTTAGATCCACACTATTGGTTTGATCTTCTATATTTACTTGGGAGGCATGTGTCTCATCATGACAAGTGGATAATGCGGGATCATGGATAGGACTAGGTAGGGGGTCTATAGGAGAATTGGAGGTTTCTTGCTCATGGATAGGTGAAGTAATAGGCTCTTGACCATGGAATGCATAGAGTTGGCTAAGAGGGTCATCATGGCCTTCTTGATCATAGGTAGGATCTATATCATAGAGGGAAGCTTCATCATGAATATGAACAAGTCTGTTATGAGTGGGACCATTAGAAGGACCTAGATTTTGATTAGAATGAGAGGCTAATGTTTCCTCATGTTTAGGATAATGCTCTTGACATAGCTCTTGGATTTGAGTGGAAATGGAAGTGGAAGGCTCTAGAAGAGGCTTGGTATGATTTTTATGATCAATAGGTTGTGGACCACATGATGGAGTTGGAAGAATAGGCATGACATTCAAAGGTTCATTGGTAAGCTCATTAATGGGTGCTTGACATGGGGATGGTCTTTTCCGTGCTAGTAGTCTTTGGAGAATATTGTTAAAGGATTCTTTGGTTGATGGATTATTGCTTGAGAAGCTGGATGGTGGTGTTGGTGTAGGACTAGTATGCTTTGAAATAGGCATTTTATTAAATGGTGATGGAGGACTAGTAGATGGAATGGTGTATGATTCCAAACTTATGGTGGTATTTCCCTTGTCAAAAGTATCATTAAGGTGACCTAAGATTTCTACAAAGTTTTCATCATCACTAAGATCTACAAAATTCTCATCATCACTAGGAGCAAAGTTTGACCCACCTTGGAGGATATATGGTTTTGGATTATCTTCATGATTAGGTGAAGGGGATCCTCGAAGTATGACCTTGGGCTTGTGACTAGAATTGTTAAGGATTAGGACCATTTTAGCAAGTGTTTGACTAGGATTGGGGTGATGATGATGATGAAATGATTAGATTGAATGACTTGGATTGATTAGGATGAAATTGATTTGAATGTGATTAGAAAAAAGGATGATTAGAATGATATGTTTATGTGTAGGTGTTTATAGCTTGATATGGAAATTTTCAAACAAATGATTACACATGTACACACATGAATCACATACGCAAGACACATAATCAAGTTTGAATTTGAAATTATGAATGTGATGATTAAGCGCGTACTTGAAGAAGACACATCAACAAGTCCTAGAACTAGTCAAGTGGGTATGGCCAATTAGGTCTTAAGCTAGGATGCACGAGGTTGACTAGGGATAATTTGAAAGAAAAATCCCGTCACACAATCGGGAGAAAGGGGTAACCCACCCTTCACCTTCACTTCCCAAAGGTATAAAGTTCTTTGGGGCTTAGCCAAGAGTGATAAGATTTTAACTCTCAAAGAAGCGTGTCTTTCGATTCACACTTTGATTGAGGTTGTCCCTAGGGGTGATAAAATCCCCTAGCAGGCCTCCTATGAAGGGTTTGACAAAAGCGAACCAAGTGAGGTGTTTTTTATCACACACACATTTGATTCACACTAGCAATTGTTAATTTTCTTTTAGAAAATTGAAATGTGTGTAAAACAATTCAAGCACTTGTTTTTTTTAAGCCGAAAGCCAAAATGTGTGATGAAAGACAATGATTCTTTTTAAGCCCAATTTTAAATTGTGATTGCAAACAAGATGTTCATTTTAAAGCTCCAAATTCAAGTGTTTTGCAAACAAAATTGATTGATTAAATGAGAGATAAAGATAATAAAATGAGTGCACCCGAAAATTTTTGTTTTCCAATCTGATGTGTATGAATGATATTGTTGCTACTACAACTCCTTATGATCACCTGCAAAATAAAAAAAATGACATTAGAATGCAGCCAAAACAAAAAGTTGATCAAGAAATTTCAATTTCAAATACACATTTTTAACATAACCAAATTAGATTCGATTATTTGAAGATGTTATTGATCCAAAAAATAAAAACTCAAAGAAGGAACCCCTATTAATTTTTTGAGAGCTTTCCAGAAATGTAAAGAAGTTAGAAAAATTCCCTGTTTTGCACTTAGAAACGTGGATTTGTGAAAAACATATAGAAAACAAAGATCGGATTATTTCGCATTGCATTTGAGCTATAAATTAAATTTGTAAAACAAAGACCCCTATTAAAATTGCAAGAGCTTTCTGGAAATGTAAACAGTTTGGAAAATTTCACTGATTTGCATTTAAAAAGTAAATTTTATGAAAAAAAATAAAATAGTGATAACGCCTACAAAACTAGTGATAAACTCTCAATATTTTTACTATAGCCCATTGAAATGATTTTTAAGCTTCTATGAAAATATTGTAGAGAAATACGTAGCCATTTGAAAGATATGATAGAATTTGTAAAACCTCAAGTTTCATCCAAAAACTGGTAAATCTGCAACAAAAAGAAACAATAAAACCCGCAAAAAGCAAGCTAGATCAAATGATTCACATTGGGTTCACAAAATGTAGTTAGGGAAAATCAAATAAACTAGAATAACAAGATATCAAAACCCTAACTAGCACAATAGAGTACAAACAAGCATGAAAATCAAAATAACAAGCAAATTCAAACCAATCTCCAAGCTTGAATTGATTTATCTCCATTGCTCTTCTCCACCTGCATGAAAATGCATGGTTTTGAAGGTTTGAATGTTGATATGTTGATTTCTCATTTTTTGCAGCATAGCAATAAGATGAATATGATAGAAGAAAATAGATAGATAGATGAAAAGATTGAGAGAAATTTTGGCAGAGTGAGGATGCTAGAAGAAGATTCCCCAAATGACCTGTGAAAGGCTTGATTTATAGGAGAAGGCCGATTTGATTCAATGGCCAAGATTAAAAGTCAAATTTGTGATATGTGTGGCTAGGATTAAAAGTTTATTTTAGTGTCTATGATGCACATTAAGTGGATTATGACATGAGACCAAAATTAGGATGTGAGGAAATAAGTGGGATTCTTTTATTTATTTTGAAGAAAAGATGCTTATGACGCACAATGAATGGGGGTAAAAATAGGATGTGAGTGGGAATCTCATAATTTAAATAATAAAATTATTTAAATTATTTGTGCATGTGAAGAGTTGTAGTCATGTGACACATGTTGCAATGTGGTAAAAGTGGGATTAATTCAAATATTTAATTTGAATTATTTTGAGATATGTGAAGGGGAATTAATTAAATAAATGAGATTTATTTAATTAATTGGGAAGGTGATTAAGTGGAATAAATGGGATAAGTGGGATAATGTAATGACCTAGGATAAAATATTACAAAATGTCTTACAAGGTCATGCATCGACTAGGTAATATTATGACATGGACAATTTTGGGTGTCTACAGTGATAATTTATGAGTGAAAATTATATGTAATTCATAAACTATTAAAGTACAAGATTGCAAGAAATCAATCTATAACATGTTATTGATCATATCTCAGCCATTATAAAGTGGCTATACATTAAATTTTTAAGTTTAAGTAGGAAAAAAAGCACACAAGGAACAAATTATATTGGATATTAATTTTTATATATAAAAGTGTAGAGTAATTATGTATGTACATATACAGATTTGGCATATATGCCAACTCAAAACAATTTTACAAAATATGGCATATTCCATCTCAATGCCTATATACAATGTACATCCCAAATAGCTATGCCATCTCTCATGAAAATCATAATTTTGTGGCGTATCATCAAAATGTAGCCTCTTCATGCCACCTGATGGATGCGAAGTTGACCACACAATAACAATTCAAACCAAAAATTAGATTAATTAACTCAATGGTAAATAACTTATACTACTAAATATAAACTTATCTACTATTTTTTATAACTTTCAAAGTAGCATCTAATCATTATACTAAACTATAATTTCTCAAAAATATCAATAAAGTCAAATTCAATTCTTGATTACCTCAAGCCTTTATTTTTGTTGACAAATATTTTACAAATGATGGTCCCTTAGGATGATCAAGAGTCCTAACATACCATAATGGTAAAGGATCCACATAGGTGGATATGGAATACTCTATAACAGGTAAAATAAAATTGACAAAATTAATATATAATTGTTGACAAACAAACATAAAATAAACATATATCTACTAGATATAAAAAATCATATATCTAGACTGGTGATGCTTCTTCAATTGTTTGGCAAGAGTTCATCATGGATACACCAAATACAACTTCCTATATAAAAAATGACAAGGATGTCAGACTATAAATGTATGTACATATATAATCATAATACATTTGAAATTAGCATCTAAATCAATACAATAAGCTCTATAAGTTATAAATAAACTATTAATTCAATTAAAATTTAGTTCAATTACCTCGAATCTTTTTTATTTCTTTGAGTCATTCTATGAATGAGATTCCCTTAGGATGATTATGTGTTTTAGTATAATAAATTGGAAAAGGTGGCACACCATTCACATCAAGAGTAGACTAAAAAAGTAAAATAAGATCAAGATATATAAATTAATATATTTAATTAATCACAATTTAAATGATATGCATACAATAAAAAAAGTTAAACATGCACAAAAATTTATACTGTGTCTAGTCAAAATTCAATGGTCAAAAGAGTACCATAATGGACTTCTCTAAGTTTTTCATTTGTCAACAACTATTCACACACTTAAATATACACTAGTACTATTAAATTTGATATTAATTTTAAATTAAATGCAATATGAAATAACTTTAAGTTTTACATGGACATAATATTTTCATTGTTCCTCTTCTCTAAATATATACTACACCTTGTTGACTCATCTCCTATAAGTTTCATATGATGGACCTCATACTTAACTCTGTTTAGAGTAGGCTCACTAGTCTCTCCAATAGGACCTAAACACATGTGATTGCACAAAGTGTAATTATGACGCACTTAAATATGTGTAGATGATGAGGGTCTACCAACATGAATTGATCCACTAGGAGTATCACTATTAGGCAACTAGGAAAATTGATAAGACTATGTAATCAAATGGTCAATCAAAGAGTGTATGGTCATGAGGTTATGCACATCTACAACAATGTTTGGGTATGCTATTGGAGGTGGGCCCAAAGAAATAGGAGGGGGAATATATGGACCTTGGAGTTGTCACATTTCCCTAGGTCTATCTTGAGGAATTCCTCTACCTACTTCTTAGAATTATCTAAAGTCAAAATAATTCACATGCTTTCCTAAAACAAACTTTGCATATAATTTGCAAAGAAAATAAAGAGGGACATCAAGATTGTTATTAGGTGGCTTATCAAAAACCATCCACCAATGATCCCCAAGTATTTATTGTAATACCCTCATGTGTGTATCATTTGATTGAAAATTTGGGCTTCTTTACATCTATAGATTGTCTATTTTTGAGATTCACAAAATATTGGGCTAATTGGGCTTTCGATATTTCTAATTGTTTGACTTGATCATAAGCCAAAGTGTTAGCATATTGTAACATCTTGGATTATCTTCACTTATAAAATGAATTATGTTGCCTTGTGAGGGCTTTCACATGATCAATTATTCCCTCTAAGTTGGGTGTCATCAAACACAATCTAGGGTGTCGACGTTAAATTTCAACAATGTTTTCAATTCAGTAACATTTCTATCAATTGAGTCTTGAATTGAAGGAGGGTTTGCTGGAGGGTTTTCAATGTCAATTTCTTCAACCATTTTTAAAAATTATTTGTAATTATTTATTTTGAAAATTAACTAATTATTAAAACTAATAAACAAAAACCTAATTTATACAAAGGAATTCTAATAAAACAAAAAAAATGATGATAAATTAAAAAAAATAACTTACCTAACAAATTTGATTCCCAAATATGAATGCAAAAAAATGGACATCTATTTTCTCGAAGCGAATATGTATTTTTGTCTCCTCAAAATATGTTTTCTCTATCATGGTCATGTAAAAATGAATAAAAATTACCTTTTATATATATAGCTCTTCAAAATGGAGTTTTTAAATATAAAAATATCTCAAAAATAGATATCTATTTTAAGATCTTTTTTAGTTATAAATAGCTCTCCAAAATGGATATTTGTTTTAGAAAGCTTGTTTTATTAAATATTTAATATATTATTATATTATATGATATATAATATCATATATGTCATATGTTATATATTATAGTAATATATATATTATAATATATATAATATTAGATATTATTATAATATATAATATATAATATATACTATTATAATATATGATATATAAGAATATATATTATATATATATAAATCATATATAATAGTAAACATATTATAATAATATATAATCCATATATAATAATAATATATATTTTATATATATAATAATAGTATTATATTATATGAATATTCATAAAATTATAAAAATGAAATTGCTCTACTAGCGAATGCGAATTATGAATTGCGAACATCAGGGAAAGAAAAATACCTAATGGAAGGAGGGTGTGAATTTTCAGAAAAGATTTAACTCATCACAACAAATGCGACAAGGTCCTCAGACTAAGCTAGTGAATCAAAATGTTTTCATCAAAATTGCATAGACATCTTGTCTAAAAGTAACCTAGTGATCAATCACATAAGCATAGATGGAGATCAAAAAGGGCATCAAATTCAAAGGAAGGCCATTTCAAAATTGACTTCAAAATGCCACATTTTATTATTTGGCCTAACCATATTGAAATCGACCAAAGAAAATTTTGATCTATAACAAAGAAAAGGGAAGAAACAAAAACCCAAAATCGCCAAAAAAAAATTAAGAGACATCAACAACAAAAGCCCAGCAATATCACTGACCATCAATCAACAAAAAAAGGGGGAATCCAAGGATAAAAGGAAACAAAAATGCATTAAAAGCAATCCCCTATCTGTGAATCGCAGCTCAATACCTGAAATTGATGTCCAAGAAAAAATAGAGGAGGATATTGGCATTCTAAAAAAACTAGCCATAATATGCAAAATAATTGGGCCACTAAAAGAGAAGAAATACATTGAAGATTGGGCATGCTCAAACATTATACAAAATCATGGGCTCAAATTCTTACTAAAACGATTCTTCATCATCATCTTCTTATCAAAAGAAAACAAAGACAAGGCCTTGAATTAGTCCACCTAGGAATTATATGGTCATCTGATATATGCGTAGAAGTGGGAAGCTAGCTTCAACCCATGAAACCATACACCATATCCTAAAGCCAAGTGGATAAGACTATACAACCTGCCACTCAATTTTTTATCTAAAGAATGCTTGGAGAAAATTGGAAGGTCATTGGGGACTTTGGTTAAGATAGATATACCATTGCTTACGGAAAACTCTTATCTATATGCAAGAATCTACATAGCTGCAATAAAGGATTTCCCTAAGGCAGTCAAGCTCAAAATCAGAGAAGGCATGTGGGCACAAGAGATCAAAATAGAAGCATAGAAAAGGCCTCACAAAAGAATGAACGAGGCATTCCCAAAAAGGAGAAGAGCAAGATGGTTCCAATGACCAAAAAGATTTGGAGAGAAAAGGAATATGGCAAACCAAATGATGATTATAAGGAGCATATGAGTAAGGAAATCTTTGTATCAAGAAAGGGGAAAGAAGGAAGGATCCAAGAGCCCACAAAAATATAAGAGACAGTCAAAAATACCCCTCCAAGTCCAAATCCTAAACCAAACCAAAGAAGGGAGCATCAACCCAAGGTGAGGAATTAGTCAAATCACAGAGCCTAGAGAAGGAAGATACCAATAGTCTGAACCCACTTCCAAGTTTTCAAGTCATGGAAGAAATAGAAGGGGAATGCTCAGAAAGTGAGTATGAAAAATTTGATGAACTAGACATAATAGAAAATAGATGCATATCTCAAACAGTAGCTCACTATCTAGATTTTCCAAAGTAGGATACAAAGAAGGGAAAGAAATCAAAAAAGAAGATTAGGGAAGAGCTTGCCCAAGAAAAAGGATTGAAAAGTATAAAAAACTTCCTCAAAGATATCAAGGGAGTAGAGCACTCACAACAAGATGAATTATGAAGTTAACATCATGGAATGTTAGGGGACTAAATGTCCCTAACAAATAGTATTTAATCAAACACCAAATTGAAAATGCTAAAACATACATAATCATACTGCAAGAGACAAAAATTGAAGATGAAACTATAATCAAGGGTAAGGTCGGGATTTAAAATGTAAATCGTCAAACATAAATCTTAAGACACTAATCAAATAATAAAGAACAAAGAAAGCATAAAAACAATAAATAATGCAACACTGTTACCAAAGTCTTCATGCCTCCATTGATTAAACTCTATTACCCTTCTCCATTTTGCTAGAATGTGATTGATGCCCTCAGATTATAAGTGTGCAACAATAGCCTGATGTCTATGACAGAAAAATATCGAAGAATTATTGTCTCAGCATAAATTCTAGATTTTCTACTTAGATGATAAAATGATAATGGCAACCATCTTTTATAGAAAGGACAAATTTGAATGAACGACCGAGAATAGATGATTTTAATTCCAATCAACGATTGAAATTAAATGAGATAGGACGGGAGATTGATAGAGGAACTAAATAATTCTAAAGAATCATTTAGTTTGAAAAGGAAAGTGGAGAGTTAAATAATGGAAACATTATTTAAATCTTAGACGAAAAAAGCAAGTTATCTTTTTGATTGAATAGCAACTTAATTCAAAAATGGGAGAAAAAGGCAAGTCATTAATTAAATAAATTTTAATTAATTAATGGTCGAAAAAGTTAAAATGAATAATTGACATAATTGACATAATTATTTAATTATAGTGGAAAGTGATAAATAATTAAAAAAATATAAATTTATTTAACTATAGAAGACAAGGTCATTGGTGACATAATTAAATAAGTAAAAAATTATTTAATTAATCAAAAGAGGAAATAGAAATATAGAGATGAATTAATTAAATAATTGAAATTATTTAATTAATAGAAGACTTTATGACATTAGACAACAATTAAATAATTAATATTATTTAATTATCAAGGATGAAAAGGGGATTTGATAAATTTGCGGACCTAGGACAATTTTTAGTGTCTACATTTTCCCCCTCTTTGATACAATGCAGTTTATCACATTGTGTCAAAGAAAATTAGTCAAAAATATGCCCTAGTGTGAACAAGGTGAGGAAGGATGATGAGGAGGTGGTGGTATGCCCCCTCGAGAGGAAAAATAGGTTCAAAGAACACGAGTGTGCTCTCAAAATGGATGAGAAGTCTAGAGGATAAAGGATAGAAGAAATGTTAGCATGGAGTTAGTGGAGACAAAGAAAGATTGATATTTTGCTAGCCTAGGTTTTGCATTTAATCATCATTGGGCATTAAAGATATGAAAATTTGATAATAAACACCATGGTATGACATAGACCAAGGTGTGCAAAGTTATCCACTTGTGAAAATAGACAAACATTAGACAAGGAATGTCCTGACTCATACTAAGAGCAAAGTTTCCCCAGTCTTTTTATCGAGATAAACCGTAGATAGGAATCAAATAAAATAGGTCATAAGACATCATTGCCCCTCTAAATACTTCGTGGGAAATTCTTGAGGTAGCTAGTAACATGATCCCAAAGAAAATTCAAAAAGATGAGATAAAATAGACCAACAAAGTCAACAATCATTCAGATTGTTTGCCAAAAAGTTTGTCAATTTGATTAATTGTTTAACAAGTTGATTGTTTTGATAGAGCCTAATTTCAGGAGAAGAAATATATTGTATGATATGTCAAGTCTGGTTTCGATCATGTGACCACCTATATAAGGTGAATGATAGATGATGATGATGATGATGTCCTAGTTTAGGAAGCATACATCTTGTTTAGGACAAATGTTTGATTGATTGATTGTTTGATATTGATTTGATGTTTTGACAATTGACTGATTTGACTTGAAGACTAGTTGGCTTGCTTGTCTTGTTAATTCATGATTTATGTTTAAATTTTTTATGATTGTTTGTGTCTGAGTTGGCTATGTCTGACTTATTGTGACTAACACGACAAACCCTAAAGGACCAACCTCGGGGGCTCATCGACAGATGGCCTTGCCTACGTAACAATGCATAGAGACCTCATACTTCGACATGACTCGACTTTGTTTTATTGACAAAGGATTGAATCATTATTTGAATTTTATTTGACAAACCTAAAAAGAGTGACCTAATGCCTCAAGGGCTCATCGATGAAGGCCTTTCCTACGTGGAGTCATAGAGGCAACGTAGTTCAACTAAACTTGTACTTATATGACTAACTCTAACTCTATTTTTGGGATTTTCAAAGCTATTTGGATTTTTTGGATTTTGACATGTTTTATTTTTTTAGATTTTAAGGTTTTATGATTCTTTTGTCTTTTGATGGTTTTATGATTTTTTTTTCTTTTTTGATATAGCGACCCCCAATAGCAAGTGTAGGATCCAGGGGAGACATAGGTCAAGTATTTTCTACTAGTCAGGTATAAGACCAATTTATTATGGATTGAAAAGCCTTATTGTGGATGGGTATAGGAATGACATAGGTGTTATGGTGAGTAGATATGAAAGGCGGAAAGATGCATAATGTCAATAATTATTATAGAGGACACAAAGATAATGGATTTATTATGAATGATGGGTGACTATAAGGATTGTGACAAATGCATGTGAATGATGCCTACAATAAAGTAAGCAAGCACACACAAGAATCCAAGGACAACCATGATCTTGCTCCTAGTCAAGCTGGAAACCAATTGATAGGTGATGATTACAATGATGATGTTGTTTGATGTGGGAAGGACACATCTTGAAACAATGTGATGATGATGATTATGTGACTAAAGGATCAAGGTTTGCAACAAGGCTAGAAATGGATCCAATGAGTGTTTTGGATGATGCATTAGGATGCATAGCAAGATTGTATGGGTTAGACTCATTTCATGACTTGGTTATGACTAGATGGGATGATGGATAATCCTTAGATCTTTGATAAGGGAAATCTAAGATAGGTGATAGGTATGAAAGGATGATGGGTGGCTTTGGTAAAAGATAGGAGACATGGGGACTATTAGCTAGAAGAACTATCATATGGTCTCCAAGGACTATGTCACGTAGGGATAATTTATTTTCTCCAAGGTAAATGTTATGAAGGTAATCACATAATATTTCATGGATAGTGTATGACCAAAGGATAGACATGTTAGAGTTTTTCCAAAGCATGATTTATGTTTGTACCCTAGTCCTTATCAAGATCAAGGTAGGTTGAAAAATGGATGGGAATGATATGGGTTAAATGGATGGATGGAAATGTCATGAGGAAGGCATGGGAGATGAGATGACTTGCTCCCAAGTGTAAAGGTCCACATAGATAATTTCTCTTACACATGACACATGTTTGCCAATTTTTCATCATGGTACATATCCAAAGTGTCATAAGAATGGTTTTCACTATTAGATGACTTTTTTCTCTTTACTTTTTTTTTTCTTTTTTTTTGTGTCACCAAGATGCTTGTTTGCCAAGTTTTCATCAAGGTAACAATTTTTTGATTTTTCTACATTTTATTTGTACTATCTAGACGATCACTTTAATGGTGTTGATGTAGATGTTGGTGTCATGATATGACAATAGTGACCTTTACAAAGCAGTTATCTTGTCATAATCATACACTTTCATACAATTGATTGATGTCATGTTGATCCTTTCTAATACTCGGGTTTGCCTTATTAGTAAATGTACATTGTGATAGAGTTCCATGAGAGTCCTTATGATAAAGAGTTGCTACCAAGATGTAACGGGTTTGTGAAATAGGATTTTTGGAATGTAGATGAGGTTTTGGATTATGATGGATGATGGTAGCTGTGGAAGGATTATTTGTACATTTGGATGTAGCAATTTTTATTTTCCAAACCTGGGATGGTGGATGATGGAGTTTGGAATTTTCATTGGGATTTCGTTTGCAACCGTGACTTTATATGCCTTGTGTGATTACCACTGTGAAGGAGGTAGATATTTGTTATATGTGGGAGACCTCTTTTCTTGTGGATCCACATTTTGATTGGACTTTGGAATTGAATTCTTGTCTTTAATTGATCCATCTTTCTTTGGAATCCATTATAAATTCATTTGTCCACTTGGATATTTGTATTCAATGACCTTTGATATTTGATTTTGGGCTTTGGACTTGTAAGACTTTTGTTTTTGTCAGTTCCAATTGATGGGTTTAATTATGATGGAATGACAGTTCATGGGATAAAAGGATTGTTGGCAAAAAACTTATGACAAGGACTACTCATGTCCCCATTTTGATGTTTTTATTGGATAAAGTGTCCCCTAATATCATGGAGGTATCACTAACATTTTTTTTCTTTATTGGAGAATAGCCAAGACCTTGATGCCTAGTATTTTCATAAAATTATATTGGTTCTCAAATACCTTGCTCATGTAGACCTAGTCCTCTTCCTTGATATTGAATACTTTGAAATATTCTTTTTGCAATGGAGTATTTGTCATTTTGGAATCAATATGTGAACCCATCATTGTGGAAATTGTTGCTTGGAATATTATCTTCTATGAGAAAGCCTGATTTGATAAAAGTAGATTATCCTAGTTGATAGGATATTTTGGATTTATTATTTGTCATGCTCATTTGTTCTCAATAATTGGTAGATTTTATGTCTTCTTCTTCTTTGACTTGATCAACAATAACTTCTTTATGTTCTTCTTCTTTGAATTGTTCCATGGTAACTTCTTTATGTTCTTCTTTGACTTGATTCATATCATTCGTTGATTATCTATGTGTCCCAAGGAGGAAAGTGTCTCATTTTGGGAAATGGATATGTTTGGAGTTTGGATAGAATTAATTGCAAATATTTGATCATGAATGGCATAAAGGTTGATGAATGGATCATTTTTGACTTCATGTTCAAGGGTAGGATCTTTGTCAAAGATGGGTGTATCTTGGGTGACATAATTATCTAGAAGGATTTCTTGGATGAAACTAAGGATAGGATCATGATCACAATAAATACCTTGATCTTGACATAAAGATGAAGTTATGATGTCATACTTTGGATTTTCCTTTTTACATATATCCAAAGGTATAGGTAATGGAATGTGATTTTGGACAACAATAGAATTTGCATGACTAAATGTATTTTTATTGGATGGGATCGTAGATTGGGATGGAGTGGATTAAAATGGATTAGTGGAAGGTTGGCTATGATAGTACATGGAGTCTTGGAATGGATTTTTGGAAAGTTGGTTAGGGTAGGATGTGGAATCTTTGTATGGATTAATGGAGTGTTGGTTAGGATAGGATGTGGAGTCTTAGAATGGATTAATGGAAGGCTGGTTTCCCTTGTCAAGGTTAGGATAAGGAAGACTAATGGATGTTTGTTGTGGATCAATGGTATGTAATGTATTAAGTGACTCTTGATAGTGAGGGTAAAAGGATGGAGGACTACAGCTTATGGATTGTTGGTAAGATGGGTAGATAGATGGTTGACTATGGGTTGTGGGTGATTGGGATGGTGAATTAATCCATTGTCTCTTGAATTTTATGGCTTCTTGGTATTGACCATTGTAGAGTAATTGGTATTCAACTTGACTATGGAGCATATCAAGGCGAATTGAAGACATGGTCATGAGGTGAAGTCTATAAAATGTCAATGCAAAGGTATGACTTAAGCCTAAGGTATGCAACCTAAGCTATGTTTTTTTAGATTTTTCAAGATATAAGGGATGCCTAATGAGCATACCAAGATAAAGAGTTGATCTGAAAAAATTTAAGGTGTTCTTACTCAACTAAGTTCTTCATTTATCAAATTCAAAATTAGTTTCTTAACTTACTTAATCTAAAATTTGTGCCAAGATCTTTAATTAATGATTTGAATCCACTATGCAAATTCAATTCATCAAACTACTGAGCTCATTGATTAGTTCCTTAGTTGAAATGTGGAATAAAGAACAATAATCAACATCAAAATTAAACCATAAGATCAAGGGCACATTTGATTATGGAGTTCACCTCTTTGGGCTACGTCTCTGGATCTGCTCAATAAGCGTGATCAATTTTCCATTAATGTTGAACTTGCAAAAATGCTTACAACACCTGTTCTTCTGACTACATGTGCAAGTTTACACTGTTGGGAAGTATCAAATCCCTACGATAACTCCCTGAATTCACACTGTACTAGTGCTTCCAACAATAACAACAGATGTAGTCCTAGTTCCTAAAGAATCAGCTGAATGTGAACTAGATACAAAGGTAATTTGCCTTGTCTACAACGCTAAATTCAACATGACAGTATTAAGTCAAGTATCAAAAACACCTTGATTATACCTAACACTGGATGCCCACATGTAGAATTTCACCACAACCTCGCAAGAGAATAAGTCTTTAAATTGGACTTTGATCGACGATCCTTCAAGCACAACCTTTTGTACGGAGTTCCAAGATTCCAATCTTCGTCTCAGGTTGCTCTAGAAAATATCCTCACTTGATCACTGGAGAAATGGGATGAAATTGATGATTTGGATCAATGCTTCCTAGAATCATAAACTGAATGAATTGGATGCCTTCACTTAGCATACTCACCCCTTTTTATATGTGAAATTTTGCCAAGTATGGTAGAAAACCATAAAATCCACAATATTCCCCAATCTTTAAAAATATTCCTAGAAATTTAAATCTTATGGATTATATTCATTTTCCATGTTAACCCCTTTGAAAAATCTTCAAAAAATCCTTTTACAAGCCCCCATTAACATTTTATGTTCACGGGCTATGAAGATTTCATAACAATTAAATGTTATTTTAGGAGGTTTTAGTTTAAAATCCTAACTAATAACCATTTAAAAGTTATGTTACGTATTCAAGCTTAGACATGGTTTATTAAAAACCCCATAAATATTACTTAATAATCATTTACATATTTAAAATATTATTTAAGCCCTTGAAAATATTTCATTCGAGCTATTATAAGTTTTGTTTGTTTGGGGTTTTGTTTTTATTTAATTCTAATCCCACCTAATAACCATTAAAAGGATATTTGTAATTCTCCTAAATCCACAACCTATGGAGAGGATAACTCTCTACATCCACAAAAAGAGGGTTTATAACAACTCAAGGGATAAGATGAGAGAAAATCCCATGAGTCTCTCAACTCCTCCTTGAGAATAGGAAAATAGTTGTGAGGTGGATTCTCACACAAAACTAATTTCCCTTTTTACAAATTAAATGAATGATACGTAAGAATTCCACTCACTTCAAGTATTAATCATTTTTCCAATTTAAATGAATAATACATGAGCTTCCCACACTCATTTCAAGTATTGATCATTTTTTTTAATTTTAAATGAATAACACATGAGTTTTCTTCCAACCCATTTGAAGCATTAATCATTTATTTTAAACTTTGTCACCTATCATCAAATTTTTAATGATTTGTCCTATGGTGAGAAAAGTAGGAAAACTTCACCTTCTGATGAGCCCCTGCACCTAGTTTGGATGAACTTTGACTGGCCATAACTCAGATGTATGAACTCCTTTTTTCACTCATTCAAGTTGTGTTGAGTCTAGTTTCTCGAGCACTTTGATATGGTGTTGATTCTGGGGGCATCTGGAAAATTTCAATTTTTAGGGTTCTAAGATCCACCTGGATCAGACCTTCCGACTAAAGAACTTTTGGTATCCAAAAGCGTATTATTCTTTTGAAAAAAATCCCTCTTTGCATTATATAGATCAACAAGCCCTCAACAGTGCCAAGGAAGATTCTGGCATAACACCGATGCTCCTCCTTGCTCACGAACTACTCAAACAATGGAAAAATGTGCCTCAGCTTGATGCATTCCTTCACCTTTGTAATTTGGAATGGCTAATTCAAGGCTTCACCATTCAGCTCTATCCATTCCTGTTGTAACATCAAGGCCATTGAAAAGCACTGCCCTTTGTAGGTCTTTGCAATCATCATTTGATTGAGTTTTGAAGTAGGAACATATAGGTCACCATGGACCATAATCTGCAACTTTGAGTCCTGATGTGTAGATGGTCTATCCATCTTTTACAAATTCTCCTCTTCTGCAATAGAAGCTTAGTGACACACTCTCGCTTCGAGAATTAGTTTCAGCCACTTGAGCACTACAAGAAAATTGCAAGTAACAAATCGTTAACCTACATACATAAGTCTTCAAGTATTCTCCTTCGGATTACAAGAGATATGGCTTCAAAAGCCTTACTAAATCTCAATCTTAGAGTAATACAACTTCATACAAATGCATGCAAAAAAATAAATTTAGAGTCTTTCACTCATAACCACACTGGTTTTATATCAAATAAAATATTACCACAATCTGAAAGGTAACATAAAACAAAGTTGACACAACTACATAGTTGAGATGTTTTCCCATCTCTTACGGTGCTAAACAAAGGAACTTTCTTCTTCCGACTGCTCTTGTTTCTACTGAGATTCTTCACGTACTCCCTCAGTAATGGTCACCAAAGGTTTTGTTTTTACCTCTGCAACCTCTTGTTGACTGGATTCCTTTAGTGAATTTTAAATTTCTTTGTACAGCTTCTAGCACTTCTCAACCCAATGCCCACTGATTCTACAGTGAGTGTAGTAATTTTGAGCTTTTTCCTTCATTGTAGTTTCCTTCCTCAAAGAGGAACTTTGAAGGTGTGATGCATGCCTCGTCTCCTTTGCTTGCATGACTAAATTCCTACAAAGCCTCTGCTTCTTGTTGCACCTTGCTACATATGGTTAGGGGCATGGAAAATTGTGCATGGTCGCATATTCCATCAAGCTGGTATAAAAGACTTACTACTTTCAAAGTCACTAGCAGATTGAAAGTGTTCATCACCTTTGGATTTTCCTTGACTAGCTTGTTCATTGCTCTTCTTAGGTGAACTGGCTTTGCCTTTGTCAGGTTTTTTCCCCAACTGTTGAATATTATCTGCCTTAGACTATCCTCCATCAGGTTCATCTTTTCCAGGAGATGATTTGAAGTCACCATAGTGTGGTTCACTTTCAACTTGACCTCTCACAAATATGGTTCTGGAACATTCTCCACCCACTTCACTATCATAACCCAATCTGATATAACAAGGTATTTTGAAAACCTTTATGGGCCTAGTTATGCCTTGGCCATGAATTCCAAGGCCTTTCCCACTATAGCCCATATTCTTTAGCAGCTTCATACCGATACCCTTGGTATGGTTTGCAAATGCTACAAAAGCATGATCATGGTTAATGGTGTTGAACTTCTCTTTTGGTATTTGTCCTTGATGTCAAAATTACGTTTCAGACTTGCACCTCGGTGATTGATTATCAATAGCACAGTTTACATTCTGATGGTTGGCACTCTTTTTTATATTTTGTCTTGGCATACTTGGTTCTGGCTTCGGCATTGTGATGATGTTTTTGATTGTACTGATCTCTTGACTCCATGTGCAAATTACAGAATTATGATTCTATTCTCAAGTGGTCTAATTCTAGTTTGACAGGTTTGACAATTTGAGCTATATTGTGCCAAGGTGATCTACAGGTTTATATGGTATTGGCATGTTCAAATTTATGTGGTTCATGGCATTGATAATGTTTTGAACAACATCATAGTTGTGTTTTATTTTCAGCCTCATACAGGTAATTCTTATAGACAACTTGGTTTTTGGAATCATAATTGGACTTGGCATTTAATATTAAGAAAACCCTATCGAGTTTCCTTAATCACTTGATATTTGCATGGGAATATGATAAGTTGATATCAATAGGCATCTTTTTAAGGAAAAGGTAGTAACATGGCAATATCATGGAATTTTTTGTAATGCTGATTTGATGCATAATTTTTGGCTTACATTCATTTGCAAATGAATTTAAAGGGAGTCATATGTATCGTGCCTTGTAATGGTTATCATGGAAAGGTCAATAAATTGAACCTCTCTTAGCATGGAATTGGGCTTTATAGCATAGCAAATGACTTTGAATAAAAGTCATATATGTATCGGATCTTATGTTTGATATTTTATTAGGCCTTAAGGTTGACAGTGGGTATGAGGATATAAGTTTCAAGTCACTTGGAAAGTGATTGACATCGACCCTTAGTAATAATGCCTTGGTGGTTATGGTAATCGGCATGTTGGTAAGACAAGGAAATTACATGGTAATGTTTTTAATTATGGTGTCAGTATTTTGCATGGATGAATTTGATTAAGTCAAAATGCATGAAGCCACGGACTTGAAATGGTATTATGATTTGGAAAATTCATTGATTGCTTTGCAAAGGAAAGTTAGGGCATTCTATTTGGTGTTTCACAAGCTTGTGGGTTTGGAACCCTTGCTTCACCGCTGCCATGGAAATTATCTCTCAATCATTACTCAGTTGTTTTTGTCTTACTACAACTCAAATGACAGCAAATGGAGCTCTTTGTAAGATCCATGTCATGGTCGGTGTCTTTGTCATCCGTTTGTCTTTGGGTGAAGGCTCGTTCTTGGAAGAAGTTTTTGTTGTTTTTTCATTCAGCTGGGTTGGTAAATTCTTAATGACAGATTCTCGTGCACTCTTTTCAGGTATTCATCTTATCATTTGAAGAATGAGGAACCATTACTTCTCATGGCACAAAAATAGAAGACATTTTTTTTGTTCTTTTCTGAAAATGCTCAAATGGGGTTTATTGTTCGTGGTCAGAAATACTGCATTTCAGTTCTCAAAGTCTAAAATAGATACCCAGATAAAATATCATATCCTCTTTGCTCCTGCTTTAAGGGATTGTATTTTTCAATTGGTGGGTAATCATGCTTTTTGAAAATTATATCATTCTTCTTCATGGAATATGTGGTATCCGCTCTTGGTCACTGGGTGCACAATCATGAGGGTTTGGTTACATTTTGTTGCAGTGGTATTCAAAGATATTTTTTATGGTGCATGCATATATTATTTTGTTTTTTACAGATAGTATTGTCTATGCAGGCTCCCTGAGTGGATAGGGTTCAGAGTCTTCTTTCTCAAAATACATTTTTCTTGTCCATTCTGTCAGAAGCAATCTTTTATTTTGGGTACTTCTTTGAATCACTGTAACATCTAGAAAAAGATTCGACGGAAGTTGGGTACATTAAAAATTACCTCTATTGTTTGAAAAGACATATATATGTTTTTGGGTTGTAATTTTTGAATGGTAATCAAGTCATATATGTAAGAGAAAAATGGAGGAAAAGAAAACTATTTTTTGGAACAATGAGAAATGACTGAGAAAACTAGTGAGAAAATCATAGCTATTGTATTGTCTACACAAGAAGACATGTTTTGATTTTGAGATTGAAAATCTGAAATATAAGTTTTAATAACAAGTTGTCTCAAGATGAGATAATGGATAGAATTCTGGAAGTTCATTCTTGAACTTTGAGGATTGTAGGTATTGTCTATTAAGAGGCACTTGTCATAAAAGAGAGAAACAAAGAGACCCTCTGTATCATTGTATTTTTCAGTAAACAAAGGAGTTGGTGCTCCTTGAAATCGGTGTTTCAAAATGAGGGGTTGGTGCTCCTTGAGTTGGTGCTCAGAAATCAGCCTATAAGGCATTGTTAAAAGTGGTTTTTAAAATATAAGCCTAGAAAGGCAATAGTTTAGGAGTGGTTTTTCTACCCTAGGAGGGTTTTCCACTCGACATATCTTGTGTCACTTTTCTTATCTATGGTTCCACTAATTTATTGTGTGAATGCTTTGGTATGCTATGTTTCACTGTCATACTTTACATTACAGTTATATGTGATTGCATTCAAAAAATGGATGAGTTAATCATTGATAAATGAGAGCATAAATCCTTTTTTTTTCATTTTTTGCAAATTTTTCAAATTAGTTCATGACACTGATTCAACCCCCCCCCTCTCAGTGTCTTTTTCACTCCAACAATTGGTATCAGATCGTAGGGTCCTTTGTTAGGTCTATCCAACCTAGGATTGATTTTGGCCTTGGAGTCTGTTCAAATTGTTTGAAGCTCATGAAGGCACATCTATGACTAGAGCTCCATTATTTGATGGAACTGATTATGTTTTCTAGAAAATCAGAATGGAGAGTTATCTAACTTCTATTGATCTTGATGTGTCGAGCATAGTGTTAACTGGGTAAACTATACCAACTACATTGCCCAAAACCCCTGATGAAAAGAAAATATATGAAACTAATGCAAGAGAAAAACATGCTCTCCTGTGTGCATTGACTAAAGATGTATTTATCAAAGTCATGCACTGCAACTCTGCAAGGGATATCTAGATTAAACTTGAAACTATCTATCAAGGAAATTAAAAAGTTAAACAGTCAAAATTACTCACTCTAAAACACTAGTTTGAAGAAATAAAAATGAGGGATGATGAAAAATTAGCTGATTACTTCTTGAGAGTTGATGAAATTTTCAATGCTATGAAAGGTCTGGGAGAAGAAGTAAAAGAATTCGATGTTGTAACTAAGGTCATCAGAACCTTATCGACTAAATTTGAAGCTAAGGTCTCTACTCTAGAAGAGAAGAAACACTTTGACCAGCTTACCCTAGACAGCCTATAAGGCACTTTGACTGCCTATGAAATGAGAATCAGTAAAAAAAATTCCTCTGCAAAAGAAACTGCCTTTAATATTGAAAGGAAAGAAAAAGATGAGGCTACTGAATCTGAATTTTCTGATTCTAAAGAATCCCACTTTGTTAGAAAGCTCAAAAAGGGGTCTGGAAAATATAAGGGAAAAATTCCCTTCAAATTTTTTAACTGTGGAAAAATAGGCTACTTTTCTGCAAAGTGCCCCTGTGGTGATCTAAATAGTGACAATGAGAAATCTAAAAAACTGCCTAAGAAAAAGGCCTATAGACCTAAACAAAAGTTCAACTTCAAAAAGAAGAAGATTTTGTTCAGCAAAAATGAAACAGACACTGAATCTAAAGATTCTTTAGATGAAGAAGATGAAAACATATTCATGGCTGAAATCATTTAGCAAGAAGATACTAACACCAATGATGTTGAAGATGGCGAAGCATATCTAGAAGGTGAACTAAAATATGCATTAAAAGAGCTAAGAAAACTCAAAAAATAAATGCTTTCTCAAGAACAAAATTTTGCTCAAGATCTTGCTCAAGAGCAACTCACAAATCAAGAAATAGTCTCCTTGAAGACTCAACTGGAAGAATTCAAGAGAGTTGAGGATTGTCTTCATATTGGTTTAAATCATAAAGATCAAGAAATTCAAAAACTTGAACATGAAATTATTGATCTTAGGAAGACCATTGAGAAGTATGAGAGTACTCTAAAACTAAATGACATGCTCAGTAAGCAAAAATTGAACAAGGACAAAACTGGTATTGGGTTCGTGAAGGGTGAATGTTCAAATGATGGTGCAAAGCAAAATGATATAGTTGCAAAAAAATGTTATGAATCTAATCATCTTGATTCTGATAAGAATCATGTTTATTCTTTTAGGAATAACAGAACATTATATAATCTCAACCCTTTCTTTTATGGTTACTATTATTTCTGCAAAAGGTTTGGCCACAAAGTGATCTCTTGCAGATTTATGAATCCTAGAACACCTAGATTTGGTCATAAGAAACACCTTGGTTTTGCTAGACAGATCAGATGATTTAAATGCAATACTGTGGTTCATTCTGCTAAGTAGTGCAAAGGTGATTTGCAATTTAAATAGTAGAAAACCAAAAAGGTTTGGAAACCTAAAAATGTCAAAAATATAGAGAAAACTATGTTAGTTCAAATAGCTTTTCATTCAAAGAAAAAGGACTTATGGGTCCTCAACAGTGGTTGTTCAAACCAGATGACTAGTGACAAAGAAAAATTCACAAATCTTGAAGATTATGTAGGTGGATATGTGAAGTTTGGAGACAATTTTGGTAAACAAATCAAAGGTAGAGATTCACTTCTTCTGAATAAGGACACTCCTATCTACAATGTGTATTACGTAGAAGGTCTAAAGCATAATCTTCTAAGTGTCAATCAAATTTGTGACAGTGGCTATCATGTTTTGTTCACTTCACAGGGATGTGAGATTAAAAATAAGCTTGGAAAGGCTATCATTGCTGGAAGAAGGACTAAGGGAAATGTTTACAATCTTCTTGACACACCTAGTAATGAAAATAATCAAGGAATGTGTTTAATGAGTCAAGTTGAAGAAATTTGGTTGTGGCACAAGAGACTAGGTCACATTAACTTTGACAATATGGTTAGGATCAGCAAAAACCAGAATGTAAAAGGTCTGCCTGTCTTACGAAAACCTGAAAATGCAGTCTGTAAAGAATGTCTCAAAGGCAAGCAAACAAAGGTGAGCTTTAAATCTAAAGAAAATTCTTCTACTAGGCCTCTGCAACTTGTTCATACATATATATGTGGTCCTACAAGGACTAGATCTATCAATAGTGAGAAATATTTCATGTTATTTGTTGATGATTACTCTCGTATAGTATGGGTTACTTTTCTCAAGAATAAATCTAAAGCTTTTGAACATTTTAAAGTCTTTAGAAAAATGGTTGAAAGGGAGTCAGATTTAAAATTGAAATGTCTGAGATCTGACAAATGTGGTGAATTCATCTCACAAGAATTCATTGACTATTGTGAAAGACATGGCATAAAAAGACAATATGTTGCTGCCAGAACACCTCAACAAAATAAGGTTGTTGAGAGAAAGAACAGAACAATAAAAGAGATGGCAAGGACTATGTTGGATGAAGAAAAACTGCCAAACATGTACTGGAAAGAAGTTGTTGATATAGTTGTTTACATCTTGAACAAAGTACAAATTAGAGTGAAATCTAATTTCACTCCATATGAACTATGGTATGGTAAATCTGCCTCAATTAAATACTTCAGAATATTTGGTTGTAAGTGTTTTATCAAGAGAGATGATGATAATTTAGCCAGATTTCAATCTAAGTCTGATGAAGGTATCTTTTTAGGATACTCCACTCATAGCAAAGCCTATAAATGCTTTAATAATAGGCTGAATAAGATTATTGAATCTGTCAATGTCAAATTTGATGAAAATATGCTTTTAGATATTGAACCTGTGTAGGATGACGAGGAAGAAGAATCAGCAAGTCCTAAACTAGCTAAAACAAATTCTAAAAATGTTGAAACAAGTCCTGAAAAATGTGTAATAGAAACCCCCTCAAAATATCTTGCTAGAAACCATCCTAAAGACTTGATTATTGGAGATAAATCTGTAGGAGTACAAACAAGAAGAAGAACTATTAAATCTGATGAAAAATCTCACATAGCTGAGCTTAGTGCTTTCTGTTTGATTACATAATTTGAGCCAAAAAAAATTGATGAAGCTCTAATTGATGAATGTTGGCTTAATGCAATGCACGAAGAAATTGATCAAATTGAGAAAAATCATACTTGGGAGTTAGTCCCAAGACTAGATGACAAAAATTTCGTAGGGGGGAAATGGATACTCAGAAACAAACATGATGAAAATGGCCATGTTGTTCACAACAAGGCTAGGTATGTCTGCAAAGGATATGCTCAACAAGAAGGTATTGAATTTGGTGAAACCTTTGCACCTGTAGCTAGACTTGAATCTATTAGAATATTCTTGGCTTATTATGTTTTCAAGAACTTTACTGTATATCAAATGGATGTCAAAACAACTTTTCTGAATGGTTATTTGGATGAAGAAGTTTATATAGAACAACCTGAAGGGTTCATTTGCAAAAACAAACCTAATCATGTTTACAGGCTGAAAAAAGCTCTATATGGCCTAAAACAAGCTCCTAGAGCTCGGTACTCTAGACTAGATAATCATTTGATCTCAAGAGGTTTTATTAGAGGAGGTGTAGACAACAATCTTTATGTTAAAATTGAAGGTTCTGATATTCTGGTTGTAGAAATCTATGTAGATGATACTATCTTTGGCTACAACAATACTGCCTTGAGTAAAAAAATCTCTTAGATTATGGAATCTAAGTTTGAAATGTCAATGTTGTGAAAATTAACTTTTTTTTTTAGGTCTTCAAGTTTCTCAACTTGAAATTGGTATTTTTCTCTCTCAAACAAAGTATGCAAGAGAGATGCTCAAGAAATTTCAAATGGATGAATGGTATCCAGTTAGCACTCCAATGGTTATAGGCTACAAACTTAGCAAGGTTGATGATTCTCTTGATGTAAATCCAATTGACTATAGATCAATGATTGGTAGCTTTTTATATCTAACAGCTTCTAGACTTGACATAATGCAGGCAGTTTGCATGGTTGCAATATTTCAGTCATCTCCTAAGGAATCTCATATTAATGTTGTTAGAATGATTCTTAAATATATTCAGGCACTCTTGATTATGGTCTCTGGTATCCTAGAAGCAATTATTTTTCATTAATTGCATATACTGTTGCTGACTAGGCTGGTTGTCTGGATGATAGGAAAAGCACCAATGGTGCTGCTTTCTTTCTTGGTGATCGATTAGTGGCATGGCACAACAAAAAACAAAAATCTGTTTCACTCTCCACTGCTAAAGCAGAATATATTGCTGCCACCTTTTGTTGTACTCAAGTAATCTGGATGTCACAAACTCTATTTGACATGGGTATTGAAGTTCCTAAACCTGTTTCTATTTTGTGTGATAATACTAGTATGATTAACATCTCCAAAAATCTTGTTATGCACTCTCGCACTAAACACATTGCTATCAAATTTCACTTTCTTCATGAAAAGGTGTTGGCTAATGAGGTTTTTGTGCAATATGTTCCTACACAAGCATAGTTAGCTGACATCTTCACTAAGCCTTTGGCTAAAGAGGTATTTCAAAGACTTTGGTCTAGATTGGGAGTTGTCTCTCAATCTTTGCTCTCTTAATACTCTATCTTAGTGTTAGGGAGAGCTTGTTAGCTCTCTTAGCAACTTATTGTTTCTTCTTATTTTTTTCTACTTGTTGCTCCATTGCTATATATGGAGCTATTTACTATTTAGCTTCTTGGCATTTCACTATTTTTTCCCTTTGTCCTAATGACAAAAAGGGGGAGAATTATGAGCTCTTGGTTCTGGTTCAGTTTTTTGGTTTCATGGCTCAGTTTTTGCCATCAAGGAAAAAGGGGGAGTTTGTGGAACGTCTCTATTGGTATTTGTCCTTGATGTCAAAATTATGTTTCAAACTGGAACCTCAGTGATTGATTATCAGTAGCATAGTTTACATTCTGATGGTTGGCACTCTTGTTTATATTTTTTCTTGGCATACTTGGTTCTGGCTTTGGCATTGTGATGATGTTTTTGATTGTACTGATCTCTTGACTCCATGTGCAGATTATAGGATTATGATTCTATGTTCAGGTGGTATAATTCTAGTTTGATAGGTTTGATAATTTGAGCTATATTGTGCCAAGGTGATCTACAGGTTTATATGGTATTGGCATGTTCAGATTTATGTGGTTCATGGCGTTGATAATGTTTTGAACAACATCATAGTTGTGTTTTATTTTCAGCCTCATACAGGTAATGATTATAGACAACTTGGTTTTTGGAATCATAATTGGAGTTTGCATTTAATATTAAGAAAACCCTATCGAGTTTCCTTAAACATTTGATATTTGCTATCGAGTTTCCTTAAACATTTGATATTTGCATGGGAATATGATAAGTTGATATCAATTGGCATCTTTTTTAGGAAAAGGTAGTAACATGGCAATATCATGGAAAATTTTGTAATGGTGATTTGATGCATTATTTTTGGCTTACATTCATTTGCAAATGACTTTAAAGGGAGTCATATGTATTGGGCCTTGTAATGGTTATCATGGAAAGGTTAATAAATTGAACCTCTCTTAGCATGGAATCAGGCTTTATAACATAGCAAATGGATTTGAATAAAAGTCATATATGTATCGGGTCTTATGTTTGATATTTCATTAGGCCTTAAGGCCGACAATAGGTATGAGGATATAAGTGTCAAGTCACTTGGAAAGTTACTGACATCGACCCTTAGTAATAATGCCTTGGTGGTTATGGTAATCAACATGTTGGTAAGACAAGTAAATTACATGGTAATGTTTTTAATTATGGTGTCGATCTTTTGCATGGATGAATTTTATTATGTCAAAATGCATGAAGCCGCGGACTTGAAATGGTATTATGATTTGTAAAATTCATCAATTTCTTTGCAAAGGAAAGTTAGGGCATTCTATTTGGTGTTTCACAAGCTTGTGGGTTTGGAACCCTTGCTTCACTACCGCCACGGAAATTATCTCTCAGCCATTACTCAGTTGTTTTTGTCTTACTGCAACTCAAATGACAGTGAATGGAGCTCTATGTAAGATCCATGCCATGGTTGGTGTCTTTGTCATCCATTTGTCTTTGGGTGAAGGCTTGTTCTTAGAAGAAGTTTTTGTTGTTTTTTCATTCAGTCGGGTTGGTAAATTCTTAATGATAGATTCTCACACATTCTTTTCAGATATTCATCTTATCATTTGAAGAATGAGGAGCCGTTATTTCTCGTGGAACAAAAATAGAAGACATTTTTTTTTGTTCTTTTCTGAAAATGCTCAAATGGGGTTTATTGTTTGTGGTCAAAAATACTGCATATCAATTCTCAAAGTCTAAAATAGATACCTAGATAAAATATCATATCCTCTTTGCTCCTGCTTTAAGGGATTGTAGTTTTTTCAGTTGGTGGGTAATCATGCTTTCTGAAAAATATATCATTCTTCTTCATGGATTATGTGGTATCTGCTCTTGGTCACTGGGTGCACAATCATGAGGGTTTGGTTACATTTTATTGCAGTGGTATTCAAAGATATCTTTTTATGGTGCATGCATTATATTGTTTTGTTTTTATAGATAGTATTGTCTGTGTAGGATCCTTGAGTGGACAGGGTTCAAAGTCTTCTTTCTAAAAATATATTTTTATTGTCCATTCTGTCAGAAGCAATCTTCTATTTTGGGTACATCTCTGAATCACTGTAACATCTAGAAAAAGATTCGACAAAAGTTGGGTACATTAAAAATTACCTCTGTTGTTTGAAAAGACATATATGTTTTTGGGTTGTAATTTTTAAATGGTAATCAAGTCATATGTGTAAGAGAAAAATAGAGGAAAAGAAAACTATTTTTTGGAACAATGAGAAACGACTGAGAAAGCCAGTGAGAAAATCATAGCTATTGTATTGTCTACACAGGAAGACATGTTTTGATTTTGAGATTGAAAATCTGAAATATAAGTTTTAATAACAATTTATCTCAAGATGAGATAATGGCTAGAATTCTGGAAGTTCATTCTTGAACTTTAAGGATTGTAGGTATTGGTTGTTAAGAGGCACTTGTGAGAAAATAGAGAAACAGAGAGACCATCTGTATCATTGTATTTTTCAGTAAATAGAGAAGGAGTTGGTGCTCCTTGAAATAGGTGTTTCAAAATGAGGGGTTGGTGCTCAGAAATCAGCCTATAAGGCATTGTTAAAAGTGGTTTTTAAAATATAAGCCTAAAAAGGAAGCAGTTTAGGAGTGGTTTTTCTACCCCACGAGGGTTTTCCACTCGGCATATCTTGTGTCACTTTGCTTATCTATGGTTCCACTGATTTATTGTGTGAATGCTTTGGTATGCTATGTTCCACTGTCATACTTCTCATTACAGTTATATGTGATTGCATTCAATATATGGATGAGTTAATCATTGATAAATGAAAGCGTAAATCTATTTTATTTTAGTTTTTGCAAATTTGTCAAATCAGTTCATGACACTGATTCACCCCCCCCCCCCCCTCTCAGTGTATTTTTCACTCCAACAAATGGAAGGCATTGAAATTACTTCATTTATTACCTTCTCCATCACTTGATCAAAATCCTTAATTTTTGTCGATGGCTCCTTCTGAACTGATGTAGATTAAGCCTCCAAATTGTTAGGTTGTGTAAGGGGCACATATGAGGAATCCTTTGAGTGTGGACAAAAGGTGTAGATGTCAGGATCTTCAATCTGAGGAGGGCTCTTTGCAACCGAAATTTCTCCCATTTGTTCCTCCACAACACTCTACAACATCATGTGTAACTTCCTCTTATCATCTTCCAAGTCTTTGAGGTGACTCCTCAACTTAGAATTTTCCCTCTGGAGATGTTGGTTGGCTTCCTCAAGTTCCTAAAGCCTCCCAAACTTATCTCGGTGGAGTGCTTCAATCATCTTCTTCATAGTAAAGAAGTCATCCATCATCAATGCAAACATTGTCACCTTGGAATATTCCCCTTGTTCATATGCCATTTTCCTCTTGGATGTACACATGTGACCCTTGCAGACTTGCAAACCGACAAACTGTCAAATTGATCAAAATGGCTAATTTGCCCAAACTGGTAACTTGAGGTTAGAAAACTGCTAGGCTACCACTTGATCTGAAAAACTTTAGAGTGTGCTTACTCAACTAAGTTCTTCATTTATCAAATTTGAAATCAATTGCTTAACTTACTTAATCTCAAATTTTTTCTAAGATCTTTAATTAATTATTCGAATCCACTATGCAAATTCAATTCATCAATCTACTAAGATCATTGAATAGTACCTTAGTTGAAATGTGGAATAAATAATAATAATCAGCATCAACATTAAACCATAAGATCAAGGACATGTTTGATTACGGAGTTCACCTCTCTGGGCTACATCTCTAGATCTGCTCAATAAGCGTGATCAATTTTCCATTAATGTTGAACCTGTAAAACTGCTTACAACACTTGGTCTTCTGACTACATGTACAAGTTGTCACTAGCAGGAAGTATCAAAGCCCTATGAGAACTCCCTGAATTCACACTATACTAGTGATTCCTAAAATAACAACAGATGCATTCCTAGTCCTTAAAGCATCAATTGAATGCAAACTAGATACAGAGGTACTTTGCCTTGTTTACAACACCGAATTCAACATGCCAGTATTAATTCAAGTATCAAAAAAGCATTGGTTATACCTGACACTAGATGCCCATGTGTAGAATTTCACCACAACCTCGCAAGAGAAGAAGTCTTCAAATTGGACTCTGATCAACATTCCTTCAAGCACAACCTTTTGTACGGAGTTCCGAGATTCCAATCTTCATCTCAGATTGCTCTGCAAAATCTCCTCACTTGATCACTGGAGAAATGGGATGAATTTGATGATTTGGATCAATGCTTCCCAAAAGCATAAATGGAATGAATTGGATGCCTTCACTTGGCATACTCACCCCTTTTTATATGTGAAATTTTGCCAAGTATGGTAGAAAACCATAAAATCCATAATATTCCCCAATCGTTAAAAATATTCCTAGAAATTTAAATCTTATCACATATTCATTTTCCATGTTAACCCCTTTGAAAAATCTTCAAAAAATCCTTTTGCAAGCCCCCCTTAACATTTTTTGTTCACAGGCTATGAAGATTTCATAACAATTAAATGTTATTTTAGGAGGTTTTAGTTTAAAATCCTAACTAATAACCATTTAAAAGTTGTGTTAAGTATTCAGGCTTAGACATGGGTTATTAAAAACCCCTTGAAATATTACTTAATAACCATTTACATATTTTAAAATATTATTTAAGCCCTTGAAAATATTTCATTCGAGCTATTATAAGTTTTGTTTGTTTGGGGTTTTGTTTTTATTTAATTCCACTCCCACCTAATAACAATTAAAAGGATATTTGTAATTCTCCTAAATCCACAACCTATGGAGAGGATAACTCTCCAAATCCACAAAAATATGGTTTCTAACAACTCAAGGGATAAGATGAGAGAAAATCCCATGAGTCTCTCAACTCCTCCTTGAGAATAGGAAAATAGTTGTGAGGTGGATTCTCACACAAAACTAATTTCCCTTTTTACAAATTAAATGAATAATACGTGAGAATTCCACTAACTTCAAGTATTAATAATTTTTCCAATTTAAATGAATAATACATGAGCTTCCCACACTCATTTCAAGTATTAATCATTTTTTTAATTTTATATGAATAACACATGAGTTTTCTTCCAACCCATTTGAAGCATTAATCATTTATTTAAACTTTTTCACCTATCATCAAATTTTTAATGGTTTATCCTATGGTGAGAAAAGTAGGAATTTTTCACCTTCTTACGAGCCCCTACACTTAGTTTGACCAAAATTTGGCTGGCCATAACTCAAACGTATGAACTCCTTTTTTGCCCATTTAAGTTGCATTGAGTCTAGTTTATCGAGCACTTTGATATGGTGTTGATTTTGAAGGCATCTGGAATAGTTCAATTTTTAGGGTTTTGAGATCTACCTGGATCAAGAGTCAAGGTGACAATAGTCAAGATGTGGATAAGATGATGTCACAATTATCAACACCTATGGTATGTCTAAAGTATGCAAGTAGACTATGTTTTTTAGATTTTTCAATATATAAAGGATACCTAATGACAATACCAAGATAAAGAGTCAAGGTGACAATAGACAAGATTGTAGATAATATAGTGTCACAATAATCAAAATTTGAAGTATGTTTATGGATAAAGTATGCAAGATGTAAGATGAAGAGATGGGGTAATATGACCTAGTATGAAGACTAAATACCTTTGGTAAAACTAAGGTAAAGGTTGCTAATCAAACTAGAATAGGAAAAGCAACAAATCTAATTATTAATGACCTTGAGAATGGCAAAGACTAAAATGACAAGTTGAAAAGGTGGTCTCAAGCTAGACTTATGAGTTGAGGAACCAGCCTAAATGAAAAGGGACTAGATTGATTTGTTTTGAAGGATAAGATCAGGATAATATAAATTTGAAACTATGGTCTGGTCTGTCTAAGAAACTCCCTAATTTGAGGTTTATAAAAGGTTTATGCAAGCTAAAGTTTCCCTAAGTTTTGACCTATGATGATAATGACTAATGCATAGGTGGGCCTAATAGTTATGATGTTCTGAGCAATAGTTGTGGTTTTCTAGTTTTAACAATAGTGGTGTTCTAAGGCTCAATTGAGGTTAACAATAGCAGTTGTGAAAAAAAACTTATTTTTGTCCCAATTTGATTGATTTTAACTCAATTTCAATCTGGTTTTTGTGAAGTCTGAATGGAAAACATTGTAAATAGTTTGAAAATAATTGTCTTAGCTAGTTTGAGTGTCAAAGGATTTTCTCGCAATGTGTATGTTCTTGAGGTTAGTCGCCTCGATTTCCACTGGTATAACACATATCAAATACAACATCACACATAGAAAACACTTGTCTATCCCTAAAAGAAATGGCCAATGGAGACACTCTTAGATCCACTCTAGGAATCTCCTTTGATGCAAGGGAGGAACACCCTTTCAGGTTATGTATCACCTTTTACCTGCGATAGTGGATGGGTAGGGGCCTCTTGCTATGGAAGGATACCACAAATCACACTCTTTGTGGAAATTCATAAGCTCAAAAAGAAAGTAACTTATGCAAGCCATGGATTTTTGTCTCACTAAAGGGAGCCAAATGTTGGGCGGAAAAATATTATGGGTGTGATGCTACACCCCTACACTAAGAACATTGCCAAAACTCAATCATGAGGGTGGCTTCTAACTAGTTTGGTTCTTAGTCACTACTCGGGGACATGGCACCTTGTGAGCATCCAACAAGCCACTTAAGGCTTTAATCACTCCTACTAGGGGCTCTTATACATTTTATGGTTGTACCCTATTCTGAATGACACTATATGACTAAGGCCTACATACCATGAGGACTTGACAGTTTAGTCTTATCCATTTATATATTGGCCCAAGGGAAAAACCAATTGGAGTCACCTTTGAGTTCTCCTTTTGGATGTGTCTCTTAGGTAGACCCCTCTAAGGGTAAATAAAATAAAGACAAACATAATGCCTTTTAATCTCTTAGATCATATGAGGTGAGAGGAGAGAGCATAATGCATTTTCCTTTCACTAGCATGGTGTTTATTTTAGCCTCAAAATCAAATGTTTGATGTGAGAGTGCAAATTTCAAGAGGTTTTTTTGATTCTCAAGGTCACACAAGGTGTGAGGGAAGAGCATACACACCCCATAACAAATACACAACCACAAGATAGTAAAGCAGTGATTTTTTTTATCCCCAAAATAAAATATGAGAAGACACACTAATATAATTTTTTGGTTCTTTTTAGCCCAAATGAGTGTATGATGCAAATTCTTTTTAATCCCAATGAGTGATAAATGCAAATTGTTGTAAATTTTAATCCTAAATGAGTAACATATGCAAATTGTGGTTTATTTTATCCTTATGAGTGATATATGCAGATTGTTGTAAATTTTATGCCCAATAAGTGAGTAGATGCAAGTTGTTAATTTTAATCCTCATGGATGAAAATGCATGTTCATTTTAAAACCTCATGAGTGTATAATGCAAGTTGTTGTCAACTTTAATCCTCATGAATGAAAATGCATGTTCATTTTAAAACCTCATGAGCATATAATGCAAGTTTAAAGCTCCTTGAATTGTGTTGAAAAACACAAAAAAAATGCCTATTCTAAATCAAAGACAAGAAAAGTCTTGCAAAACCACATGTTAGGTCTCCTTGCTAAAAGCCACACGTTGAAAACAAGATATTAATAATAGAAAACTAAAACATCAATAACTTTTCCAAATCTAAATGAAATTAAAAACCATAAAAAGTGTCGAAAAGCTAAGAGTAAGGATTGCAAAACCCAAAAACCGTTTAAAAAAGGATTGCATGCAATGTTTGTTATAGACAAAAGAAAGTATGAATTTTAAAAGGTTAATAGCTAAAACTAAAAAAGAAGTGGAACTTAAAATAGCCATAACTTTCTCAAATTTGAACAAAATTTAAAAACATAAAAAACACCAGAAAGTTAAGAGTAAGACCTACAAAACTCAAAAACCGTTTAAAAAAATATTATGTGCTAATTTTTTGGTTGTTGAAAGAAAATGATGGGTTTTTATGTGACTTCTTAGTTGTAACCTGCAAAAATCTTTTAAAACACTCAAAAGATTAAATTTTTTCACATCGAGTTCACCAATGTAATTAGGGATAAGATCAAGATTTAAAATGTAAATTGTTAAACACAAACCTTAGGACCCTCATCAACTAATAAAGAACAAAGAAACCATAAAAACATGAAATAATGCAACACCATTACCAAAGTCTTTGTGCCTCCATTGATTAACATCTATTACCCTTCTCCATTTTTCTAGAACGTGATTGATGCCCTTAGCTTATAAGTGTGCAACAATAGCCTAATGTTTATGACGGAAAAATATCGAAGAATTATTGTCTCAACATAAATTTTGGATTTCCTAAGATGATAAAATGATAATGGTAGCCATCTTTTATAGAAAAGATAAATTTGAATGAACGGTCGAGATTAGATGATTTTAATTCCACTAAATGATTGAAATTAAATGAGACAAGATAGGATAATAATAAGACTAATAGAGGAACTAAATAATTCTAAAGAATCATTTATTTTGAAAAGGAAAGTGGAGAATTAAATAATGGAAACATTATTTAAATCTTAGACGAAAAATGCAAGTTATCTTTTTGATTAAATGGCAACTTAATTCAAAAATTGGGAGAAAAAGGCAAGTCATTAATAAAATAAAATTTAATTAATTAATGGTAGAAAAAGCTAAAATGAGTAATTAAATAATTGACATAATTATTTAATTATAGTGGAAAGTGATAAATAATTAAATAAATATAAATTTAATTAATTATAGAAGAGAAGGTCAATAGTGACGTAATTAATTAAATAAAAATTTATTTAATTAATCAAAAGAGGAAATAGAAATATAGAGATGAATTAATTAAATAATTCAAATTATTTAATTAATAGAAGACTTTATGACATTAGCCAATAATTAAGTAATTGAGATTATTTAATTATCAAGGATGAAAAAGAGATTTAATAAAGTTGTAGGCCTCATACAATTTTTAGTGTCTACAGAAACAAAAAGAATACTACACATCAAAGACTAGGAGAAAGCCTATGCTAAAGCCCATGGAATAGTGGGTGGGCTAGGAATACTAGAGAATGAACTCATTGGATGTTAATATAGTTGAAAAACATACACACTGGATGCTAATTAACATTAAAATTTTATAAAGTAATAACGAATTCAGTCTCTTCAACATCTATGGGCCAACCAAGAGAGGAGACAAAAGAAAATTATAGAATACATTGAGTCAGAAAATATCTCAAGTTGGAAGAAACAAGGTAATCATGGGCGGGGACTTTAACACAATCCTAAGAATAGGGGAAAAATGGGGTGGCAATAGAATTGTTTCAGTCCCAATGGGTGAATTTGGCCAATTCCTTAGAAAGAAAAACTTGATTGACATACCAACCAAGAATAACATATATACTTGGTCTAACATAAGGAATGGGGTATGTCGCATAAAAGAAAAATTAGACAGATTTATTTATTCCCAAGACTAGCTAGAAGAAAATCAAATAATGGAAGCAGAAATTCTCCCACTAATAGGCTCAGATCATTTCCTTGTCAAACTAATGATAATAGGGTATAATAACAATACAAAATAATATTTTAAAATGGAAAAATGTAGTTTAGGAGGGATGAATTGATGGAAACAATAGGCCACTGGTGAGAAGGGGCCCCAAAATTTAGTGGAACAAAAATATTTCTTTATGTGCAAATTAAAATACATAGAGAAGAAACTGCAAAACTGGAACAAAATGGCATTCAAAAATATCTTTACAAAAAAAGTGATATTGGAAGAAGATCTCACAACCCTAAATAACAGATTAATGAGAGAAGGGATGAACCAAGAAGACTATCTCAAAGAAAAAACAATTATGTCTAAATATGAAGAAATCTTAGCAAGGGAAGAAGAATATTAGAGATCCAAGTCAAGAGAGGTATGGCTAATAGAAGGAGATGCAAACACAAAATTCTTCCATAATACAGCCAAAATTTAAAGTAAACACAAAATTCTTCCATAATACAGCCAAAATTTAAAGTGCATACAAAAAATTCTCAAGCATCCATTCACAAGATGGTACTCTGATCCAAGATCTAGAAGGCATCAAGAAAGAAGCAATCATTTTTTACAAAAACCTCTTAGCGCCAGAAGGGGACAAAGAAGTATCTAATGACAATAAGATCTTAGCCAATATCCCAAAAATAATATCTAATGAAGAAAATAAAATACTCACCGAACCTTTTATGAAAGAAGAAATCAAGCAAGCAAAATTCCAATTACATCCAGATAAATCTCTCAGGCTAGATGGATATCCTGCATTCTTTTATCAAAAGTGTTGGCATATCCTACAATATGAAGTCTGGGCAATAGCAGAAGATTTCAAAAAATATAAAAAGTTTGTTAAAGATATGAACAATACAATGGTGGTATTAATACCAAAAAAATAATACTATGCCAACTTTGGTGATTATAGACCTATCTCACTTTGCAATACTATATACAAAATCCTATCTAAAGCACTATCAAATATGCTCAAAAAGTATTAGAAAAGATCATCTCTCCAAACCAAAGTGCATTCACACCTGGTGGGGATATAGTGGACAACATAATCCTGGAAAATGAAGCAATTGATAAAATAACCAAAGAAAAACTACAAAGTATGTTGATTAAACTAGACGTGAGTAAAGCATATGACAAGGTAAGATGGAGAATCTCGATCAAAATAATTGAGAATTTTGGTTTCTGTAGAGAATGGTGTTAGGACCTAAATGTTTTGACAAATTTGAGGTTCCCATGATGAGAAAAATGGACATCACTCATAAATATAATTATAAAATCCGTCCCAGTCGCCTATTTTGAAAAACCACAAATTGAGACCTATTCACTCTTATTCCAAAACAATTTTTAAACACATTTATATACCATATGTAAGTGTGTCCACCTGATTTCAGATCCCTATTATTTGATTTGACAAGGTTTTGAAGTGCCAAGTTGAAGGGGTCTGAAAAGGTTTGTTGTCTGCATATTATGAAATATGTCGGGGAGGTCAACTTTGGAGGATAATATCTATGAGATGGATGATTTTTATGATGAAATAATTGGTGTTTTAGATTCTCCCCATGTTAATGTGCTTCCGTATCCATGTTCAAGACCCAGGCATCTCATTTGATATTTTTTCAAAGCCAAAAGAAAAATGATTTTTCACAATTTTTGATGCATTTCTAGAAAAGTTTAGAGGGGTCAACTTTGACCTTTAATATTTTGTAAAGGGATTGAATCGATGAAGATCCCTTTTGCACTCATGTTCAAGAAGACCTAAATAAATTAATTCCCCAAGTTATAGCCTCTTAGAAAGAGATCTGATATTTTTTCAAAATGACAAGTTGGTGAGCTTTAGATGATTTTTCTAGGTGTAGTTTTAGAAAAGGTTGGGTGAGAAACTTTGAGTATTAATATCTTGCAATATTGATGGATTCATGAAAATCCATTTTTCAACCACACTTCCCTATCATCAATCAACATGTGAGTGAATTTTCATGGCTTTGGGAGCATGTTTGATCAGTTTGTCAAGGTGATTTTGGAGGCTACTTGACTCTTGACAACAATGCAAGGTGCTAGTAAGTAAATTTTGTTGATTACCCACTTTAGTTTTGAAAGCATTTTTGGTTTTCATGAAAATGCAAGGTCTACACAATGAGTATTTTTTCAAAATTACTGTAAAGATAAACCATAGTAGACTATGCAAAAGGGTGAATCAAAAGCCATGATAGAATTGGTTTTCTTGGTAAGACAAAAATAAGATCATGATCAGAAGAACAAGAATATGAACTATGCTTGTGATAATCAAAAGGGAAAGTAGTATATAATATTCCAATGACAGTGGTATCAATATTCATATCATGTATGAGAAAGCTTTAGTATACAATATTCCAATGATAGTGGTATCAATATTCATATCATGTATATAAAGCTTCATATTAAGAATTTGAGAAATGAACAAAGTCTAAAAAATATGAAGATGAGATAGAGGATAATATGGGCAGTAGTCCACAAATGACAATCCTAGGGCCAAGAGATCATCAACAAGAAGGGTCCATGGAATTGGTTTAATGAGTCAATTCTTGAATGTTGTGAACCTTTGGACAAACTTAGATGTTAATAATTTAATCACTGTCAAAACATGTCAATGGAATTTATTTTTGAAGTCTTGAACTAGCTATAGGAAAGGAGGAATTAATTGAACTTTTTCTCAAAAGAAACAAGACCCTTCCAAGTTCACAGTTAGTAATTAAATTTGGTGTTGGGAAACTAGGAAATACTCCTAGAACATGCTTAAAAACATTAGCTATGAATACCAAATTCCACAATATTCACTAGTTGAATGGAAGCTTTGAAACAGGATGATAATGGCACTATAGATGGGAAAAATGTTATTTGGTGAAAAGGAAATTCCACAAGAAGAAGTTGGAATACACATGAGGTTACATAGTTGAGTTGATGTATTCAAGGGATATAACAGTTTTTGACCTGACCTCCAAAACTCACCTGCATGAAACTTACTCTCAATTTATAGCAGCAACATTCTCACTTAACTATATACAAAATGTTCAAACAGGATATACATGCCATTAATTCTAAAAAGGGAGAAAGAATTAAAGACATCTAATAAAAGATGTATATGTGAATCGAAGAATTAGGGACAATGTGAAGTGGGCATTTACCATGATAGGTTTCTACGGGTCCCAACCTGATAATAAGTATGATCCAAATCTTATTCCTATAGTAATCTATACCGATGAAATAGCAACCAATATAAGTACTATAGGAACATCAAATGGCATTCAAAACAAACTCCATTCAAAGACATTTTTCTTACCTAGGTCACTATATCCATCTCTAAAGCACTCTACATAGGACTATGTCAATTTTCAAGAAGTCTTCCATTATGTTTCCCCAGAGCCATGCAACCTACTTCAAAAACAAGGGTGATCCCATAATACTGGTTTACAATTTTTGGCCAAACTGGTCATTTAACAATTTTTTTAACTAGATCTTCACTTTTTGGCACCTATGGCGGCTAAACCATGAGGGGTTTGAAGATGATGAAAACTAGTGATTTGTGACATTTTTTCTATAGATTCTAATTATATTTTTTTCAATTTTTTTGGAATTAGATTGCACTTCTTTTTCCATCTCCTTCGAAAACTAGTTTTTAACAGTAAACACCATTTTTAAAGAGTGGTATTATTGGCTAACACATAGCTTTTTTTTCTATGGAGGATAAAATTATAATTTTTTCAAATTTAGATTTGTAACTACGACATCTAGTGCATGGAATTGGTTTCATAGCATTTTATTAAAAAAAAATTTCTTAATTAAGTTTCAAAGTCAAACGAGTTATAATTTAGACATGATTTATTGGCTAAAACATAACTTTTTTTGTATGTATCAAAATTCAATTTTATTTTTTTGTTAGATCAAGGATATCAATATCTAGTGCATAGATATTTTTCAGATTTTATTTTTGATAATCTTCTTTTTTCCACATGTGAAGAATAGAGATCTTGATTTTCATTGAAAACCCCACATTCACAAGAAATAAAAAATAAATATAATAATAAAATTAAATTTATTAAAATTATACTTTTTGGGAAGCTTATAATAAGGACTACATACTTACAAAAATATTTTAAATGAATTCATTTGATCCCCCAAAAGTTAAATCAAAAGTGGTTCTTTATCAGCATTTTGATAAGTGTAAAGGAGACTCCGTTATAGGTATGGTTTAAAACTAGTGGGGTTTTATCCAAAGGGGTTTGATCAAAGCCTCTTCAATTGAAATCCTTTAAATGGATCTTTTCAAAGCTTCAATCATTATATTTTCTAAAATTATGTGATTTTAGCAAAAATTAGGATCTCCCAGAAAGTGTAAACCACTATTGTGGGATCACCCACAATCATCTAGGGAAGATTCATAATGTCCTCCTCCACGTGAGATTGAAATAACAAACTATTATGAAATTATCTTGTAGTGCTCTTATCATGAGTTTCCAATCTCGCAAAATTCTTGGAATGTAAGGATTAAGGATACACAGAGGTGGTGTTTGATAAACATTGTAAAGGTAGACTTAACATTGCAGTGATGGAAAAACATGGTGAGAAGGATATCCACTTGCTGCTCCGGGTCTAGATTTTAAACTAGCAAAATCAAAGAGGCCTGAAGGTGCAACAACATATTTTTATTTGTGGATTATTACATTATATGTTCCAAGCTACCTACCTGTCATACAACACAAACACAATCATGGCCCCTAGAAATCAAATCTACTATATTTTGGCTCGGTAGAAAGTGACATTAGATTTGGATGTTGAAATGACAAATGGTAATAAAGAGAAAAAAGAAGCTATCAAATAGTGAATGAAGAAAAAAAAACTCTCAAGCAAAGTTAATTGAATTTGATAGCAGTGTGTGTCCATTCCAGAGATGGAAAATGTGAAAAACCCTATATTGAAGGGACTATTTAATATCAGAGTGAGCAATCTAGGAATCTCTATGATATCTTGAAAATGAATAAGCATATGATCTAAGAATTTTATTGAGAAGAAAGAATAATATCAATGGGAATCATTTTAAAGTCCCCATGATGAAGTGAAATGCATGAAAAGGCATAAAAGATAGAGCAAAAACCCTAAAGGTTGACACATCATTACAGAAAAGTCTCTCAAACACATACCTCCATTATTAGGTATTCATGGTTCTTCTCTAGAGGTGATATTGTTCCTCAAACAATTGAGTCCCAATTCATAATTTGGAATGAATAATTTGGATTGAACCATATTTTATGAATTACATCATCTCTTGTGAACAATGGAGGAAATCTGTAAACTATTACAACAGAGGCCCTGCATTCAAACCAAAGTATAGCCGAGAGTTGCATTTCCAGTATGATGGGGAAAAAAATCGGTTAATTGGCCATAGATTTTTAGCATTAGAGTAGCCCATTTCATTTGTAGGAAGGTGGGTGTTAAATAACCTATATTGAAGACACATTGGAATCTCGGAATGACTATTTTCAAGTATCTTCGAAATCCTAAGAAGCAAGATCATCAAGGAGAGAAAAAAATGTTGGAGGGAATAATTTGGACTCCCTTCAAAGTACCGATACACAAGAAAACATACAATTGGAAGTTTATCGAAGGGAAAGTAAATATTGGCAAGGGTAAAGTTTCAGTCACTCTGATACATCGAATGCACATAACCAAAGTACAACTAAAAGATTAAAATAAAATGTGACTATAGTAAGAGGAAAATGTAAATTTCACATTTTTTCACCAAGGGAGTTAAAAGAGTGGGTAGTTATTTTACCGAAAGAATATTTTTAATTTTGATAAATTGCATACAATTAAAAGTGAAATACTCTCACCAAAGAGTAAATATGAGCATGAAAATTGCCAACAAAACAAGGATTATGATTAAAATTAGTTTTCACGGAGTGCAAATGATAGGGAGGTTGGATGAATCAATCACCGATTCATGCTCTAGGTCTTGCTTGGTAGACCTCTAGGGTGTTTTTCTCCACCTTTGATAGCCTATAGGACCCTTTCCTTTTTAGGTTCCCCTAGTTCTCCTTTCCAACCCAACTATCAATTAAGTTCTTCCTTCCAAGTCAACACTTGGTGCTATTTTATAACACTTGCTCTAGCCCTTAATCCACCCTAAAGGCTACGAATCCTCCAATTCTTGAATTTAGTTTTACAGAGGTGTCGAGGTGTTTTCAAAGGCTTCATTCCATCCTAGCAAGGGTAGTAGGGATCCACCTAGCTCCATTTTCTAGTCGCTTTCACCAAACCCTCATTTAGGCCTAGAACCTAGGTTTTCTTCTCCGAGGGATCAAGGTTTTCCACAAGGTTCTTCCAAGTAAACCCCTATCTTTTCTTGGGACTCCTGGTTCTTATGCCCACCACTCAAGATTATTGGGGCCTTGGGCCTCAATTGGTCATACAAAGCTCTAATCTGAAAGTGGACAAAACTAGGCCTTTATAAGCCCTTTTCTTGACCTCACTGCAGACTGTCAAGTCTTTCCCTTACCAGATGGATTGGTGGAGTCTCCTCCTTGTTCCATAGCTTGTTAAGCCTCACATCTTCCCTCTCCAAAAGGAAAACTACCATACAATCAACACCTTTGCAATTTTTAGTGCTCTGCACTTTAGCCTTCCCTAGCCGGGCTCTTCCCTGGCTCGCCTAGGAAAAGACCTCCATAAAAGCTCCTGTGTTTTCAAGAGTTCTAACTCCTACCATATTTACAACCATGGAGTCTATTCACTATTCCCAAAGGGCCATAAAATTTTTACGATGGGAAAGTGATCTAACACTCCATTCTTCTAAAACTGCCTGGTTCAGACCAGCAACAGTATGAAACCAAACCCAACTATAAACAATGCTTGAAACTGAAATAAGAAACTAACTACTACCACACAATGCTTGAATAACAATTACTCTACATCCTACACACATAACAGTGCCCTGATCAATCCATTAACACACCACTTCAAGGCAAAAACCAGAAAATTCACACTAAATCACAATTGCTTTCTTGAATTCAAAACTTCAATACAAACTCGAATGCTTCCAACCCGACTTCCATGCCGAAGCCACCCCTAAATAGGTCACCAAATCAGTTAACCCTTCCTTGGGCTCTCCTTGGCCGCTTGTAGCTCCAACTGAGCAACATTTTCAAAAATTTGAAACAAAACTCCTAAAAGGTCCTAAACCTCACTTGAGCTAAAACCTTAAGACTATTTTATGGTCAATATGACCTTCATCAGATCAACACCCAATCAAAAATGCCACTAAGGCACAAACATAAATGAACACGAATAGATTGATAAGTTGGCCTAAACAAAATTGCCCAAGACATGACCTTCTAGACAACCTATGGTAACCTATGGGTGCTCCTGCACCAAAAAAGATCAAGGAGATTAAAATTAAAATATATGAATATGTTGAAGATAATTAATTAAATGAAGAGGTTGCACTGAAACAGATGAAGAATCGTGACCTTTGAAAATAAAAAGTATTTATGAGAGATGAAATCAAAAGAAACATCATGAGGAATTAGATATTAGATAGTAGATAGAATATCCCAGAAAATGAAGACTTCTTATGCATATTGTAAAATATTTTGAAGCAATATAATGGAGAAGAAAGTTTAATTCAGTGGCCAAATTCTTGGTGTTCAATTGTTTTTGTTGATTTAAATTCATATATGTTATGTTGTTGTCTCTAGAACAATCTTTCCTATTCTTCAAATTAATATATCAAGGATATACTTAATTTGTCAAGACACACTCGTTGCCTCTATGTGATTCTTTTGATTAGTTTCTATAAGAAGAGAATTAAAGTTCCTCTTAAGAGATTTATTTTAATCGGTTTTTGTCCAAAATTAAAATCCTTTCAAAACATCACAATAACTTGGAAAGATATCACTGGGATTCATAAGAAGAGCTTGGTAACTAAAAACTTTACACATTTATACAAAGTATAAACTCCTAAAAGTGTCAAAACAATTAGAGTTAATCCAAGAAGGAGGATCTACATATCATATATGTCTTGACTCCATCTACCCAATAGGAATAGGCACTAATCACACTCATCTCAAAACAATACCTCACATTAATTTTATTCACATATTTAAATTCCAACATTAGGAGTAAGATTAGCTATTAAGTTTGCATCTATTTCACATTTACATGTCATTGTGGATAGATCCCTAAAGTTAAAGAAGTCACATAACCTTTAAATCTACATTAATTACTAAGGTACACCCACCTAGGTTTAGTAGAGCCTAAAGTGTAGGGAGTTCTCAATGACATCGGTTAACTCCATTCATTAGCCAAAAACATTGTAAACCTAACCATAGAGCTTGGCATCCTCTTAGGGTTTGCAACTTGCAATTTTGGGAACTAACAAATGGCTTCAAATGATCTTTTACTACATATCATCACCAAGATATTCAATACTAATAAATAACAACCCATGTGATTTCTTCCAAAGCTCCAATGGGATAAGTCAGGGAGACCCAATCTCCCCCTTTCTCTTTGTTATCATGGTTGAAGCACTAAGCAGATACATAGCTTCATTTCAAGAACAAGGACTCTAAAAAGTCTCCAAATAGCGCAAGGAGTGAAAGCCCTAACCCACCAATAACTTGCAACTGATACCTTACTATATGGGGAATTAGCTCCATAAGAGGCTAAAAAATTAAAGGAATGCCTACATATATATAGTTAAATTATAGGACAACAAATAAATATGGAGAAGTCCAAAATTTACTTCTTCCATACAAGTAAAAAATGCAAAAAAGAATAGCTAAGATCTTGGGATACACAATAGATGAAGTACCATGCAAATATCTGGTAGTACCATTATTCAAAGGTATGATTTGATTAGCTATATGGGAACAAAAAAGAGATAAGTGCAATGACAAATCCCTAAGCTGGAGGGGAAAATGGCTCTCCCTCGCAAGGAGAATAACAATGATTAAAGTAGTTTTATCAACAATCCCTACATATTCAATGCCCTACATGCAATAAACCTCCAAGGCAGCCTCTAGATTAGAAATTATTTTAAAGAATTTCCTATGGGAGGGCTGAAATTAACAACATAAAATCCCATTGATCCATTAGGACAAGGTTTGTAAGCCACAATACAAAGGTGGAGCTAGTATAAGGAATTTAAGAAAGAAAAATGCACCCTTAGGTGCAAAGTTGATCTGGAAAATGTACCAAAATCCTTAATATGATGTAGGGTTATGTAGAAAAAGTACTTGACTAGTTCAGACCCAGAAAGGGTGCTAACAATTGCAAATTCTCGTAATGGATCCCATATATGGAACTTTATGCAAAACTCGAGGTAGGTAATTATAGACCACATAACATTGCAAGTAAATAGTGGCAATAGAGCATATTTTTGGAATGACTCGTGAGGTGGTCACAAGCCCTTAAAAGAATACCCAGAAATAGCCCCCTACATCCAATTATAAGTGATAGATACAAAAACCTTTTACAAAATTATATCAAAATGGAGGGTATAGCCAAAAGTACCTAGTTGATCCCTACAATTCTCCAAATGGAAGAAGAGGCAAGAAAGAAGCTACTTGAACAACCAATAAAAAAAGATCGTTTAGTGTGGTGCAAGGTCAGGCAATTACACAACTAAAATGGGTTATCAAATTCAAATCAAGCAAGAAAGTAGTGAATGGCCAAAGAAACTGTGTTGGGGGAAGGGAGTGCTACCTAAAGTTGGGGCATTCACTTGGACTGCCATGCATGAAAGAATCCTAACAAGGGATAGGTTGAGGTCAATAGGCATTGAAGAACCAAATTGGTGTGTCATGTGCTAAAAGAATGAAGAAGCAACAAACCACCTACTTTGAACTACCCTTTTGCAGAAAATTGTTGGGATTGGCTCCAAGATAAATTAGGTTGGGAGGCCCCTAGAGGTAACAAGATCTGGGAATTCATGACTAGTTGGTCGAACCTCAAAAGGGATGCATTTTGGGGCCAAATCTGACAAACATCCCCTTCTATTCTGTTATGGAACATCAAGAAGGAACAAAATAGAAGAATTTTTTAGGAAAAATCCAAGAGGGTAGAAGATGTAATCTCTATGATTGAAAGGAATACATCAAAAAAGTTAAATGCACATATTAAGTTACAAAGGAGATCCAATTTCACATGTTGGGATGATATTCTAATGAAAATATGGCCAGTCCTAAAAATTCCTACATTCTTTCAGTTTGCCCCAAGTTCCAAAGCAAAGAGGGAAAAAGAAAAGTGGAGTCCCCCACCCAGAGGTAGACTAAAGCTAAACACTGATGGGGCATCTTGGGGAAACCTGGGACCATCTAGTGTTGGATGTATAATAGGAAATAAAAAAGGACAGCTAATAGTTGTAAGATCCATAAATTTTCCTTCAACCATAAATAATGAGGCAGAATTTGAAAGCATCTTACAAAGTTTAATACTATGCAAAGAAACAGGACTAAAAAACATCAACCTAGAATGTGACTCGACAACAAGCATTAGTGCAATCATAAAATGCCAAATAGGAGTCTGGAATTTACAACCAAAAGTGTCAAAAATCAAGGACCTAATGCAAGATGTATAGATAGTCTCCACCAAGCACATTTATTGAAACACAAATAAGGCTGCAAAAAAGCTATCTACCTATAGCATAGATCAAAATGAAACTTGTGTGAGTGGAGAGCAAGTTGATGCATGGCAAGGGATAGAAGCAATAATCCTCTAAGAAAAAGAAGAAGATTGAGGATCAATATATCAAGCAATACATAGTATGGTGAGAAAGTGTCGAGTCTCAACTACCAAATGGAAAAGGTATGCATCTTTGAATCTCAACCTAAGCTTCTATAATGTCACATTCACTAACATCCATAGGTTTAATTAGCATAGACTAGAACAAAAAGTCATTCATTTTCTAATAAACTAAAATTTGAAGTAGCCTTACTAAAAGAAGCATAACTAGATGATATAAAAGAACTTATGGTGACCCCCGCATAAAACTTCATCAACATATGGTATCACCATACAATAATCTAAGAAACATGGAGATAAAAGACTAACTCACAAAGTTTTTCTTGTTAAGGTCTAAATTGAAATACCTCTATATTCTAGTTAGCTGGAATATAGAAGTAACCATAGTAAAACATGCAAAAATCTGAAACAAATGCATGATTAGGAGATCCTTGTACGGGGTAAATCATAGACCAAATACTCAACCCTCGATGTGTCCTAGATAAGTATTAAGCCTCCCTTACAGAAGAAGGAACTTTCACACAATGTGACCTGTAACTAAGCAAGAACTAAAGTAAGAAATACAACCATAATTGACCAAGTAGGTAGGGTGTAATACTCACTTAGTAACCTCAAATTGGACAACTGAAATAGAATTCGTGCTAGAACAATGTAGGGTACTCGCACTTAAAATGGGGAGCGACCTAGAAGGTCAAGCCATTTGCATAGATGTGGTGAGTGAATAAAGAAAATAGAATCCCCAATATTAAACTGGTTTGAAGGTAAATTGGGGTGCCAAAAACGTATATCATGTACCTTTCCAATCCAATTTAGTGACCAAAATGGATCCAAAGTCCCCAAAAACACCGAAAGGGTCAATTTCCAACTAAATAGGGATCTCAACAAACCAACTATTTGAGCTGAGACTGAATCTTCAAATAAAGAAATAGAATGCTTTTCAAAGCACAGAAACTGGCACTATCTCACATTTGTAAATGTCATAACTTGGAAATCATTAAAATTGAAAGGTATTTTGAAAACAAATTATAAATCATGATATCTAATACTCTAAACCAATGAACTAAATTAAAGCTCTAAGATGTTATCATAACCCTGGAAATATTGATAAACAAAAATACCCAAGGAAATAGCACTATAACCCTGGAAAAACTGATAAACAAAAATACCCAAGGAAATAGCACTAAAAATGATCATGAAACTAGTAACATAACAATTTCTCTAATAGATTTTAAACGAAAATATTTTTACAAACAGTTAAGGTTCACCAAGTTAAAATCAAATTCAATTCAGAATGATCATGACACGGATAATATAACACTTTTGAAATTTAAAACCCTTGCAACATTGCATATGAATTAATTGAAATACTGCTCAGTGGGCAATTTTGTCCATACATTTACAAAAAGAGTTTTAATTTGTAACATAAATATTCAAAACAATATTTTGATGCAAGCATCCATTTGTCTATTACAAAAACCAAATATGTAATAGTGGAACTATAACTATCCTTCGAACTTGAAAACCTAACCCTAACCATTATAACTCAAAATTGGGCTCTCAATTTTTACATTTGACGATAAGCTTTCCCCTACCATTTGGCTAAAACAAAATAGCACAAGCACTATTAAACCTCTAGGTATATTATACAAAATAAGGGCCAAAACCCACAAACCCTAATCTTCATAAGCAATGAATTGGGAAAGCCATTTCAAATCTCCTACCGAAATGAGCTGATACAGTTGTTTAAGGAAATCATAAGTGGTCTTAGTGTGAAAATGGTGCATCCAATAGCCAGGCTAATAGTCATCTAGTATGAAAGGAAGAAGCTCAATGATAGAAAGGAACAAGTCATAGGGGCGAGGAATCCCCTTTCCTAGCCAAGCAACAACCAGTACCATATCCAAACTCTAGAGAAAAGTGGGCTTAAAGATCCGATGGGCTAGTTGTTAAATCATCTCCTTGTTAGCATGAAGGTCCAATAAAGAAGCCACAAAGTGACAAGTGATATCCAAATTAACTTTGTATCTCTCGCCCATGGACACAAACTTCTTCCCTAAAACCATCTTTACAACTTTAACAATTAAGGGGTCTGGATTCTGCAACAAATCCTTTAACCGCCTATCAGTAACTAGGCCAAGAAATGCTAACTGAGCCTTGGTGTTGGTTAAGAATATTGAGGTTTCCATTCTCATCTTCTCTATGTTCTATGACATTAATGAAAAACCAAAACAAACTGATATTATAAAACCTATTTTGCACACTAAGCTCCCAAATGGCGATATGGCAACCAGAGAGCCTCGCGACACACGTGCCTCTATTCATCTTGACCCTAACATCACCATTTCATCATAAGAGTGATAAGCCCAAATGGCCCAAGAACATGCTTGATGAAAAATGATTGCACTACAAGGATCAAACTTAGTCCTTTGATGAATCTTGGCCTTCGGCTCCATGGAAGAATAAACTCATTTTGTTTAATTAAACTCTCAAACGTGCCTCTGGTCATTCCCCTCTCAAATGGAGGCAGAAATACTTTGAAAAGGACAATACTAATTAAAACACAAGCCCAATGTGAGCGATGACATGATGCATAAACAGGTCGGGAAATTAAATGGAGAGTCAGTCAATCAAAAGTTTGACATTAGGCAAATTAAAATATTAATTTGCAAGTTAATCAAGGTGACCACTGCAATCTACACCCAACCCATGGTAGAACTTGCCTAACCAAAAAATTTATAATAAAAAAAATTATATTATATAAATAATAATATGCATGTAATTCAATTTTTAATAAATAATATATTATAATATATAATATATAATATTATTTATATATTAAATTATAATATTTAATATTTTATTATAACATATAATTTACATAGAATAATATATGTAAGAATAATATTGTATTATATTATATATAAGAAAATATATAGAAATTATATAGAAATTATATAAAAATGAACATAAATTGTCTTTATATAAATAGTTCTTCAAAATGAATATCCGTTTTGGAGAGATTTTTAATATAAAAAGCTCTTAAAAATGGATATTCGTTTTTGAAACTTTTATTATTATAAATAGCTATATTCATTTTGAAAAACTTTATTAAAAAATATTTAATATATTATTATATTATATGATATATAATATCACATAAAGTCTTATATAATATTATAAGTAATATATATTATAGTATATATAATACTAGATATTATAATATATAATATATAAATCATATATAATAATATATTAATATATTATATGATATATAATATCATATAAAGTTTTATATAATATTATAAGTAATATGTACTATAGTATATATAATATTAAATATTATTATAATATATAAATCATATATTATAATAATATGCATGTAATTAATTTTCTAATAAATAATATAATAATATATATTATTGTAGGAATTTAAAATTGTTTAATGTATCAGAGTCATTTTTTATTATTTTCTTCGTTTCTCCTAATTCAACAATTTTCATTAAATAATTCTAAATTATTTGATTAAATTAACTATTTTCCTATATTAATTAAATAACTAATATTATTTTATTAATTCATCATTTTTCCTTTAATATATCTTAATTAAATAATGTTAAATTATTTGAATAAATTCAAATTTTTCCCTTTCCACTTAATTAAATAATTTTAATTATTTAATTAATCTTATTTTTCTTCAAATTCATCTAATTAAATAATATTTAATTATTTAATTAAAAATCTTAATTTTCTCTCATCTCTCACAATTAAATAATTTTCCTCCAACTTGCGCATGGCATATTCTATTTTGAAAAATGGAATATTCTCTTTTCAAAATATTTTCCCTCCATAAAATATTCTAAAATGTCTTCATTAAATTAGGGGATGGAATTCAATTAATTGAACCTCTCGTTCTATTTTGACCATTGATCCCATGATTTAATCACCACCATTGATCGTCATCCTCCAATCTTTGCCATTGATCAAACCTTCATGAAATCTATAAAATAAGTCTTCTCCTTCATTTAAACTCATTCACAATCTTTTGAGAACATTGATTATCATCTTTGAGCATTCAATTGAGCATTTGAATTATCATTGTGAATCAAAATCTTCATCACCAAGCTTAATCAAGATCATCAACAAGATTTTACAACATGTGTTATGCATAATTGAGCAATCCACATATCAAGAGCATAATTCAACAATGGAGTACTAGGTTTGCATACTTTTATGTCTTAATTTGATCTTAATTTGAATAGTATTCTTGATTTTTTGTTTATTTCTTTAAAGCATTGCATTCAAATTCATTGATTAATGGGTCTAATTTGATCATTCAATTCTAGGTGTTAGTGTTTTCTAACCCTAATTATTTAATATGTCTTCTAATTCATTGCCCATTATTCTCATTAGATATTTTGGCATGCCCTATAGGACCCACATCCCTGATCGAACGTCCAATTGATTTTTTTGTGAAGCTATAGGTTACAGTAACACATTTGAAGTAGATCAGTGCTTTTGATCTTTTTATAATGGCACGTTTGATAGAAATCGATTCTATTGATTTGTACAATGACGCTTATGAAATATTTCACCACTTTTGATAAACTGGCATTTTTGGGTTTTTTGTGATTGTATGTTACAACAATGCTTCTAATGCAACTTGATACTTCTAATATAGCTCAATGCTTGTGCATAATTACAATGACTATTTTGAGGTATACCAATGCTTTTGATATTATTTACAATGATGATTTTGACTATTACAGTCAACAATGGTACATTTGATTCTATCTTTTGAATTTGTACCTTAACCCTAATGTTTGCTTGATCTTTTGTGACTCACATTTGTGCAACCTTGGTGAAAGTTGGGAGAAGACAAAAATTAAAAAACTACCAATGTGTCTGATGCGGGGCAAAGAATCTTGAATGCTTTTATTTCTAGATTAGTGCATATTTGAATTTAGGTTTAATAAAAGAACTTTTTTGTCATGTTTGGTAGAAGTTATTCTCTTGTACTACAAATAATAACATACTTTGCTAGTACAAGATAACATACTTTGATAGTACAAGAGAATAAAATACTTTACTCAAGGAATACTAGCAAAGTATGTTATTCTCTTACAATACAATGAGCCTAACAATCATAAATGCTAGTATCTTTGTTTAATTCAATAAGATATTTGCTTGGGGATTTCACCACCTCAAGGATGACCTCAACCACTTTTATCGATAGGGTATATAAAGGGGAGGGGAACAAAATTTGTAACCCAAGGTTTGAGCAGTGTTCTTTAAGCCAAGCCTCATAAACCTTGGTTTATCGAGATGCATATAGGTGTTGAGAAGAGGGGAGATCCCCTCGATTTTGGCATCCCCAAATGGGCTCACTATTCATGGAAACACTATGAACCTTACTTTTAGAAGCCTTTAAGACCATCAATCGTTGTCTTAGTAGGGTGTAGGGTACAATATCATGCCTAAAATTACTCACCATGTACTCTTCTCTTGTTCAGGTGGCATATATTCCTTGTTAAGACCTCATCCTTTCAAGGTAAGGGGTTTTTAAGGTGGTACATGACCTTAGCATACCCTAGCTACCCCTTCATTTGAAGGTATTACGCTTTGATGAGTGTGCCTCTACTAATTCAATACACCTTTTTACTACTAATTAGGTTGTGCTACATGATGTGTTCTCTTGTTTAGACCTGTAATTGCCATATAATAGCTTTTCATTGAAAAGACTTGCGATCTTTATCTAAACTACACCTTGGAATCCATTTTATATGCTATTCTCTACCATGTGATACCTCTTACTAGACAAAAAAAATAAAAATTAGTCCTCAAAATATTCAGATTAGTCAAAAACCTTAGACATATTTTAGGTTTACTAGCAGAATCTTTCTTCTATGTTACAATCATGCTTTTGATATCACAATAATTCTTTTGCAATTTTCAAACTCTTTGACAAAGCATATCGACTCTTTTGAATAGCATATCGACGCTTTTGAATTATATATCAACACTTTTGAATTTCATATCAATTTGTTTGAGAAACTCAATGCTCTTGATCTTGTTTATCATCTATCAGTTAGAAACCCTAAAATCTTGCATAGTGATGTGTCTATCCTAAATAACCACTTTTGATTTGCACAGTGGTGCTTTTGCAGTATACCAACACTTTTTCCATAACTAGTCACGTCTAATAGGGGAAGTACCACACTTTTGAAAAGATAAAGTGATGCTTTTGAAATATTCTACGACACTTTTGACTATCAAATTAATTTTCTAGAATCCCTAAAATTCTAGTTTCTAGAGTTCAACACTCAATCATTGTAGGACCAAAGACTTGTAATAAATTGACTAGTAATCATCACCGGTCATCCAAACAACATACCAAGCATTCACACACATATCATATCATTCTTTCACCTTGGACTTTAAGAAACACGTCCTTTAGTTTTGGACCAAAAAACAACCCCATCAACAACAACAAACAACTCATCCACCGACAACGAACATTAGACATAAGTCCTTTTTTCAGATCTACTATCATATCCTCTAGTTTACCTTTCACTTTAAAATGATCATTTTCAAGTGAATAGTTAAATTAGTGTCAAGCTTTGTGAGCAAGATAGCTTAGTAGTCTTTGTCTACTCCTAAGTTTGTAAACTCACTATCATCTTCCTTTTATTGGAATCATTAGTCTAAGATGAGCAAAGATAATCCTCAACACCAATCAAAGTAAGATATAATTAAACTTTGTCTTTTATAGGTTTCCATATCTCCCACCAAACCAAAATCATCAACATCAAACCTTTGTCCAAAAATCTATCTAGGATAACTCTCATGCATCAAATCTTGAAGAAAACCCTCATCAACATCACATAATCTCAACTTCACTTACATCCGATTATCCATTATTTCATGCCTATTACAAGGTCCCAACATAAGAAAAACATGATGCCAAACCCTAGTAGTTCAAACATTACCATGCCTGTGACTACTACCGACACAAAATTTGGAATGTCTAGCAATATATTTGATCTGCATGCTTATCAAACACTAAAACAACCGACCCAACTAAAATCAAGTGAACAATCTCAACATCAAAGTGTCATCATAAAAGATATTATGAATGAAACCAAGATATCTAGTGAATTCACTGAGAAAGAACTTTTAGAAATACAAGACCCCTCATTGTCTATAAACTTAATGCCCTTATTTTAATGGATCCCAACTCTTACTTTTTTAAACTAGCACACAATGGTACCAAACTACTTGTTGATTATAATGTTGCAACCATTAAAGAACAAGCTCAAATGAGTGTGATGAAAACTAGTATGCCTATATATGAGAACTCACCTATAGTAAATGTGTGGTATAAAAATGAGGAATTAGTAACATAAATCCAACACACATCAATGAAATGTCTTACATGAAAGAAATTGAAATAACAAGACAATCTGCTATATCTACTCTTTAAAATCGTTTCATTGCAATCTAATCTTAAGAACCTTCAAATTAATGCATGCTCTCATATTTATTTATGTGTTGCACATGAATTTATCAGATGCCAACCTAAGAAATGAGAAGATTTATGAAATGCAAAGCTAAATGCCTACATTAACATGTTTTTTTATTTTCCTGGATATAAAGGCTAAATGATGGATGAAATTACCACTATGTAAATGATGTAAAGGTTATTGCTAATGGTGAGATGCAATTCTAAATGCAATGTTGGAATAAATTCTATAACACTAATGCAATGCTATGGTTCTAGAAAAGAAACTTTTCCATTATAACAATACTACAATGTAAATGCTTAAATGCAAACTAAAGATTCTAAGCCAATGCTTTATTGCTCTCAAATGATTACTACAGAGTAAGTTTCCTTGTAGATGCGTTATGAAATGTTGGAGAATAAGGCTGCATTTATAGGATTTCCAAGGCATATTGTTATGTGGCAAGATTCAACGATCAATATTGTGATCTAGAGAGATTGATGGTAGAGGAAGAAGAAGTTATAGAGAATCATGGAGGTGGTTCCCTTTAATAGAAAACTTTGCCAAGTGTTGAAGAGCATCAAAGGGAGGAAGAAGCAATGTGTCTTCAAAGTTTGTTGCAGGTTGTTGATGGAAATTCCCATTTTACAAATTAGAAAATAGAAATATTTAAATTCATGAGACACGTGCTGAGGTGGAAGGAGGTTAGAAGAATATGTAGAAATGTGACAAAATTGAATTAAAAATTCAATTTTAATGAGAGGGGAATTAATCAAATAAAACAAATTAGTTAGATTTGTTTGTTTAATTAAATTTACAAGAAAAATGATTTTAGATAAGAAGAAATTAAATTTTGTAATTTATTTATAAGAAGAGGAATTAAGAGGGTTCATTAATCAAATAGCTTGTATTTAATTAATTGATTATCTTGACCAATTTTAGGTGTATACATTTTGCCCCTCTTTGAAGTGATGTGTTTACACATTACTTCAAAGAAAAATTTCAATATGCCCCAGACGCTGATTTTCAGGTGATGATGGACATATGCCCCCTCAGGAGATAAATCAATGAATTTTGTTAATTTTGCATATTTTGATGATATTGAAATTTTATGATGTGAGAAAAATTTATCTCCCGAAAATGATAGTGAAATCTGCCCCAGTTGATGAATTGATTAAGTTTTCCCCCTTTCAAAATAAAATAAAACAAGGCCACTTAATTACCCACCTTAATTACCCTTTTAATAGGTAAAAAGTGAAAAAGAAGCTCATTTGATCATTGTGAATTTGAAAATTTGAGAGATCGAGCAACTTTGAGCACTTGGAGCAAAATGGTGATCCCCATTTAGACACATCAGTTAGAGCGCGTATAATGGCACAACCGCATGGAAGTGTATGGACCTCTAGTACGTAATTCAAGAAACCTCTTTTTTGTCAATTTGAATTAATTTTCCCGCCCTTTTTTAAATTTTAAATTCGGTATTCATGCATTGTAGCACATCCATAGGATAATGTAGCGCATAGGTCAACTATTTTAGTGCATCGATTTAGAGTTTTGGTGCATACATAGCCCAATGTAGCGCATCAATTACCTATTTTAGCACATTGATTTGTTAGGGCAGAATTTGAATGTATTAGCACATCCATTCATTGTTATAGTGCATTGATGAGAAATTTTGGCGCATTCATGAAATTGGTGCATATGTGGCCTCTTATGGCACATAGAATAAATTGTCTAGTGCATCTATGTTTTGGCGCATAGAAGCACTGTTATGGTGCATCCATGCCAAAATTGAGGAATTTTGATATTTCTCCTTGTGTTATATGTTTTTTGATCGTGTTAGCTTTCAAGTTGATAATGATTGATGATGTTCATCGATTAGATGATGATCGATCTCATGATAGGTAAGATTTGATGATTGATTGATGATGATTGACCTCATGATAGTTGAGGATCAATGATTGATTGATGATGATTGACCTCATGATAGTTGAGGATCAATGATTGACTGATGATGATTGACCTCATGATAGGCGAGGTGCATTCATAGATTGGTAGATTGATAGGTTGATTGATGTTTTGTTGATTTATAGAATTTAGTGATTTAGTGATTTTTGATGATGATAGGAAAGTGATTTAGGAGTCCTCATGTCTCGGGAGCACTTCCCACGGACCTGGGATCTGATTCCCCGCTTGAGTTAGGTTGAGTGAGATCTTATTGAGAGATGTGGGTTATACTATTTGATTGATATTCCCCAGGTTAGGATTAACTGAGCACTACTGACAACTTTAGCAGAGCAGTGGCATAGTGACCTCAACACCTTTCACCTGGCTACTGGTGAGATGATTGTGATGGCAAAGGATGTATATCGAATCCTACGGATTCTCATGGTAGGAGATATAGTCACATATGATCATACAGAGTAGGGTGGGATAGATTCCCTTCGGAGGATATTTCATGACGATCAGATCAACGGGTACAAGATACCCTAGCAAGAGATGTGTGAGAGTTATGCCCCTTTACTTTTTGTACTTGCTGGTTTCATTGGTGGTTTCTTATGCCCCTACCATAGTTCAAAGGGACTATTTGTTGGTTGGGGTCGAACATTGGAGAAAATGATTCTACAAGGGACCTGATATGCCTGGGGTTCATGCATGCTTGCACACTTATATCATAACCTGCATCAGGTAGTCTATCTTGGAGCTGCCAGTTTATCAAGCGAGGTCACATTATTACAGATATGGGCCTCAAAGCATATAGTTGTTACCCGACCAGTTGCGAATAGATATAGGCCACTTGGGAGACCTTATGTGTATGGATATAGAGGCCCAGTTGTCTAGCATAAGCTGGGAAAATTGGAGTATTGGTGTTGGGTGCTCGATGATCTCGATACTGTGACATGGCAACCATACCTGGATTGTGAGCAGTGGGTGAAGGATCAGTTGGAGATGCCTTATGTATGCCCAGCTAGATTTTTGATTGGATGGATAGTTTATTATTGAGAGGTTTCTTCTAGGAAGAGTACATCGAAATTACAATAGAGTGCAGGGCATGCCCTAGGGAGTGGCCACATATGCTCGGAGGCACCAGGATATACCAGAGTGGGGGGCCTATTGTCATATGATGCAGCCTGTCAGGAGTATTATGAGTTACAGGCTATGATGTGGGACTACCATTTTGAGATTACAGATGTCATTTTATCGGATGATTATGCTCAATACTTGTTCACACATCCCTTTCCCGAGCTATCCAACCCTAATCAGCCAGTGCTAGCTTTAGATGATGATGAGGAGAGGGCACCCAGATGGAGGAGAGGCAAGGGTGATGGAGATGAGGAGGAGAGAGAGCAGGGTGGGGATGGAGGAGGAGATGACGGTGGGGGTGGAGGAGGAAGATATGGTAGGGGTGGAGGAGGTGGAGCAACATTTGATGTGAGGGATGTCTTGATACCTCAGAGGAGGATATCTCTGGTGGCTATGACATAGTAGTGTGTGTAGATTGGGGTGCCCTCATAGTAGTAGCAGATGCAAATAGTTTCCTTATAGGTGCAGGTACATACATTGCACGGTTAGTTGGCCCAAGTGCAGGAATTACTTACACAGGCATAGGGACAGTTACATGGACATGCCCAGGCACTAGCATAGGCACAAGCATAGGTTTCAACCCCAATGACCGAGAGGGATACTGCGAGACAGGGGTATGAGAAGGCAGAGGTTGTGGCTGAGAGACTACATAGAGTGGGTGAGGGCACATCTATAGTGGACTATCTCTAGGATTTTCATCATACTTCCCAGGAGGCAGAGTACTACAGAGGGAGATACCATGAGGTAGTGCCTGCCAAGCAACAGGCTAGTTTTGCTCAGTCTCGATCAGGTCAAACTCAGTCGAGGACCACCAGCAAGGGTGTGACATAGCCACTTCCTAGGGGTCCACCAGGCGGAGCTCTAGGGGTAGGTCCATTAGGTGGAGGAGGTTTAGTAGGAGGATCAGTGAGGCCCACGACATCTGGGGGGAGCACCACAGAGCCCTATGGTCACACTTGATGCACTCTGAGATATTGATGTATACACCGATTTGAGGCATTGATGATACTACCACATTTTTGATATTGTATCTCTTCATATTTGTTGGACATCCTTGTACACTTGACATTATGATTATGAGATTTATATGATATGCAGTTATGATGATTGATCTATATGATGTTTATGTGCATTTATGATGGATGCATTTACTTTCTATGTTCTATATGTTATGCAATGGTTTATATGCCTATGTGATAGTGATGTATGAATGTGATGATGATTCTATATGTTTTTATGTTATGATGCTCATCTATTGTCCATATGTTGCTTATTCGATTATGGTTTGATTATGTATGGATGCAATGATGATATGATCCTATGATGCTTTATGAATGATGTTGTATGCTATGAGATAGATGATACTTTTATTGTGATGTATGAGATGGATGAAATTATGCAAATGATATGGGATGTCCTATGTTTTTGTATTTTTCAAATGCATATATGATCTAATGTATGAATGAATAACCGATGGTATGGGCAGATGGATGGATGGAAAATGTTTATTTTTGTATAATGCACATATATGATCTTATACATGGGTGAATGATTTATGATTTCTAGTGCATGAATGGATGATGATTTATGAGAAATAAATTTATTTTGGGATTATTCTAATGTGAAATATGATGATGAATGCAAATGTATGAATCATGATAATTCTTTGTGAATAAATGGGTGTTTTCAAATGTGAATGTATGATAAATGTGTAAATGGATGGTTTATGATTTCTAATGTATGACTGCATGACTATATGATTCTTAATGCATATGGATGATGGTATGTTAATGAAATATGATGAAATATGATAGATGATATGTAAAATGTGTGAGAAATGTGTAGATGATGATTTTATGATAATGAGTGGCCTATGAAAATTCTTTATTTTTTTTCTTTTTGTAATGCAAAAGTATGATGAATGCATGAATGGATGTATGATATGATAATGTTTTCCAATGCAATGGTGTAAATTTAAAAAATTTATGCAACTACCTGTGAATGATTATGCAACTATATGAGGATGGTTATGCAACTATATGTGAATATTCAAGTATACTCAATCCATCTAATGATAGAGATAACATCATTTGAAAATTGTTTCAGCCTTGGAAAAATCTTGAAATACAAATGCAGAAATAATGTGGAAGCAATCTAATCTACCATGCAAAACTAAAATGCAAGGTTTCCATTCTGTTGTGATGCTTTTTATCATCATTGAGCCTTTATTATGTTGAAAGTTAGTACAAACATCGATGGCATATTTAGACCATGATGACCTGAGTACAACTTCCATACAACTTCCGTTGAGTTTTGATAGTACAAGATAACACAAGAATCTAGGTATAATTGTACCGAGATGACCTGAGCATCACTTGTGTAAACAGACAAGAGTTAATCATTTTCCCATGCAAATTCGGAATTTCATCAATGATATTTTGTAAAGAATGTCCCACGACAACTTGCATAGTAGTAATGATTGAATCACAAACAACAGACAAAGAAAATATCATTCCCCTTCCTAACCCCTATAGTTCAAGACATCATCGAGGTACTCCAAAGAAATGATAACAACAATCGAGATACGACAATTGAACACACGTGCTAAAGTGATCCAACCATGATTCAAAAGATGATCATCCAATGAGATTTGATTTGTTTTGTTTTTTATGTTGATTTGGATGGTTGATTGTTTGATTGATTGATGTTCGATGTTCAGCGTGATTGTCGTTTTTGCTAGATTTTCTTGTTGTTGTTTGTCTGTTGTTTTAAGCTCAAAGATTTATTTTCCCCCAATGAGTTCAAAATTTTGCCCCTAGTGAGAGAAAAACCAATTATTATGGATATGTACATTGAAAAACTAAGCCAAGGTGGGACACGACCACAATAGCCAAATGTGTACATGAAGCTCATTTTATGATAGGCATGTATGCGCGATGATAGCAAAAGTGGATGACCAACACACGTTCCAACAGATGGAGCAACCGACCCATCACAAATAGTGCCTATTGCTATGTTTTCACTTTTTTTTTTTATTGCACTTTTTCAGGTTTTATGATTTTTTTTCTATTACCAAGACACCTGTTTTACCAGGATTTCATGAAGGCAACAATTTTTTTTATTTTTTGCTTTTTTTTGTATTTTTGATCTTTTTGCATTTTTTTGCATTTTTCTCTTTTTCCATTTTTTGTTACCAAAGGCTATTTTCCGGTTTCACTAGGGTAACCATTTTCGGGACTTTTTCTAATTTTTTTGGATTTCTTCAAGACTTTTTTTTTTTTTTTGATTTCTTTAGGACTTTTTTTTTTTTTTGGATTTCTTCAGGACTTTTAATGCACAATGGCTGAATTATGTGTAGAAATTTTTGAGATGGAGTTTTTTCATAGGTTCCTCAAATAGATCCCCTTCAGGTGTGGATAGTTGATATGCTCCTGATCCATAGATTGATACAATGACAAAGGGACCTAGCCAATTTGATTCAAACTTGCCTTTCTTTTCTCTGTCTTGTCGATTGTGTGGATTTTCTTTCAGTACGAAGTCACCCACTTGAAATTTTCTTGGTTTGAACTTGTGATTATAACTTCTTTAAATTCTCTACTCATATGCTTTCAGGTGATCAACTATAAGCTAACGATATTCATCTATCAGTTCCAACTCTTGTAACCTAGATAATTGGTAGTCTTCATCTGAGATGATGCCTTTCAGTGACACACAGAGTGATGGTATCTTAACCTTAATAATTAAAATAGCCTCTGACCTATAGATGAGAGCATATGGTGTGGCTCCTATTGGGGTGCGGAGCCGGTGCAGTATGCCCACAAAGCAAGTTTCAATTGAACGTACCAATCATGTCTAGAATTGTTGATGATTTTCTTTAGGATCTTTAGGATGGTTTTGTTTGAGGCCTCTACTTGGTTGTTCCCTTGAGGATAGTAAGGCATAGAAAACCAGTGTTGGATATGAAACCTTTCACAAATATCTTGGACGTCTTGATTCTTGAAAGGTCTACCATTGTCGGTGACAATGGATTGGGGGATACCATACCCACAGATGATGTAATTCAAAATTAAGGATGCAATCTACTTACCAGTGATGGTAGTTAAAGGAATAGCTTCAACCCACTTCATGAAATAATCGGTGGCTGTGATTAATATTTGTGCCCATTAGAAGAAGATGGATGGATTTTTCCCACAAGGTCATGTCCTCACTGACAAAAGGGTCGGGTTGATGTAAATGGTTGGAGTTCTTGTGTTGATGCATGTATGAGGTTACCATGGGTCTGACACTTCTTTCATTTCTCGATAAACTAAAAAGACTCATTCTCCATATTCGGCTTGTAATACCTCAAACAAAGGAGTTTCTTCGCTAAGGTAAGACCACTTGAATGTGTTCCATATATACCCTTGTGAACTTCCTGTAACGTAGTTTCAAACTCATCACGTTCCAGATATTGAAGGAGAGTTCCATCAAGACCTCATCGGCAAAGTACATCCATAATAAGGGTGTGTCGAGTGGCTTGATGGATGAAGTTTCATTTTTGGTTTCATGATAGGTCGAGTGGGAGGGTGTTATCCCTTAAATAGGTGTAGATCTTCCCATAGATTGAGGTATCAGCATCAAGTAAAAGGAAAATGACTTGGGACTCAGGATCGTCATAGGCAGGGGTAAACACTTGTTCCACCATGAACTCATAACAGCTTCGTTTATCTGGAATTTGTAATAGAGAAGCAATAGTGGCCATAGTATCAAAAGCTTTGTTGTCCATTCTTGGGATTTGATCAAATTTGATGATGACAAAGTATTTATTAAAGTCATCAATCATTCTTTTGTAGGGCATCAGTTTGTCATCCTTTGTCTGATAGTCATCATTGACTTGATTTATGACTAGTTGAGAATCTTTGTAGACTTGCAACTCTATGATTTTCCATCCTACGACTATTTTTTATGCCAATGATGAGTGCTTCATACTCCACCATATTATTGGTGTAGGGGAACATCAACCTATATGATTTTGGAATGGTATGTTCTCAAGGAGTGACAAATAAAATTCCCGCTCCTGATCCATGTTGAGTGTATGATCCATCGAAGTATAATATCCATTGTTTTGTTGTTAGGGTAAGAACATCAACATCTGGAAACTCAATTTGTAGAGGATGATCATCATATAATGGTGCTTCAGCTAGTTGATCTATGATGGCTTGACCCTTGATGGCTTTCCTATCGACATACAGGATGTAAAACTCACTCAATATCATTACCCACTTTGCTAGTCTTCCCGTTAGATTTGCCTTGTTGAGCAAATATTTCAATGGATCAATTTTGGCTATTAACTTGATGGTATGAGTTAGCATATAATGTCACAATTGTTGAGTGGTGAACACTACTACTAGACAAGCCTTTTCAATGGATGTATAATTTATTTCATAGCCATTTAATGTTCTGTTGATATAATAGATTTCCCTTTCTTTTCCTGTTGAATCCTCTTAGGCTAGAAAAGCTTCCAATGATGTCCCAGTTGTTTCTATGTATAGTAAGAGTGTATTTCCTTCTGTTGGTGGTACTAAGACAGGTGGACTCATTAGATATTGTTTCAATTGGTCGAAATTTGCTTCAAATTTCTCATCCCATCTAAAGGAAACATTTTTGTGTAGCAAGTGGGTGAAAGGATGGGTCTTGTCTACCAGTTGTGAGATGAATCTTCAGATAGACTGAAATATTCCTTGGAGTGATCTTAGCTGACTGATGTTCTTTGGAGGTGGCATTTCCATGATTTTCTTTACTTTTGTGGGATCCGCCTCAATGCCTTTTTTTGAAACTATATATCCCAGGATTTTTGCAAATGTCACCCCAAATACACATTTCTTTGGATTGAGTTGTAAATTGAATTTTTCTAGTTTGGTGAAGATTTTTTCTAGGATCTCTTGGTTTCCCTCTCTAGTGTATGATTTTTCCAACAAATCATCTACACAATCTTCTATAAATGTGTGCATCATGTCGTGGAAGATGGTTGTCATGTCTCGCTGATAAGTAGCTCCTGTATTCTTCAATCCAAAGGGCATGGCATTCCAATAGAATGTACCCCATGGGCATGTGAAGGTTGTTTTATCTTGGTCCTTAGGTGCAATTTTGATTTGGTTATATCCTGAAAAATCCATCCATGAGTGACAACATGGAATGTCTAGGTATTAGGTCCATGATGATGTCTATGTTGGGTAGAGGAAAATCATCCTTCGAGCAAACTTTATTGAGATATCGAAAATCTATGCAAATTTGGATACTATTGTCAAGTTTTAAAATTGGTACAATTTTGGAGATCCACTCAACATAATCAATTGGTTTGATGAACCCTACATCTAATAGCTTCTTTAGTTCGGCTTTCATCAAGAGGGCAATCTGGGGATGCATTTTCCTTAACTTTTGCTTCACTGGTTTTACTCCTAGTGGCAAGGATAGATGATGCATGATTAAATATGGATCTATCCTAAGCATGTCTGCATAGGACCAAGCAAATTTGATTTGTCATTCTTCAAAGAATTTGGTGAAGCTTGGTTTTTCTTGTTTTGTCAGAGATGCTGCTAAATGTAGTCTTTATTGTTTCTGTTGTGTCAATGTTGATGGATTGAGTAGGCTCAATCAATACTTTTGATCTCTCTTGAAAGTGTTTGGGGAGAGTGTAAAATATCTCATCCTTCAGAACCTCAGAGAGGTTTTCACCATTGGATGCACTCTTTATTTTTACTCTTTCTTGATCTAATACTGCCATAGAATGGTTTTCACCATTATATCATTTTTTTGTATTATTCATTTTGCAGCTGAGAGATTTGACACTCCCTTGATTGGAAGCTTCATTCTGAGATTCACTGGTGGAACATGTTTCAAGGTTGTCAACACAAAGGAATTTGATGATGGCATTATCATTTGAAAAGATAGGGATGTCGAGAGGCTCTATTTGGTCCCATTCGATTAGTTTGGGATGTACAAGAGGTAGGGAATCATCAGATTGGTTTAAGTCAGAGGTCATGAGGGTTTGAATAGTGTCATCTTTAAGAAATCCTATAGCAAGGTCAAGGTCTATGATGTAACTCTCCTCTGAATGATCTATCTCGCTAGGAGTTTGATCATCTTCACTTGAGCCATCAATAGCTTGTGATCCAAACTCAAGTGGTCTTGTCCTCAAAATTTGTCCCTCCTCACATATGGGTGCATAATTTTGTATCACATCAATTCCCTTGTCATGACAAGACTCTTCAGATAACGTATCCCATTCATATCCATTTGAAACAGTTTCATATTCATCACTAGCTTGCAGTTGTAGGATTCATTCAACAACTTTCTTGGTGGCTTCTTCTTTTGTTTCCTCCTTATATCCCAGTCTTGTCTTGTCTTTTGAATCAGTTAAGATGGGTTGAATTGGTTCCACGATGCCTTCTTTTCTCTTTCCAATAGGTCCTTGTCCTTCATATCCCATCTTTTCCAAGATTGAAAACCCTTTGCCATACTGTGTTGTTTGTACATTAGTTGTTGTTGCTTAAGATTTAGATTCATCCTTGTAAAGCCAATATAGGACATCTTTATCATCAAATTCCTCAGCTTTAGTTCTTGCTTTTATGAATCTTCCATAAAAGAGCATGAGGGGATGGTAATCTCTTCTTCATTACAAGGGAATTTCAAACATTAATGGTAATTCGAGGGAGTTTCCTGCATCTCATGGATCCAAGGATGACCCAAGAGTATATTTACGTTAAGTCTTTGTCCAGAACTTGGAAAATTACATCTTTTTGAATCGGCCCTACCTGAATTGGCAACACAATTAGTCCCTTTGAATCTCTTTCTTCGTCATCATAGACTTTGATGGTGATCTTTTTTCTTGAATCTATTGCATTCTCAAAGAATCCCAATGCACAGACAAGCTTTAAAGTACATATATTGAGATTGGCTCCTCCATCTATTAGGATGCACTTCACTCGAATTTTATGTATTAAGACTTCAATATGGAGTACTACGTTATGGAGATGAGTGAGAGATATGTCATCATTTTCTAAAAATGATAGACAATGAGCTGAAACCAAATGCCTCACCATGGCTTGGAATGTGCAAACTTCCAAATTTTTTGGTATTGTTGTGTCCACTAGGGCCTTTTCCAAGATTTCCTTGTGGGCAGGTGAAATCTTGAGGAGTTCCAATATAGATATTTGTGCTAGGATCTATTGAAGTTGATCAACAATGTTTATTGATGTGATGGGGTAGTGGATGTTTTGGATGAGCTTCCTTTTAAAACATATTTGGATTGTGCTCTTGTGGTTTCATTTATGGGAACGTTGTCTCATTTTCCTTTGATTTTTATGACATTGATTTGGTTCTCCATTGTAGCCATGTCTTGTTAGATGTTATGGGATTGATTGTAGGTGATGTTGTTGTCATTGATTTTTTTCAGTTATGATGGTGTCTTGTCCATGTTGATTTGGAACGTCATTAATTTGATCGTTGGCTACAACAATGTCTTGGGTGTCATTGATTTTGATGTCACTTGTCTGATCTTCAACGGCTGAAATATGATTGATGGTAGTATCATGAACATAATTTACATTTCTTCCTTTGTTGTTCATTGTAGAGGATTCCCATTTTCATAATTTGGTAAGGGATTCTTAAATGCACCATGATCAGCATTCATTTTAGGTCCTTTTATTTGTATGATGTTATGGTCGATCAAATCTTGTACATCGTGCTTTAATTGCATATAGTTGTTTGTTAATTGGCCTTTGCACCAATGAAATTCATAGTATTGGGCATCATTCCACCATGATGATTTCACTTTTGGCTCAAAACCTCGAGTGTCGGGTAAGGTGATAAGATTTTCTACAAGTTCTTTCAACGCAGATTCTAGTGATTGGCCCAAAGTTGTAAATTTCCTACAATTTGATGTCATTTGATATGGTGGTGCTCAAGATGGGGCATTTTTTTGGTTACTATTTTGATTGGTGTTTTGATTCATGTTTTGATTGGTATTGTTTTGGTTGGTTTTGGTGGTAGTTGTTGTCAAATTAAATATTGGTTTTATATTTTGTGTTTCAGCAAAAGCATCATTACCAGTATTCTTGTATCTTTTCCAAAACTTGGGTTTATCATTGTTGGAGGAGTTTGATGAGTTGTTTTCATTGTAAATTTTCAAAATTCCTCTCTTGACCAAAGCTTCTTCAATTTTGATTCCATTTTCAATAATTTTTTCAAAGGTTGGTATATATTTCAATTCAAGCCTATAACTCATATCATCATTTAAATTGTCAATGAACACTTCCATTTTTTCCTTTTCTGGTATAGCATGAGGATACCTTGCAAATACTCTTCTCCACCTTTGTAAGAATACAAGAAATGATTCTCCCTTTTTCTATTTTACATTGCAAAGGATCTTCATTGTAATCTAATGTTGAATTTTATAAGAGTATTGGGAGATAAATTTGTTGACCAATTCTTCAAAGGATTTTATTCCTGGGGGTAATTACGAAAACCATTGCATGCATTGTCCTCCCAAACTTCGTGGGAACAATCTCATCAAGTAAGTTTCCTCATGTGAGAATTTGAGGCTCATGTTTCAAAATTCCCTTATGTGATGTATAGGATCTATTTTACCATTGTATTTATCATATTTTGGGAATTCACAATGTTTGGGAAATGGAATCATGTTCACACTTTGATCAAAAGCATATGAACATGTGTCTTGTATTGTGTACCTTTTTTGTGGTTCCCTTTTGCACTTCGAGAAGTTGTTGAATATTTTGCATCTGACTAGTTAAGGCGACTACTAGATCTGTGATTGGGGGATTAGTTTCAATCTTTTTGGGTTCTCCTTTCAATTGATTTACTTCAAAATCATCGGGTAATTTTACACCTTTTTTAGACAACATCAAAAGGTATTTTTCTCCATCTTTTTTTAAAATATTTTTTAGGAATTTGTGGAAATTTGGGTCTTGTTAAGCTTGTTGGATGTCTACCTCATTTATTTCCTCAGTTTCAGGTGTATGGAATCTATGAAATGGGTTCTCCTCAGCTTCAACCATGGTACTTTTGGTCTTAAGTTCTTTTTCTTTAAGTTTTTGTCTTTGGGATCTTGTTTTAGTAGGCATACAAGTGATAAAATGTACTAATCTTTGATCATTGTTTAGGAGTGCCAAGAGGACTAAGTAAAATTTGATTAAACAACATTTTTTTTGGGATAAAGGATGATAAATCCTGATAAAGGATAATTAATCCTAATGGTGAAACTCAACTGCTAATCAGAGACGGATGTGATGATGAGGCACTTTTAGATGTTTGATCAAAGCTTAGGTAAAGGATTTTCACTTGTAAAGGCTAGTTTCAACAAGTTTAAGACTCTGGTATGACTGAGGGATGATTCTATTTTGAAAAGGGTCCTAAACTGTGGGTTAAAAATTCGAACAAATAGGGAATTTAGCTCTCTAGTTTTGGATTTTCCTGGATGCGCTAGAATAGTGCACAGATGTGCTAAAAGACAGATGCGCCAAGGAATGGCCTAGATGTGCTAAAAGATGGATGGTATGTGCTAGAGCAAGTAATGGATGTGCTAGAGTATGGAAGGGATGCACTACAGGATGACACGGATGTGCCAGAATAGGGAATGGATGTGCCAGAAAAGTAAATTGATGCGCTAGAATATGGAAGGTATGTGCCAGAACAGTAAATCGATGCGCTAGAATATGGAAGGAATGTGCCAGGGCAGTCAATGGATGCATTGATCTGGAAAATATTCTCTACTTTTTATAGTTTGATTGATTTTTCTTGTTTTTTGGTAGGGGATTTGATTGCTTGATTGGATGTTCTTCTAAATCAGTGGTTGTGCATTTCTGCGTGTGATTTTTTTTTATTTTTTATTTTTTAAGTTTTTTTTAAAACACACATGTAAGACGCATCAAGCAAGTACAATCTTAAGGTTGTGTAGGATAGTATTTACTGGATTCCCATTTGGATTTTTAGTCCAGTTGTGATTACTTTTGGAAAATGAATAAAAGCTTGACCACGCTAGCTCCCCTCCATGACACTCACTTCTCAGGCCAGCCAAGCTTCAGTCCTCATGAATTTCCCATGACGGACTTATCATTTCTACCAAAAGCCACAAGAATATGGGACAACTTCAAAGGTTATACCTCTTGCACTAGCAAATAGAAAAGGGATTTTGGCTTTCTATAACAAAAGGTTCTAGTATAGGAATTTCATTCGTGGGGGATCATCCATATAGCAAGAGACCATTGTTTCCCTTCTTGTCAAAACAATCCTCATGATACTTGAACTTTCCTCAAGTACCCACACTTATATACCAGTTGAAAGTCACTTGGATTTAGCGTGTTACCAGTTGGGTCGTTCTCTTGGGGTGATTACCTTTTTCCCACCAAGGAAAGCTTGCTAAAGATTAAATTGCAAAAAGAAAAGAATGGGTCTGGCTTTTTGGTCACTTAGTTAAGGGGAGAGAATATGCCTACCATTCAACAATCACAGCAGATATGGTGTTTGTTTTCCCCTAATTAAGCTATGTTCCTAACTTAATCAAAATAAAAAACAATAAATTCCTACAATCAAATGTCAATAGTTTTAGATTTGAAGTCTTTGACAATGTTTTATCAGTTTCAGTAGAGTATCTAACATCATTTGAAATACCTGCAAAATAGAGAAATAGTGATTAGTTCTCTGAATAGTGAATTTCTATAAAATGAAATAGATGTGCCATAACAAAGAATCAATGCGCTAAAATATCACACATATGCACTATAAGGACCTATGAATGTGCTAGAATAGTCTATATATGCGCTAAAACATAGATTGAATGTGTCAAAAAACTTCTTGTATGCGCTAAAAGATTCCCTAGATGCACCAGAACAGGGACTAGATGCACAAAAAGGAATTTTGGATGCACCAAAAGAACTAACGGTTGTGCTAAAACCTTTCACGTTCGAACCTATAAAACACAATTTCTAGAAAAATGTTAAAAACAAGGGCTAGGCCCCACAGTGGGTGCCAATTAATGTGTGCTATAAAAATGAGGAATTAGTAACATAAATCCAACACACATCAATGAAACGTCTTACATGAAAGAGATTGAAATAACAAGACAATCTGCTATATCTACTCTTTAAAATTGTTTCATTGCTCTCTAATCTTAAGGACCTTCAAATTCATGCATGCTCTCAGATTTATTTATGTGTTGCACATGAATTTATCAGATGGCAACCTAAGAAATGAGAAGATTTATGAAATGCAAAGCTAAATGCCTACATTAACATGTTTTTGTATTTTCCTAGATATAAAAGGCTAAATGATGGATGAAATTTCTGTTGTGTAAATGATGTAAAGGTTATTACTAATGGTGAAATGCAATTCTAAATGCAATGCTGGAATAAATTCTATAACACTAATGCAATGCTATGGTTCTAGAAAAGAAACTTTGTCATTATAACAATACTACATTGTAAATGCTTAAATGCAAACTAAAGATTCTAAGTCAATGCTCTATTTCTCTCAAATGATTTTTGCAGTAATTTTTCTTGTAGATATGTTATGAAATGCTAGAGAATGAGGCTGCATTTATAGGATTTCCAAGGTATATTGTGATGTGGCAAGATTCAATGGTCAAGATTGTGATCCAGAGAGATCAATGGTAGAGGAAGAAGAAGTTATAGAGAATCATGGAGGTGGTTCCCTTTAATAGAACACTTTACCAAGTGTTGAAGAGCATCAAAGGGAGGAAGAAGCCATGTGTCTTCAAAGTTTGTTGCAGGTTGTTGATGGAAATTCCCATTTTACAAATTGGAAAATAGAAATTTTTAAATTCATGAGACACATGCTGAGGTGAAAGGAGGTTAGAAGAATATGTAGAAATGTGACAAAATTGAATTAAAATTTCAATTTTAATGAGAGGGGAATTAATCAAATAAAATGAGTTAGTTAGATTTTTTTATGTAATTAAATTTAGAAGAAAAATGGTTTTAGATAAGAAGAAATTAGAGAGTGAACTATATAAATAAATTTTGTAATTTATTTATAAGTAGAGGAATTAAGAGGGTTCATTAATCAAATAGATTGTATTTAATTAATTGATTAGCTTGACCGATTTTAGGTGTATACAGTACACATTCATTAAAAAAATACCACCTGCTCCCATACAAAACCCACCAAGTCAACCTATGATACCATAATATGATACATATTCTATATAATTTTCTAGATAATATGTGAATTCCCTATACCACAATCAACCCATAGGTGATCAAACAAACTCAATTCTCCTAAATATGAACACCCCACCATTCTCAAAATACATGTCTATAACAAACCCAAAAATACCAAACCCCCCCAAACACTAACATGCTAAAATACAAAAACAATCCTTTTATATCCACAAGTCCATTACCATTTGTGCCTCCTAGCATTATAAATACAATGCAAAAAACTAACACATAATGAGGATAAGTTATCTCAATAACCCAAGTCAACCTTCCAACTCTCAAAATAAATCATTTTCTGCTATGAAACAAAATCCAATAAATACCATACCAATAAACTATAGTGCATTACATCCTACACCAACATCTACCTCTCAACAAACACATTACATTCAACAACCCCAAACAACACCAAAAACATAATATGTTCAACAACCAATCACACCACAACAACATGTCCCAAACAACAATATATTATACCTCAACAACAACAAAACCTATCAGAACAAAAAAATCCCTCCTACAATCCATATAACCTTTCCCATGTATAAAACAACACACAACATCAATAATATCTCTCATATAACTCATATATCATACCCCAAAACATGACACAAAAACAAAACGCATCATACAATTCATCAACAATCCCACAACACCAAACATATAATCCATCCTCTCAACCTCAAAACACTCAACCAGATGAATCGGTGTCTCAAATCCAAAGTTTGAATGATAAAATCATGAACATGCAACTAGGGCATACAAAGAAAAACTACACACTTGAGAAAATTTGTCCTTATCCCTTTGACAGAAGCATACCAATGTTACCTTTGCCTAACAATTTTGAAATACCAAAATTTGTTAAGTATAAAGGAAGAGGTGATTCTCATGAGAACATGCAAGAGTTCTATGTGGCTTTTCTAGAAATCTCCTACAATGATATATGTTTAATGTGACTATTACCTCAAAGCTTAGGAGGACAAGCCATATAATGGTTTTCTCATCTACCCCAAGGTATTAAAACATTTGAAGAACTAGTCAAAAATCTTGTTCATTAATTCTCCTATAACATAGAACATGAGATAACTATGACTAACTTTTATAGTACTAATAAAAACTAAGGAGAAATATTTGCCTCATTCATACAATGTTGGAGACATAAAGTTAGCAAATGTAAATGGCCAATATCGAAAAAATAACTTGTCAACATTTTTGTGCAAAATCTAAAAACAAAAATTGGTTTCCATCTATTCGTACAATGTTCAAACACATTAAATGAGATCATAGAGAAGGGAGTCACAATTGAAAAGTCTCTTATCATTAAGGGCCTCATAAAAATTATAAATACAATAGAGACCACACATCTAATTCTAATGATAAACTCACCTTTGGGATAAAAACAATGTCACCAATGATGGGGTGGTAGATGCCAAATTCATGAAAAATATACAACCCCCATCTAATAATCAACAAAGAAACCAAGACACAAATCCTCCCAGGGGAACACTAAGACCTAATAATAACACTAGATGAAAATACACTCCCTTAGGGGAACCAATCAAAACAGTCTTGAAGAAGCTAACTCAAAAAAATCTAATCAATCTTCCAAAGCTAAGACAATACAGCAAATTACAAATCAAACCCTCATGGTATAATGATAATAACTATTTTGAATACCATGGGATAAAGGGTCATAAAATATAAAATTAAATACAATTGAAACATATCATACAAGAATCTTATTAATTAATATGAAATCAATGTTGAAGATCATCCTCAAAAATCCATCCAGAAATAATCACATCAACAATATCCATCATTCACATAATGAGAAATTTGACATATATCAAGATGATTTTTTGAAGCATGATCACAACCATCCATATATGTCTAAAAATGGCTCACTCCAACACAATCACAACAATAATAGTCATGACCATAACATATCCACCTCTTTTGACTACATAATAGATTGCATTGAAGAAGTTGGTCCATAAGAAGCTAGTATCTCATCTTTGAGACCTTTGCAACACTAATCCACACCATCCCCTTCAAATCACTCACCCAATGATGATACCTTTCAGTATCTTCTCCAAGGGCTATCCATGATAGATAATCATGATCTCCAAACTAATCTAAAATTTTAAACTAATCCAATCTATGATCAGGAAATCCCATTCCAAGCACCATCATGCCTCTCATCACCTATCATTTCTACTCAACATCCATCACCATCATGCCAACCCTTTGAGGCCATCCAAGATTCCATTATTCATATCCCATCATTAAACCCAAATCTATGTCAAGAACATAATCCTAAGCATAATGAAGAAATCTCAAAAATTAGTCAAGATCTACCTATCTAGATTTTACAACCTCGTCATATCATTGGTCAAGATCCCATATCTCAAAAGCTTCCTAATATTGAGCCAAAATTTGAACCCATCAATACTTTGATAGCTTCCACTTCCTCAAAAAAGATGTTCGCTTCCACTGAACACATAGATGTTCTCCTCCTTGTTCATTCAAAACAAGAGTCTTCCACTACAAACATATTTGAAAACGATGAAGATATAGCCGAGTTCATAGGACTTCATGATGATATTCTATAAAATGACCATGAAGAAGGTTTTTATATCAACTTTGAGGTAACAACATATTTTGAAGAACAATCAGAGTTCCTTAGTTCTCAAACTCATTTCAAAGATATTGATCAACAAGTGACTATAGATCCAATCAACATCCCACAAAATAATGAAGTGTCAATAGCCTATAAGCTCAGATCACTCACTTTTGTAAGATAAAGTTCTTGTGTTGAAGAGAAGACAATCATCACTGGTGGTTCCCAACAACATAGAGAACTAGCACCTTATTTTCAATGCAAAACATGTCATGTTGCCAACAAAATTTATCAACGGATGTAGTATCAAGGGAAAGGATTAGGCATGTATGGACAAGGTATTCTAAAACTAGTGCAATTTATCGATAATTATAAATCTCAAGGTATCATTTATTCAACAATAAAGGAATCTAACCATGTTAATGGTAGCTCTATGATACCGAGGGCAACTTTATCTAATGCAAACATTAACATAGGAGTCATGAATAGTCCTTATCATGAATTTTTTGCCAACATTCCAACTATCCATATCATAAATTGTCATCCTCAAATCCTTCCACCCACTAATTAGGACCAACAAAAGAAAAATCATTACAAATAAAAATCAAGTTGTTGTAGCTAATGAATCAAAAATTTAAAGTGGGAAAATGAAGCTGAAATGGATCCCAAAGAAAATTGGATCAAATAAGGTGTGCAATATTAACACAAATCGCATAGTTAATGAAACTATGAAGCAAAATCAAAAAGGCATTACATCTATCAAAATTGTCCACCCATTTTGGAAAATTCTTTAATACCAACACATAAAGTGTATGAAAAAGTTGGTTCCCACCACACTCAAAATTCCATATCCACACTCCATCTTCAACCATCCAAAGTTTGGAAAACAAAAGATCCACCATCCAAGTTTCCTAATAATAAATCCTCATCTCATATGCCCCATCAAAATCTACCATCTTGCCTAAAATCTAAAAATAGTAAATCTCAAATACACCACGTCTTGGTAGAAACACTCTATCATGAAGAATCTAATGGCACTCTATTTTGATGTATGTATTTAGATAAAACCAACTTTGCTATCAACAAAGATCACAATATCATTTTTGGGCTATTTATAAGTGCCCTTATCTTAGCAAAGAAAATCCTCAAGGAGGGACGTCATTGGCATGTCATGACAACAACATCCGCATCAACACCATCAAGTGGTTCGACATAGTCAATGATCTTTTAAAAATAAAAATAAAAATATATAAAAAAAACAAAATTAAAAAAATCAATAAAATAATAAAGAAAAAAATCATCCTCTAGTGAAAACCATTCTTATGGTGCTTTGGGCAAGTACCATGATGAAAACCTGGAAAACAAGCATCATGTGTAAAATCGATTATCTATGTCCAATATTCTAGTTGGGAGCATATTATCTCATCCATCATACTATCTTAACCTAACACCATTATCCATCCTATCCATAATAAATCAAATAAATCCATCCAAATTAATTCTATTTTCATCTATCCTCCCTACCTAACTTGATCTTGATAAAGACTAGGGGCATATACTTGAAAACATGCTTTTGGAGAAATCTTGACATGGTCATTTCCTTTGACCATATCCTATCTTGTGCCATACTATCACCTACATATAGCACTATCCAAATAGCTATACTAAGTATAAGATGTTATCATATCATGGGATAGTCCTTGGAATAAAATCCCTTATGTCAATCCTTTGCATCCTTTGTATATCCATCTGTCATGTTGATCCATTCATCCAAGTCAAGTGTTCCATTAATTGCTAGACACTGGGGGTAGGTTCCTACATCTTGCTTTAGAATAACTCTTGATATACCTTCTAGTTCACGTAGTGACCTAGACACCTTTCAAAAAATTCAAAACCATTCAAGTAATTGAAAATTCCAAAAATATTCAAATAATCAGAAATCCAAAAACATTCAAATAATCAAAAATCTAAAAAGCATTCAAATAACACCAAAATTTTAAAAAAACCTCAAATAATTTTAAATGTTAAAAACCAACCTCAAATAGTCTACAATTTTTTTAAAAAAATATTCAAAAGTTCTTCAAAAAAGCAAATCAACGCAACTCGTCCATCCACAATAAACATACACCCATAATAAAACCTATCATCACACTCATCTTTGGCAAAGCAAGCAAAAGAAAATACAACAATCGTCAAAACACAAACATTCATAAGAAATTACAAGCATCGATCATTTTCAGAAGAAACTAAATACCTACATACCAATGTCTAAAGCATCTAATTTAACATCCAACATTGATGCCTTAATAGATATACCCTTCCTATAATAGGTATCGTTATGGATCAAAAAACAACAATCTCTCTAGCAAGAGATATGATGGCTTTGATATGTTTTGTCAGACAATCTTTTCTTTTGATTTATCTTTTATCTCATTTCATCACTCACTTGAAACCACCTTGATCTTCAATATCTCAGTGTGTCTAGAGGGGTACACAGTGGGATATAATCATTTCTTTCATCTTCTATCTTTGTGGGATGTTCTTGTAATATGACCATGATGAATACTTTCCTTGTGGGTGTAGGGATAGTTTTAGTCAATGCAATGACCTTTACATATCAGATTATTTATACCTTTTTTGCATAGGCCTAACTTGCTTTGAGCTTCATTCTCTCGCATGATCAAACAAGGTTTTTTTATGTCTAGTATGAACAAGGATAATTCTATTTATTTGTAGAGTCAAATTTCATGCAATAGATACAATGCCACCCTAGTTCTTCATACCTTGGTGCATAGTGTCTACTTTCTATATCAAAATAAGGATTGCACTACATTCTTTAGTATAACCTAAAAGCAAAATCATCTTTCCCATCCCATTCTCCAATCATAAAATCTCAAATCATCTCAATAACTATGACTTTTCATCAATATTTTATCAAGATCATTCATCCAAATTCTCTCCATATATTCATCTATCTATCATCATGCAAATTATATCCATCTATTCATAATAACTCATTTCTTCCATACCAACTCTTCTTCAATCTAAATTTCTAAAATTTGAACTCTTTATTTCAAAAGTGACCTAACAAAGTTTTTACCAATCATATGAAAAATAGATAATCAAAAGCGTCACTTTACTAAATCATGTGTGATCTCATTTTTCAAATGGGTAATGAAATCTATATCACATTAGACAAATCATCAAATGTGTCACATTTCATCAAAACTAACTCAACATCATTAATAACATTGTTTCGTCTATTGAAAGTGTCATTTCATACATCGATGCATTTAATGAACATCATTGGTCTATCATTTGATGCAGACATCTAATCATCTAAAGCCTAAGTTTGATTTTCATAATCATCTTCACTAAGCTTATCATGTTTACCTATCATGAGCTCGACCTAAAAATTAATCTTTTCTAGCCAATCCTCAAGGGGAAACCAACCATCCTTCCACCATTCCTTCATCCATTAGAGTGATATCAAACCATCTAGCAAACCTTGTTCCTAGTGTTGCTAAAAATATTGATCCATTTTATCTAATCAGTCAGCATCGGGATGTATCCTTCGCAATCAATCCTTGTGTTGTTTAAATCACTAACAACACAATCCCTATGTTGTTCTTATCAACAATAATGTTATCACTATCATCAATTAGTTAAATCAATAAACTTTAGCTTGGCTAGCAACAAGGTCTCAAGAGGTTTTTGATATCCCATCATCATTATCATCATTTTTTTCAAAATCAACAACATATCTTTGAAATAGCATAATAATACATTATCTCAAAGAGGGGCAAAGTGTAGACACCTAAAATTGTTTGACATTGTTGGCAGATGGTTAGTGCTCCCTTCAGGATTCGTGACATGGACTAACCACCTCTAACGGATCTATTAACTCTGGCAGTTGTGGGGCCAACAATTGGTATCAGAGCCAAAGGTGTCGAGTTCGAATCCCCTCGGGTAACGCTAAGGGGGGGTTTGTTGGTAGATGTTCAACGCTTCCCTCGGGATTCATGACATGGACTAACCACCGCCCATGGATTTGTCAACTCTGGCAGTTGTATCGAGCATTAACAAGTTGATCTTTTGGTGCAACAACAACTGTGTTTCCAACAGACGTATCACACATTCCCATACTTCACTAATTTTCATCATTTTCCTCATTTCCAATTATTTGATTAAATTAAGTATTTTCCTCTATTAATTAAATAATTAATATTATTTGATTAATTCATCATTTTTCCTCTAATCCACATTAATTAAATAATTTTGAATTATTTAATTAAATTAAAATTTCTCCCTTTCCACTTAATTAAATAATTTAATTATTTAATTAACCCTAATTTTCCTCAAACTCATATAATTAGATAATTTTGTATTATTTAATTACAAATCTTAATTTCCTCTCTTCTCTCATAATTAAATGATTTTCTTAATTATTTAATTAACCAATTTTCCTCCAACTTGTACATGGCATATTCTATTTTCAAAAATTGAATATTCTCTTTTCAAAATATCTTCCCTCCATAAAATCCTAAAATATCTTCCTTAAATTGGGGGATGGAGTTTAGTTAACTAAACCTCTCATTCAATTTTGACCATTGATCTCTTGATTTAATCTTCGCCATTGATCTTCATCCCCTAATCTCCACCATTACCCAAACCTTCATGAAATCTATAAAATAAGCCTTCTTTATTTGAAATCTTCATAATCTTTTGAGAACATTAACTATCATCTTTGAGCATTCAATTGAGCATTTGAGTTATCATTATGAATTAAAATATTCATCGCCAAGCCTCATCAAGATCATCAAAAAGGTTTTGTAACATGGGTTATGCATAATTGAGAAATCCACATATCAAGAGCATAATTCAACAATGGAGCACAAGATTTGCATGCTTTTATGTCTTAATTTGATCTTAATTTGAATAGTATTCTTGATTTGGGTTTTATTTATGTAAAGCATTGCATTCAAATTCATGGGTTAATGAGTCTAATTTGATCATTTGATTCTAGGTGTTTAGTGTTTTCTAACCCTAATTGCTTAATCTATCTTTTAATATATTGCCCATTATTCCTATTAGACAATTATAATATTATATAATTGTAAATACCCTAAATTTTCCTAACTGGCGAACAACACTATTTAACTAACTTTCACCCTTCTTCCCTAAATGATAAAATAATACATTATTATTTAATTATTATCAAATTTTATATTCATCTATTAATTAAGTGATTTAACATTATTTAATTAATTCACTATGTTGTCACCTAATCTAAATTTATTCCTCCTAATTAATTAAATAAACACAAGTTATTTAATTATGTTGCTAATATACGTTATTCTCCTAAATCAATTAAATTGTTATCATTAATAATTTAATTAAATCATTGTCCCCTTTCTAAATTTTGAATAATCAAATTAATTATTCAACATCATTCAACATGGTCAACAAACAAATACAACTTTATTTGTTAAAGTCAAACATGACTTGCATGTTCATCTCTAAATATTAATTAATTATTCAATTAATTAACTATCCTCACCCCTTTTGTGATTGAGAAAATTATTTACATTGGTTTCTCACTCTAATTGGTTGACTAACTCATTTATTCCTCAATCCCACTAACCACTCAACCTAGTTCTTCAATCCCACTAATTATGCAATTAAAATCCTTAATTGGATCAATCACAAAATCTAACTGACCAATCTATTTCCTCTCAAACATTCTCAACTGTTGATCGGGATTTTGCATTGTTGCATCTCAATCGTTCATCTCAAAACAATAAATCTATAAAATAATCCTCTAACCTCTCACAAATCATCCAGGATTCAAATAGCGAAGCGCTAAATAATTGATTCTTGAGCACATTGAGAAAAGTTATCTTCTTATTCTAGGTCACCATTAACACGAATTGAAGCTTTTGCAACAACAACAATGGAGTATTTGTATTGAATAAATAAATCTGACATCCATACGTCAATACAAGCACAACTCCAACATGGGATGGTATAGCTACGTTTTTTGAATTCATCATTTCTTGCTTATGCTAGTCTATTTGATTGAATTCATTATTTAATAATTCATTTCATGAGTATGGGTTTGGAATTTAATCTTCTTTTGAATTGATTTAGTTTAATTCATTTCTTGTTTTCCTTATACTATTTTACCCCCTTACATTAATTAGTGAAAAAACTAGGATATTCTAATGATGTCATAGATAAAAATAAGAGCATCACCATCAAAGCTTATGATGACATGGAGCGAAATTCAAAAGGAAAAATTATACTACCAATTCAAATTAGGCTAGTAATAGCAGAGACAACATGTCAAGTGTTGGATCTTGAGCTACCATAATCTTTTTTTGGGACAACCATGGATACATTCCTTACAAGCAGTCCCTTCCACATTCCATCAGTGACTAAAATTTCCTTATGATAATAAGGAATTTATTTTGCTAAATTGGAGAAGTACAAAAATATCTTACAAATACACAATAATGATATATCTTCCCACTCCTTATACATTGACTCATCATCACTACATTTATCCTCCACTACACCTTCATCAACTGAGCAACCTAAATCCAATGTCAAAATCCAAGTACTTGACAAGGGCTACGGGGAATACCACTTCAACCAATCCTTTTGTATTGGAATGCTTCCCCCAACACCAAAGACTTATGGAGGACCAAAGGAGATCAAACATGTTCAATTTTTGACAATTGAAGTCAAACCCATAATTTTCACCAAGTGGGGAGACACGCAAGACAAAGAAGTGTGTGAAAAGGACTTATCTTCATGGATCTACAAAGAAGAAGGACATGAAAAACCACTACCTTCCCTACCTATTGATGAAAACAATAAAGGATATAAGATAGAAAAAGGCATGGGGTTCACTAGACAATGTGGCCTTGGTCTGCATGGACAAGGTAGAAGAGAACCAATTATTATGGAAAAGCATCCAAATAATCTTAGACTAGGATATGGTTCATCAAATAAGACTACAAGAAATACCGAAAGCACCTCTTATGAGGAAGGAGCTACTTCTACCACTATTGATACATTGGATAATTGCAAACTTCTAGATGACTAGTTGTATATCAAAAACATGTTTGAAAACCTCAACATAAATACCATCATTGTCAAACCTATATATGACGATGACCATATTGAAACGGATTCCAATGAATACAAATGGGATTCTTGTGAATCTAGCGAGTATAACCTAGATACCTTATGGAGCCTTGACAAAATCGATGTCCCTACCCTAGCTACAACCTCCATAAGCTTTGCTAATACTAATGACAAAATATCCTTGCATTATCCACAGTTGATAGATTGGGACCAACAATATCCTACACCAGTTTTGGACACATTCCAGAATGATGAGGCTATTGTGGAGTTCATGGGACTTTGAATCGATATATTGCAAGGAGATCATAAAGTAGGTTTTTTAATGGAACTAGATCAAGGAGAATATTTTAGAGGGGAGATTGCATCTTCCAATCACAAAAATAAACTAAAAATTTTGAAATAAAAAAGAGGTCCCCTCAAGATGTGGCTTTATGAGATCAAGAAAATAGAAAAACAAAGGACTCATCCAAGGGTGAAAACCTCTCTAAGGTACCCGAAGATGGAGGATTCAATCTCCCCACCACAAAATATCAAGAGAAATCAATAGTCTTGGTTCAAGACGTTGAATCTATCAATATTGGCACAATAGAAATACCAAAAATAGCATACCATGCAACATCACTTGATCTTAAAGAAAAGGTAAAATAATCAACACTTATCAATGAACATAAAATCAAATTTTCATTGGATATATGTAGACATGCCAGGGCTGGATCCCACCTTGGTATTACATCACCTAATAGTGTTCCCTAGGTCTAAACCTGTCAAATAGAAGCTACCCAAAATACGCCCACATATAGAACTCTTGGTCAAAGCAAAACTTCAAAAACTTCTAGATGTGGGCTTCATTCAACCCATCGACTATCCTACGTGGGTATCAAACCTTGTACCAATTTTGAAACCCATTGGGGCATAAGAATCTACACTGATTTTAGGGATCTCAATAAGGAATTCCCAAAGGATGACTTCCCTCTACCCAACATCGACATTATTGTAGACCTAACTATGGGAAATAAAATTCTTTAATTGATGGATGGCTTCTTTGGCTACAATCAAATAAAAATAGCTCCCAGAGACCAACATAAAATGGCTTTCACCTATGCATGGGGAACCTTTTGTTGGAACATCATGCCATTCAATCTGAAGAATGTAGGTGCAACCTACCAATGAGAAATGACCACCATTTTCCTTGATATGTTGCATATCACTATGGAGGATTACGTGGATCATATATTAGAAAAATCCTTCAAGAGAGAAGATCATTTGGCTAGCCTAGAAAAGGTATTTGATAGGCTAGATGAATACAACTTGCATCTCAACCCAAAGAAGTGTGTATTCAAAGTGACATCTGGAAAACTATTAAGGTACATTATGTCTAAAAGAGGCATTGAGTTGGATCCTGCCAAGGTAAAAGCTATATTAGAAATGCCTCCTCCAAAAACATTGAAGCAGTGAGAAGTCTACAAGATAAACTACAGTCCATCAGATGGTTCATCACAAAATTGGTAGACAATTGCCGTCCATTCACCCATTTGTTACATAAAAACATAACATTCAAATGGGATTGTAGTTGTGATCAAGCTTTCCAATAGGTCAAGTATTACTTACTTGACCAATATTAATGCCTCCAATGCAAGACAAGGCAATGATCTTGTATGTATCTACAACACTGGCAACTTTAGGGGCTTTGTTAGCACAACTGGATAACAATAACAAGGAAAGATAAATATACTATATTAGTCGAACCTTGGTGGGCTATGAATTAAACTCTACACCCATAGGAAGAGCATGCCTATATGTCATCTTTATAGCATAGCAACTAAGACACTGCGTACTAAATAGGAAAGTAAAGTTCATATCTGTTGATGAGTGTTTTTTCACACTTTCTCAACACAAGTAATGCATAGGTGCATCACCTCTCTTGAAAGGAAATATCTAGCAAGTTGTTGAAAATAACCCCAAGGTCTCTCGGGTGTTAGATCATGACTTGCATAGGATACATCAATTGATGTTTGTTGTGATTTTGTTGATAATCACAGGGTATACTTACGTGAGTTAAGTTGGAAGGGGAATCGGGTCTGCAAACGGAGTTTTTGAGGTGGGGAAATAATTGTATGTTTGTTGCAAGTTTAAACAACAATTTCAAACTCCATTTTGACTTGATATTTGGCTTTAAAATGTGCAATAAACCTTAGCATAGGTCACTTCTTAGAAAAAGGAAAAAAGGGCAGGGAAGAGAGAGGATTCCTGGACCTACAACTACCAATGAACACTGATCATGTAGGTCTCTACTGTGGACAACTTCCTTAGAACAAAATTCCACTTAACCAAAAATCTCACAGTCTCATGAAATATGTGCTATCTTCTAAGGACTGCAGATATTTTACCATTCATTCACCATACATATGCATGAACAAAGGTAAAGATTTAAAAGCAGCTTCAAATCAAGGTCCAGACTAACTTTACACAGCCATCTACCAGCAGCAAACAACCAAAAGTATGGACAAGGAGGGCATCTACAAAGCAAAAATCTTCATAACCAGGAAACATCATCACTAAATTTTACCAAAGCTAACTGAAAGGAAACTAAAACAACAAATAAAATTCAACTAAATCATCCAACTATGAGAGAAGAGTCATGAAACATGAGAAGAAATCCAGAAATGCACCAAAATCAATGTATTTCTATTGCAATTTTTGCAACATGTCTTTACAAAAACTTAACTCTCCTTGAAAATGAGAGGAGACCCCCTATTTATAGTGTCCAAAAAGTAGAACATGTGGCCAAGATTAATTTACATTTGTGTGGCCACAATTCAATGTAAACTAGGGTTCTACCTACCACCCAATATATTACATTTTTAAAATACATTTTGTCCATATCCCTATTTTGTCTTCTAATGGCAGCACTGTAGAATTTTGTCCTTTTGTTGATTGCTCTTTGTTGTAGCTATTCCTTTCAAAATTCTTCATCAATAATAGGGTTACCCTCTTGCTTCTTCGAAGCCACATACTCCATGAATTTCAAGATCATCGACTGGAGCTTGTCGACCTCAATGATGTCGGATCTCAACACTTGGTAGCTCCACTCTTTGGAATTGTTAACAAGCTTCTCCCAATCCTCCTCATACTTGGAAATGTGGTCTCTGAATAGCTCAGATTAGTTGAAAGCTCAGGCAGCAAAGCTTATAAAATATGTAGTTATCTCAGTTGACATCCTGTCTTCCATCCTCTTTCGGAAGTGAGGCTTTATACTTTCTGGATTGATCTTGACACTAGGCACTTCATACCCTATCATCATTTGCATGTATTGGAAGCAATATTCTCTAGCTTCCTTGGCCCACTCAACATCCAGATTTACTCGCTCAAGTACCTATTCTAGCCTTTCCTTCCATTGATCGAAGTCTCATTTCCACACATCCATCAGCCAATGGTCATCATCTTTGAAGGAAAATTCCTTTTCCCAAATTTCACTTGGTAGCTCGAGGATAGCCTCGATTTCTGGGTAAGCAGCCCCATACTTCTTTGGGAACTCAATGCAGATTCTCCTCGTACCTTCAAGAGATGTTTGCACTTCCAAGAACTTGTTCATTTTTCAAACAACAAGATTGATACCTATATTCCCAATATCCAAGACCTGTCGGAACTAATTTTTTGTGGTCTTGTCCAAGTTCTTTCTCTTCTCTAGCTTGTTAATCTTCTCTTTTGATAGCAATTGTGGTGGGGCCGAGAATGTGGTAGGTTGTTCCTCTATGGATGACCATTATTGGATATAGGTTGTCAAATCAACCACCTGTGCCTTAAGCTCCTCCTTTGAAACTTTGTCTTGCTGAATGAGATCCACCACTGTGGCGATTGATTCTTGGAGATGATCAACCTTCTGCTCCCTAGTGGCCACTCCCAAGTCGATGGTGGATATGTTATAACTTATTCCTTGTTCTCCCACCACCGGCATAGTTATTTGTATTGCCCTAGATTTGGAGGCATCCATTGTTACCCTCGACCTGATCTTCGGCTTCTTCTCCTTCCTGGTGTCGATCTGGGCTCGAGCCAAAATAGCCTCCAGCCTTTCCTTTGTGTCCTTTGGAGTGGGAGTCCTCTTTTCTAGCTGTCTCTCTAACCAATCAAGTATTGAAGACTTTCCCCTAGGCGACTCATGTTGATCCCCCTTTTCTTCTTCTCTGACTTTAATTTCCTTATCAACGAGGGCCTCTCGCCCTGTCCTCGTATCCTCCTTCTCCTCATCGAGAGTCTTGTATGAACACTATGTGATTGATAGGGGACTTGGTAGATAAGCGCTCATCAGGGTTGTCTTCTTTTCAGTATCCCCTTCTCCATCATACCCATGTTCCTCAGATAGCTCAATCTCTAGATTCTCATAGTTTTTGGTCTCTCCTTTAGATTTATCCTCTTCCTTACCTTCTCGCCCCTCGTGAGGGAACACCCCTTCATCATGCCCAAGAGCATGGTCATGTTCTTTCATTGGAGACTTATCACCCTCTGTCCTCATGACAGCAACCTCTTCTTCACCAATAGGTTGTTTTTCAACCTCCTTGTCTTCAATTTCCTTGAGTTACCTAGCCCACTCAGCATCGAGCTTCGGATCAACTATCTCTTCAATTATCTTTGTGTCTTTTCTCTGATCACTAGAGGACTTATAAGCAACCTCATTGATTACTCGATGCTCGTATATTGGGTGCTCATGATAATCAAATGCCTCCTCTTCCAATCTCTTAGCCGATTTCGCTTGTTGTCGGTGATCCAACCCCTCAGAAATTTGCATGGTGGCTTCCATTGTTGGTGGCTCGGTAGGAAGAGGAGGAACTAGAGTGCTAATTATTGCTTGACCCATTGCAGCTTGTACTACCAGATTTGCAAACATTCCTAAGAACTCAGAGGACACATTTTATATGTATTTATGAAGGGCTCTGGAAGGGTGAGGGCAGGCATTATGGTCATAGTAGTGGCAATAGGAAGAGAAAAGGAAGGAGACATGGAAGATGAAGAAATGGGCGAGGTAGTGGTGGAGGATGAATCAAGCAACACTACCCATGGGATGGGGGAAGTAGAAGCAAGATGGACAGAAATATCCACCGTAGGAGAGGATGTAACTACTGCGTGTTGGATAAGAGTGGTGGTAACAACAGTGGTTGCGGCAGCAGATGAAATAAGTGGAGACTTTGGCTAAAAAGCCTCCATCTCCTCTCCCTCATAGATTGGATCTTCCTGGATTACCAGCACTTCGGTGACATTTCTCATTCGCTTGTGTTTCTTGGGAGGTTCACCCTTCAAGGCCTTCCTAGCGTACACCTTTGGGTCAGACTGTTGCTCTTCAATCTCCTTTCTCTTCTTCAAATGAACTGATGGAGGGGACTTAGATGTTTCTCCCATTGATGTAGTAGCTTCCCCACTACCTAAACCACTTGGCTTTCTCTTGAGCCCCTTGAAATTCAAGACAACCCTTTGTTGTTTTCATTAAGAAACTTCTTCATCTATCCATGCCTTCGTTCGAGCCTCAAAAGGCTTTAGTAAGTATGTTGAGGTCATCAACCTCTGGCTCATCCCAATCAATCATTGGCAATGGTAGATTGGCGACAGCATTGTACTTGGGGCTGATTACAGTGCTTTCATCTTCCTCAAACTGATCGGGAACCGGGAACAAATTCACCCTTTTCACAAAGTACGCGGTCATCCACATATAGTGCCTTAATCGCACTTCAAGGTCATCCATACAATCTGCCCAAAAATCCTCAACATTTTGGAGGTGGGCATACTCCTATCCAATTCCCTTTCTGACATGACCATATGGGTCCATTTATGGCCTGGCCATAGGGGCATTGGGAAGTATAAATCTCATACATCCCCTGGCCGAGTGTAAGGGGATAAGGGATCCCCACTAGATTCTTTCTACTCATAATGGTGTGAATGTTGTGTAGCTGCTGAGAGAGTTCCAACAATATAATCTGGTCATTAGGGTACCGGGGCAACTTGTTCGACCTTTCTGAGAAGCCCTGGGCATGGATGTATGTGAACTTGGGGTACTGGATAAACAGGAACGCATATTTTTTTAGAAATGCTCGAGCACTAAGTGAGACCCTTCTCTCAAAATCCCCCCTGAGCAACCTGATGATGTAAATGATGAATGCATCATTTACTCTGCAATAAACCCTTTTGAAATTTTTTAACTTGAGCTGAGGGTAATTGGCAAAAGCCTTGAGTTCTCTACCAGGCACTTTGTTTGGAACTCTGAATAACCCGTTAAAATTCCTCTTATCGGCCAGTGAGTATACTAGGTAAGAGGTCATGTAGAACTTGGATGTCTTCTTGACGCTCATGAATTGATCATGAAAGCGGTCACTGATTATTCCTCCCCAGTAGAACGTGGTGTCCTTTCCACAGAGAATGTGCTTGATGAAATAAACCATCCATTCTTGAAAATACACCGCATAAGCGAGGCCCATTACTCTACTTAGCATGATGATCAAATCATGGTAGTCCTCAAAAAATTCACTACAAAAGAGTTCCTGGGGAACCTTTGCAGTGCTACCCCATCTATCCTTCAGCCAATACTAATTTATAAGCTTCTTGCATCTTATGGGGTCCTCATCCCACATTTCTTTACATTCCTGAATAGTAGGCAGCTCCATCTTTCTGGAAGACAAGAATGTGGAAGGTTTTTTTTATTCCTGATGGTGACATGTCGGCCAAGATGTTTCCATCCCTGTCGACAATAGTCCTTTTTTTTGGATGATACGCCTCTCTATAGGCCATTACCAGCATAGGGGAATCAAGGTGGGAGGGAAACCTGCAACCTTGGCTATTCTGTTGCTCCTGATGATTCTTGCATTATCTTTTTTGAGGCTTATTCTAACCCTTTGTATGAACTCATCAATATCGACAAGCCGAATATTTGTTTCAATGATGTCCTTCCACTTGGTTGTGACCTTGGAGTGCAACAACACTCCCTAGAATTGGTACTTGATTTGGTCTTTATCCTCCTTGCCTTGAGGAACTTGTTCTCTTTCCTTTGTCCTTGGCTGCTCCCAAAGTTTCTACACCTAATTCCATATATCCTGCACATGGAGGCCGAAGTTAAATACAATCTTAGCATGATGATATAAACGGTTAGCCAAATCCCTACAAAACAAGGGTAGATCGAATAATATACCATTCAAATGTCCTATCACTTAATTGAATCTGTCTCCGGAAGGTTCTCCGGAAGGAAAATGAATGACCCAGGCCCAAGAGGCCGGACTTCCCCTATTAGAATGTTGTTATGGAGGGCAAAAAAAGAGAGAAGACCCGGATGACTTCCCTCAACCTTGGATTTGGATAATGAAGGGTCCATGGGGAAGGTGATCACATTTTAGCACGTGGGTCATTGTTCGCTTTCAGATTGGAGGTCACTTAGGTCACCATTAAGGCATCCGAGGTCAAACCAAGGGAAGGTTATCAAGTGTTAGCTGTTTGAAAAAACATCAGAGAAACGGTATTGTAGAGGAGGAGTTCCGGAGTCCGGAACTTAGGAGGCCAAAGGCCGCGAAACCATGCCTTAGGAATTTTAGTCGTTGGAGAGCCCGGGATGTGAGGGTCGAGAGGCCGCTACATGATAGACGTAAGAAATGGAAAAATAAGGATGAAAGTCTGGGACCCACCACCCGGTAGTATAGACCTGAGAAGAGATTCAACCCCGCCACCTCATCTGCCAAAACTTGGCAGATATTGGGATGTTGGGGTCTGAGGTTGAAAGGACGGTTTGACATTATCGTTTGGGATGGTCGAGACAGGACGGAGTTCCGATGGTGTAATCCCGATGGGCGAGGTCCGGCTGAAGCAAAGAATTAAAGATTTTAATTAGATAATTTGGCGAGGAAGTACTCGAGACTTGGGAGCTAGAAGGCAGTCACCCAACGAGCAAAATGAAACAGCAGAACAGCAGCGGCGACTTGCGAACAAAAGTCTGCAAACTAGGGCCCGAGGGCTACTTGGAGGTGGAGGCCTTGTTGAAGGTCTTGTCAGCACTCTCAAATTTTGCAAATTTGAGATGCCTAGTTCAAAATTTTGTCTCTGGACTTTCAGAGGTGCACCTGACAAGTCTACTTGACTAACCCGCTTTGGAGACTTATAATTTAAAGCCTATTAATTGTCATGCAAAACCCATTTGCAGACATATTCAGTTGACCTATGTGAGTAGGCATATCAATTTTCAGCTTCTAGTGATAAGTTTCCATAGAGTTTCAAAAAGTGAAGCTGGAGGGTTTTCACACTGTTCTGCTATTTACAGACTGTTTGTTTTGCAAAGTTGCTTCATGTTTGAGTTTGGTTTTCGCAAGCCAGTTCACTACCATATTAAAATGAATGTTGTTCCATATTGCCCATATCAAAATGATCTCGGGTGTCAATTTTCAGAGCCTCATGATCTGATTTGCTATTTTTAGCAAATCGAAACCACATGCAGTTTGTTCTGTTTTGCAGCTGCATTCCTGACAGCCTTTCTGAGAGGCCAACTTCGACTGTCAATAACTTTTGATCAATGATGTTTCAAATAAATTCCTTTTGCACACGTGCTTGGGGTATCTTAATGAACTTACGTGTTTGATGGAAGCTCACCAGGATTTGATTCACTATTTTTACAAATTGGCAGTTGAGTTAGTTTTAATTGGTGCGGAATAGCTATTGTTTTAAAAAAATTTAATCCGGCAACTTCGCCAATTAATATCCAGTTCCTTGTGATCTATTTTTTTGAGCCATCTTTTGCACTATACTTTTGGGTCAAATGACTATATGCTTGCAAGTTTTCATGTCTCCCAGAAGTCGTTTGACTAGTTTCCCAGATTGATTCCTGAGGTAGCTTGACCTATTTTGACCATTTTGCAAAAGTGTCAAAAAACTGATTTTGATGAAGACCCAATTCGTTTTTCAAATTCTGAAGTATTCAAAAGGCAATGTCAGATCATTTGAGTGTAAAACTTGTTTGAAAATGAATTTTTTTTAGTCGGACCCACTTGGGGCTCGACAATGCTTTGCACTGTAAACTTTGCATTGTGGGAGTCACTTTAATAATTTCTTCTTTCAGTAGATCAACATGTAAGGAAGTGAACGATCACAATTTCCCTTGAGGATTTGAAGGTAAAGCAAGATCCAATTTTCAAGTATAAAATCTGAAAGCTTTTCCATCAATTGGATAATGATCATTAGCATTAATGAGAGTTGTTTTGAGGTATGTACCATAAAGAGTGTTTATGGAATTCTTGGTAGTTGGACACAATGATATGATTCACTCAATAAGTTTGGTTATCTAAGTATAACAGGTGTTCCAAGGATTTTTATAATCAATAAAATACTTTGATGCTTTGGGAGAACATAGTTAAATGAGTGGTTCAAAGAGTGCAAAGAGTGGATCTGTTGAAAATGTTGTTGAGAATGCCTCCAAGAGAATGTGGTTGGGTTGAGGTAGATAGAAACATTTCAAATGCTTTCTTCAGGGAGGATATGCTAGAGGAAACAACCACGCCTACCATAAGAGGGAATTGTAGCATGGACAAGGCACGTAGCCTACTTGAAAGAATGCCTCTGAGTAAAGGTGGACTTGGTGATCACCTTTGGAACCTTCAAGCAAAGGCAGTATGCAAGGGTGCAGCCAGAGAGGAGGCTGGAGGGCATGGCCTGATAAAGAGTACAGACGTTCATCAAAGCACAAATGTTTTAAAGAATTTCATACAAACACAGTCAATTGGTGAAATCCCGTGCCAAAGAAGGCTCACTTTTGGAGCAAAAATATTAAAATAAATGTAGTCTCATGGTATGCCATGATTGCACGGGTACACACAGCATGTATTTGTTAAGATTGCCATAGAAAAGTTTAACCAAATAGAATGGAGGAGAGGTGCTCATAGAGGAGACAAGGACACAACCTTAAATCACAAAGTATGAATATCCACTAAAGCACAAGCGCGCGGGCTTGGGAGAAGGTTTGTGCAGCGACGGAGGTAATGTGGAGGGAGTGAAGACACCCCCATGCCAGATAGGTAAATGCATCAAAGTCTCCAACAAATGCAATTGGCATGATGAGGGCACCATGTTGAGGGGAAACCTACGCAGCCAGCATGTAGGGAATTGCAAGGTACACATCCATCAAATGCAAGGATGAGCTTGATGGAGAAGACCAAGCTGAATGGTGCACAGCAGGAGTGAAAGGAATACCATGTGGAGGCTAGCACGTGGGGAGACCCGCGGGCAATGTGGAGGAAGCTTGGGCATGGGTGAGTCAAAGCATAGAGGCCCACACAAATTTGAAGTGAGGAAGGCCCATATCAAACAAAAAGAGGGCATGGCGCACATGAAAGGAGACACAATCCACACCAAATAGAGGAGGCCCATGCCCGGTGATAAGAATGTAAGACAGTAAGGCCCGCACCATATGGAGATTCAAGGTTACGCGCAATGCATCAAATGGAGATTGCAAAATGGCCGCCAATTAGAGCTCGAGATTTGCAGAGAGCAAACACACGAGGACTAGGGAAAACCTCGCAAGCCTCGCAAGAGGAATGATGATGTCACAGATATCTTTGCGAGGTGTGCAAGAATGCACGAGGGGAACCTTGGTTTTAATATTTTTTCAAAAGTTAGTAGTTTGGGATGTAAAATGTGGAGGGCCCACTGCTTTTTTTTAATGATCAGGCATTTAGAGGTAAAGTATTTTGCCCGAGGAGGTAAAATTTTAAATATTTGTCCAATAGTGTAGTCGGGTGAATAAAATATTCACAAGGAAATATAATAAAGTGATTTTATTGATCATTTTATTCTATAGTGGGTAAATGGTAAATGGTAAATGGTTTAAATGGAAAATATTATGAAGGGCACAAGTAATATATTACTTATAAAATAAAGTGATTTTATTAAATAGAACATTCTATTTAATGAGAGGTAAATAATGCAAAGGCATAGTGGAAATTAAAATGAGGGCTCCATTATAAAGTTAAATACTTTATATCGGATGGAAATTGCAAATAAAGTGCAGCATTGTGAAGTAAACAGAAATGAAAGGCAGGAACAAAATTTGCACGAGAAGGGAGATATTTTGCAGCTGGGGAAAATAATTGATTATCCACATGGGTTGATTCTCTAACCCCAGTAACCTAGACATTGCTTTATCGCCAGTCCGGCATCCATAGCCCCGACGGATTTTTCGGTGTGGCCCCACAAACATAGCTCTACTATCAGCTAGGTGTCCATAGCCCCGGTAGAGATATTTGTACACCTATACGGTTGCATGATTTTGCATTTTCTTTTCTTTTCCAATATTGCTTTGTAGTTCTTTTCTTTTCTTTTGCTCAACCGTGCAATCACTGAAGCTTATAGTGGGTTTGGGAATACAATGGTCACTGGAGCAGACTTTAGATTTTTCACTCGTCCAACCCTACCAGTGATCGCCACATAATTCTTCGGAAACCTTTAAAGTGTGTTTCGTGTATGATCCATGACAAACGTAGGAGATTCAAACAAGGGCACAATCCTTGATTAGTCCAGAGTTCAAAAGAGGAAACCAATGCTTAGGGCCTTTTAGGGATCAACAATGGGGAATGAAGGTTTATCAAGAGAACCAAAACAAGAGCAGGCCACAGAGTGAACCGTTCGTCGAACCAAGCGCAGCCACCACAGTGAAACAAGGAGACACTCTTCAAGGTAAAAAAAATTGTCGAGAAATGAGTAAAACAAAACAAAGTAGCAACGTAAAGCAAGGAAACCTACCCTAACATATATACAAGTATTTACATGATCAGCTCCAAGAGAGCTCAGTCTTTGAAGTAATTCTTAAGATTTTCCCGTTGACGAGAAACGAGACGTCCTCACTAGTTAAGGTCTTTAAACGAAAAGAATTATCTCTGAGAATTTTGGCAACCTGAAAGGGGCCAAGCCAAAACTTGTCAAACTTGTTGTGTCCTCCTTTCCTTTCATGGGCCTTGTCCCAATATAGGACTAGATCATAAATTTGGAAGGCGTTGATTTTGGCTCAGCGATCAAAGCATCTTTTGACTATGCCCTAATCTTTGGTGAAGTTTTCTATTGCACAATCTCGTACCTCTTCTAAATGTAACAGCTCAGTCAGGCGAGCTTCTCTGCGATCCCCTCCTTTGTAAAAATAACTGATGAACTGGAGGGTAGGGATTTTCAAGTATCTCAGGAAAATAGGTTCTAAGCCATAAACGAGGTGGTAAGGGGAATATTTGAGGGCAGCCTTATGGTGGTTGCGATCTGCCCAAAGGGCGAAACAAAGCTAGGTATGCCAGTCCTTCAAATTCCTATCAAGCAATTTTTTTATTATGGTAAGCAGGTTCTTATTGGTGGATTTGGCAAGGCCATTGCCTTGGGGATAATAGTTGGAGGAAAATTTGAGTGCAATGCCATAGTCAAAGGCCCAACCAACAAATTTTAATGATGCAAATGCGGGACCATTATCATGTACTAATGCATAAGGACAACCAAAACGGTTCAAAATAAAACTTTCTAGAAAATTAGTTACTACCTTTGTTGTGCATTGCCTACATGGCATTGCTTCTGTCCATCTAGTGCAATAATAAAAAGAAATTATAATGTACCTATATCTTGTAGATGATGGAGGGCTTGCTGAACCAATGAATTTGAGACCCCATTGTGTGAATGGCCTTACCTCCAGGACTGGTTGCAATGGGATAGCATCATTCTTCTCTCTGGTTGTCGCGGTCTGGCATACATGGAAAGTGCGGATGTGCCTATGGGAATTCTTGAACATCGTAGGCCAATAATACTCTACCCTCAATATTTTATGTGTCGTAGAAAATCCGTAACCATGGCCTGTGCCGAATTTGTCATGAAACTCCTTCATGACACGATTTGCTTCTTTCATACAGAGGCATCTTAGGTATATACCTTCATGATTCCTGATCCGATGGATATTTTTAGTGAAATTGAAGTGTCTCATTTCTCTCCAGAATCAGCACCATCAGAAAGAGCTCGACATCCTAATTCCAATGCAACTTGAACGGAGCGAAAAGGAGTCCGTTTGTGCAAGTTATGGCCAGTCAAAGGCAGGGTCAAATTGGGATCAAAGGGCGTCTAGGAAGTGAAAAAAATGATCTCATCAAAAGTTTTCAAAGTTGGCGTCATCGTGAAGAGCTCGTTGAGATGATTCCGGCAATGTTCGTTTCGTCGAAATCTGACATCGTATGCTCAACTTATTGGTGGTCAAAGTTTGTAGTTGACTTTTGAGGTGGACCATACGGATGTTGATGTCAGCATTCCGTACTATACGGATGGTGAAGTGGATGAATCAAAATCTGTCATGTGGCATCCACATTGGCAATGTACGGATCCAATCAGAGGCCGACACGTGGCATCCGTACGCCACGTCATCATCTGAGTCAGCACACAGTCATCGGCCAGTCAGCAATAGTTGTCATGCACGTCAGCTACAAGGGCTAATCAGTGTTCGCCACGTGGCACCCTCTAGGTGCGACACGTGGCCCATCAGTTGCTCCTCCTCCATTGTCAGCATTTGTTATATTGTTGAGTAAAAGTGTCACCGACTGACATGGGACTCGAACTCCCAACCACCCGCGAGCGAAATCACCGGGCAACCATTCCACCAAACCGTCGGTCGTTACCCAAGTATAGTGGCCGTAGATTTTGTTGTTAAAATAAATGGAAAATGGCTATTAAAAGCCAGCAGCGGGGGTTGAACCCCCAACCGCCGGCTTCACAAAATAGAAAGCCACCGCTAAGCCATCGAATGGCTTATGAGTATGTGGTGGCATCGGATTGTTTTGTTAAGTGTTAGTTAACCAAATGCCCTTATTTTAAATTAATCCCTCCAAAATTTCAACAAAAATCCTTTTAAAGGATTAAATTAAAACTACTAAAACAATATCAGTCTGAAAATGAGAAAAGGGAAGGGCTCTAAAATATTGTAAAATCGTATGGTTTTATACCATATTGGGTTAATTTTTTGTATTTAAAGGGGTGTGAGGTGAGAGTGGAGATTAAGTTTTTTTTTCAGGTGATGAAGTCTTGAAGCTGAGGTGACGAAAGAGAGGTCTTGTGGAGATTATTTTTGAGTCATTCTTGCACATTAGAGTGTCGTTACGCTGCCAAAGTGCTTGAAGAATGGTTTTGGTGCAATTGTAATTGATTTGGAGATTAATCGGATCGGTCACTCTATTGGAGCAGACCCGGAGACGTAGTCACGTTTGTGACGAACTCCGTAATCAAACGTTGTTTGCATTTCTCTTCTTCTCTCTCACCTTCTCTCAGTTTGTTAATTCCTTCATTTTGTTATTTCCTTAAGTTAATTTTGATTTAATTAACTTGGAATAATCATTGTAAAAATTAAGCATTCAAAACGCAATTTAGTCTAGATCCTATACAGATCAATTCCTCTTGTACAATATGGCCCCTTGCAACATGTAGCTGTTGTTTTTCAGCCTAAGTGTGCACTTTTGCACTCCCTACAAGCGGGACAGATATTTATGATTCAGCAAATAATACACTATGTCATCATACCATTCTCCTCAAGAGACATCCTCCAACTAGTATTGTTGCACTGTGAGATCAAGCCCAACCTTAATAACTTCTTATACCATCATTTTGGTAAGTGTCTACCCTCTCACCAATCTCATTGGTTGGACTTCCATATTGTACTCCTACAACAATGTGATCCATTTTTCCCTTCGTTCTCCCAACTCATTTTGCATGAGCAATGTCTTTACTGTTGGGTCAAGAACTATGGAAAACACTTTGTTGCACAAGATATAATGCCTAAACTTCTTTACTCCTATAACAAGGGTATAGACTTGTTTTTCTACATTGTGGTAGCACAACTCGGTGTCTTTCAAAGGGGTACTCATGAAGGAAATTGGATACTCGTTCCCCTCATCATCCTTCTGCGTCAGGATGCTGGAACATGAATGGTCTAAAGCGAATGAATAGATGTAGAAAGGCTTTAGATAGTTTGGACTAACTAACATGGGTGCCTCAGCAATTTCTCATTTAATTTCTCCAAAGGCTTGCTTCGTCTCAAGATTCCACTCAATGTTGGCATCTTGCTTTAACATAGCATTGAGCGGTTTGAAGATTTCAGCAAAGCCTGTTATAAACTTACAGACAAAGTTGATCTTTCCAAAGAAAGATTTTAACTCCTTCTTGTTTCCCAACAGTTGAATCCTCATGATGGCTTGAATACATTCGAGATCAATGGAGATCCCTTTTTCTGATAAGACATGCCCCAATAGCTTTCCCTCAGTTACCCCGAAGATGCATTTCTTCGGATTGAGAGAAACCCCAAATTCGTGGCACCTTCAAAAAACTTTGCATAAATCAGCAACATGATCATCTCATTGTTTTGAGAATACTGTTAAATCATCCATGTATATGATTATGCACTTTCCGATCAGGTCTTTGAATGCAATATCCATCGCGTGTTGAAAGGTGGCGCCGATGTTGATGAGCCCGAAGGGCATCCGTTTATAGGCAAATGTGCCCCACTTGGTAGTGAACATTGTTTTGTGTTCATCTTCATATTGCACCATGACTTGATTCTACCCTGTATACCCATCCAAGAAGGACATCATCTGAGAACCATTTACTATTTGCAGTACCTCATCCAATGACAACACTGGATAGTTGTCCTTTTCTGAAGCTCTATTCAGATTGTGGAAGTCAATGCACAATCTAATCTCTCCATTATTTTTCCTTACTGGGACCAAGTTGGCAACCCAGGTGGAGTGCCGAACCGGGAAGATAATCCAAGCGAACAACAATTTTTGTACTTCTTTCTATATAATTGGTTCCAATAAAGCATTGACAGGGCATTGTCGCTATCAAAATGGTCTCGCATCTGGCTTGAGAGGGATGGTATGGGTGATAATTGATGTATCATACATTTTGAGATCCTTGTAGCTCCAAGTAATGACATCGTGGTACTTCTGCAAAGCATCAACTATACGCTTTCTTTCCTCGGGTGTGCACACCTTGCCAATAAATACATTATTTGCATCCCCACCTATTTTGAGGTTGTAAGTGTCACATTGGCCACTGATGGCATCTTTCTTGGCCTGCAGATCTTGATCTTTGATTTGATCCAGATCAAATATGCATTTGAGTTGGACCATCCCTCTCGAGATAGTGTTGGTCTTGAGATTGATGACCCCCTTTTTATCAAGTTCGGCCTCCTCAAGCTCAGTCTCATCAATTATCTAGGCAAAAAACACATCAAAACTGGTAATGAAGTCCAAGATGTGTTTATCATCATTAAACACCTGAAAATTGGCTATGTTGTTTGGTACGGATGGAATGGAGGTGAGTTCGACTATAAATATTTTAAGGCCAGACAATGACAACGGTTGCAAGGTACTAGCCGCCTGGGCTAAGGCATTGGTGGTGTGATTTTGAGAGCGTACGATCAGCTAGATATTACAAGTGTCTAACCCTTCTATCAGAACCCATACCCTATGCCTATAATTAGTGAGCCTTCGGTCATAACAAGAATAGAGCTTTCTTACTTGTTTGATGACCGATTCTGAATCCTCAAAGACTTGCAACATTTTAACACCCTTTCTTAATGCCATAAGGAGCCCCAAGGCCAAAGCCTCGTATTTTGCTACATTATTAGTGCAATAAAATTAAAGCCTATGAGCAAAAAAATATGACTTACCCTTAGGACTGATCAACTCAAAGCCACCTTCAGCCCCATGCTTTGATTTGGACCCGTCAAAGTGCAGTGTCTAGAACCCAGGAGAGTCCTTGACCCTACAATCGATAGACCTGATTTCTGACTTTAATGAGGCCTCATTTCAGCAACCTCCCGAAGAGGTGTAGGTTCTGAACATGTTTGTTCTAGCGGTGTTGGATGAGCTCTCTCCTCTGGAGTGATTCCTCTTTTCATATGCTCAATTGTTGTCTGACATAAACAACATTCAAACTCTCAATGGGTGGCATTATGTACCTTGCACCAACTAGGCAGTAAGAGTTCTTGAAAATTCATTCTAACTCCCAAATTGAGCTGCTCCTGTATATGTTTTTCCATGAAATCTTGGAAACCATCCAACAATCCAAGATTACCATCCTCGTATGACTCCTCGTCATCTGATTCTATCAGCATTTTTGTGTTGTGAGGGGTACAGGTTAGGTTGGCGGGTGGACTGCACAACACAAGAAGGACCTCCCCCATTTCATCTTCTCCCAAGCATTATTGTTATGTGGAATATAACACAGGAGAATAATTCTCATTTCAGCAAACAACACCTCATTGGTGTTATTTCATTCTATAATCATGAAACTCATGCATGGCTCCCGATCAATTTGAATCTGATTAGGCATCCCTTTCCATGGCAACCACAAATGAGAGTAGTCAGTTGTGGTGTATCAATTCAATGCGTTTGTGAAATCCCTTCCTAAAATTATGCCAAAGTGTCTGGGATATCAGCAACTTGGATGTAAATGGTTTGTTGAATTCTGGGATCAACAGCAATTTGCATAGGTAATATATTAATTTTGCCAACTATGTTGATCTCAGTCTTATCAAGTTGTGTCACTTTACGTCGGGAGGGAGTTGGGCCTATTCCCAAAGCTTTGCACACGCTTAGGGGCATGATGTTAGCAAAAGCTCCCGATTCTAGCAAGCAGTTATGGAGGTTCTTCCCAAACACATGGATGGTGGTCAGGAAGGGAGGAGTTTTGAATTTCCCTTGAAACAATCCTTCGGAAACATCCACTTGGGAGACTTGGCCCTTATCTTTCTTGTTACCCTTGTTTTGGGTCAATGTCTAATCAGTTTCTTTGTTGGACTGCCTATCTGGCTGCTAATTTGCAGACGAATCAGCACATTTATTGGAAATTTGTCGCACAAGTTGTTCATTTTGCTGATCATCAAAGGAAACCTTCTTTGAAGGCACTTCTTGAGTCAACCCGGCCGATGGAGTCCCATTTATCATTCTAAAGAAGGCATTTCTTATGGTTGGCACCTTGAGTAGCTCAAAGGCATACACACTTAGCTTAACCTTCTTAAATTCCTCCAAAATATACTCTCCCATTTGTTCGACTTCTTCATCATAACCAATATTTTGGGAGGAGCTAGTGGTATTATGGAAGGAGCTAGTGGGGTGATTTTGGTTATGGTTTTGTTGTCTACTTTTGTTAAAGTATCATGTGGGGACCTGACAGTATCCTAGATTGTTGCTATCATTTGGGTCAGGAGGGGTACTAAAATTATTAGGTGGAGTGGAGGTCGTAAAAGGACCACCATCTTGTTTATTCCCTAGGTTGTAGGGGGTAGTCCGTTGGTGAAACATTTGGACTTCATCTTCCATAGGCTCTTCCTCATCCTTAGGACCACTTTCTACTGAATCAAAAATCTGAGCCAAAGGGCTTTCAGAACTTACCTCTTTTGATTTATCATGGTTGCTCATGTCGGCGCCTTCCTACTCCGGCATGTTGCACTCAGCCTTCGAGAAAGGAGCCTGGTTGACCACCAAAATAGGGGAATTGTATGGTTCGAAGGGAATGATGTCTCTACATCCCAAGTTGTCCACATCATTTTTGACTTCAATTTGAAAAATTTCAGCAGTCGTCTGGAATTCTGGACAATCCAATTCAGAATGTCGGCTTGTTTTGTGTATACGACACCAGCCAGATAAAGCAGCCTCGGCCAAGTAGACTCCACTTGTAGTCTTTTCATTGCTACTTGGTTGATCGAGGGGAGTGGGAACACCACCATTATTGGGCCTCATGTTCCATGTCCGATTTTTCCTCAAGAAAGGCCTTCTATCAAATTTTTGTCTCGAATTCTGATTCCTATCATTATTCTGCCTAGATGATGCGCTGGCATCACGGTTATCCTGATTCTTGCGGCTGTCACACCTGTCACGGTTGAGGTTAGCTTGGATACTCTTCTGAGAAGCCTGTAGTTGGTTGTTTTGGTTTCTCAAATGCATCATCTCCTTAGATATTTTCTTCATCATTTCTGTGAGTTCATCGATCCAATCCTTTTCTGCGTTGTTTGTCTATGGAGCGGCATTCTAGAGGAAAAACGGTTGAGCCATTGGCTGATTTTGGTGAGCGAGCGAAAATTCAAATGCTTGGAGATATGTCGGTACTTGGGGTAGCTGAGAATGGACTTGCTATTGTTGGGGTAGAAAATAGTGAGGAACCGGCGACACTTGATTCATTGGTTGTCTGAGGTGCGACACTATGGGCAGCTGCGGTACCAGGTTCATGAGGGGTGTGTCATGTTGCAAAGCTTGAGTGAGCCCATGAATCTGTGAAGGATGAGTGACCTGCCCCAAAGAGGGCAGCGGACCAGATATGATTTTTCCCAATTTTGTGCTACCAATGACGGCCTATGAGTATGCATCTATCAATCTGGTGGGTGGTGGTCACATTCTCTTCACTAATATTGCAGAAAGATTGTCCAATGTTGCATAATAAACAGGTAAAACAACAGCATCATTGAACATGTCTGGGTCCTGCGTCGAGGATATGCTCTATGGAATCAATCATTAAAGGAGTTTATTGATTCGTTGACCTCCCTTTGAACAGACATAAAATGTTGATATGACTCTGTAGGACTGATTGGATTTTTGAACTTCTGCAGGAAAGCATTCTTCAAAAGGTCCCATGTGTTAATAGTTCATGTTGGTAAGTTGGCGTACCAATAGAAGGCTTCCTCCCCCAAGGAGTAGGAAAAGAGCCGGTAAGCCACATCCTCATGTATGATCTACATATTCTTCAAAACGATCTCAAAAATCTTGACATGCTCCTCTGTTGTCCTCTGTGGATCTCGAGGATTGAACTTTGTGCAAAAACTCTCAGGATTCTTTGGCATGTCATGATAGAGGTTGAAGGAAAAGGAGATGGATTTTTGCCCAACCATGCCATCAGAGGGGGCGATGGAGGTGGTTGCACCAGATTGGCTTATGACTGCAAAGGGGCAGTAGCGGTTGACGAAACAAATTCCATAAATGGGACTACGTTGGGCTGGAAGGCAGCGACTAGCCCTTGGGAAGCAGTAGCCTGGAAGGTTGTTTGGAGTGAGTGAGTAGGAGAAAATGTAGCCAATAATTAAGGAGAAGATGATGGCAAATGTATAGAAGAGGAGGATCATGGGGAAAGCAAAATGGTCTGGTCGGATGTGTTGGAGATGGATGCTTCCCCTTTCTTAGCTCTCTTAGCTCGGGTAGGGGGCGGTAGCTCTTGGAACTCCCCTTTGTTTGGTGTACACCTTAGTATTCTATAAAATATCTCAAGGGAGAAAGACCCGATTCAATCCAATTTATCCCTCAAAAAGGTCCTCCTTCTAGCATCAATTCTATCGATGAATTTTTTTGCACACTTTCTCAACATAGGTAATGCATAGGTGCATCACCTCTCTTGAAAGGAAATATCTAGCAATTTTCTCAAAATAACCCAAAGGTCTCTCGGGTGTCAGGTAATGACTTGCATAGGATACCTCAGTTGATGTTTGTTGTGATTTTGTTGATAATCACAGGGCAGACTTACATGAGCTAAGTTGGAAGGGGAATCGGATCTGCAAATGGAGTTTCTGAGGTGGGGAAGTTACTGTACATTTGTTGCATGTTCAAACACCAATTTCAAACTCCATTTTGACTTGAGATTTGGCTTCACAATGTGCAATGAACCTTAGCATAGGGAACTTCTAAAGAAAAGGAAAAAAGGTAGGGAAGAGAGAGGATTCTTGTACCTGTAACTACCAATGAATAGTGATCATGGAGGTCTCTACTATCGACAACTTCCTTAGAACAAAATTCCACTTAACCAAAAATCTCACGGTCTCATGAAATCTGTGCTATCTTCTAAGGACTGCAGATATTTTACCATTCATTCACCATACATATGCATGAACAAAGGTAAAGATTTAAAAGCAGCTTCAAATCAAGGTCCAGACTAACTTTACATAGCCATCTACCAGCAGCAAACAACCAAAAGTATGGACAAGGAGGGCATCTACATAGCAGAAATCTTCATAACCAGGAAACAACATCACTAAATTTACCAAGCTAACTAAAAGGAAACTAAAACAACAAATAAAATTCAACTAAATCATCCAACTATGAGAGAATAATCATGAAACATGAGAAGAAATCTAGAAATGCACCAAAATCAATGTATTTCTATTGCAATTTATGCATCATGTCTTTACAACAACTCAACTCTCCTTGAAAATGAGAGGAAACCCCCTATTTATAGTGTCCAAAAAGTAGACCATGTGGCCAAGATTGATTTACATTTGTGTGGCCACAATTCACTATAAACTAGGGTTTTACCTACCCCCCAATATATTACATATTTAAAATACATTTTGTCCATATCCCTGTTTTGTCTTCTAGTGTAGCATTTTGTCCTTTTGTTGATTGCTCTTTGTTGTAGCTATTCCTTTAGAAATTCTTCATCAATAACATGGTTTCCCTCTAGCTTCTTTGAAGCTGCATACTCCATGAATTTCAAGATCACCGGCTAGATCTTGTCGACCTCAATGATGACGGATCTCAACACTTGGTAGCTCCACTCTTTGGAATTGTTAACAAGCTTCTCCTAGTCCTCCTCATACTTGGAAATTTTGTCTTTGAATAGCTCAGATTGGGTAAAAGTTTAGGCAGCAAAGCTTATAAATCTGTAGTAATCTTGGCCTACATCTCGTCTTCCATCCTCTTTCGAAAGTGAGGCTTTATACTTTCTGGATTGATCTTGACAGCAAGCACTTCATACCCTATCATCACCTTCAAGTATCGGAAGCAATCTTCTCTGGCTTCCTTGGCCCACTCAACATCCAGATTTACTCGCTCAAGTACCTATTCTAGCCTTTCCTTCTGGTGATCGAAGTCCCATTTCCACACATCCATTATCCCATGGTCATCATCTTTCAAAGCAAAGTCCTTATCCCAAATTTCAGTTGGCAACTTGAGTATAGCCTCGATTTTTGGGTAAGCAGCCCCATACTTCTTTGGGAACTCAATGTAGATTCTCCTCGTACCTTCAACAGATGTTTTCACTTCCAAGAACTTGTTCGTTGTTGGAACAACAAGATTGATACATGTATTCCCAATATACAAAACCTGTCGGAACCAATTTTTCGTGGTCTTGTCCAAATTCTTTCTCTTCTCCAGCTTGTTAATCTGCTCTTTTGGCAACAACTATGGCGGGGCCGACGATGTGGTTGGTTTTTCCTCTATGGATGACCATTATTGGATATAGGTTGTCAAATCAGCCACCTGTGCCTTAAGCTCCTCCTTTGAAACTTTGTCCTGCTGAATGAGATGCACCACAATGATGATTGATTCTTGGAGATGATCAACCTTCTACTCCCTAGTGGCCACTCCCAAGTCGATGGTGGATATGTTATAACTTATTCCTTGTTCTCCCACCACCGATGTAGTTATTTGTACTGCCCTAGATCCAAACGCATCCATCATTACCCTCGACCTGATCTTCGGCTTCTTCTCCTTCCTGGTGCTGATCTAGGCTCAAGCCAAAATAGCCTCCAGCCTTGCCTTTGGGTCCTTTGGAGTGGGAGCCCTCTTTTCTAGCTATCTCTCCAACCAATCAGGCATTGAAGACTTTCTCCTAGGCAACTCATATTGATCGCCCTTTTCTTCTTCTTTGACTTCAAATGGCTTATCAACGAGGGCCTCTCACCCTCTCCTCATATCCTCCTTCTCCTCATTGAAGTCTTGTATGAGCACTATGTGCTTGATAGGGGACTTGGTAGGTAAGGGCTCATTAGGGTTGCCTTATTTTTTAGTATCCCCTTCTCCATCATATCCATGTTCCTCGGGAAACTCAATCTCTAGATTCTCATAGTTTTTGGTCTCTCCTTCATATTTATCCTCTTCCTTACCTTCCCACCCCTCATGAGGGAACACCCCTTCATCATTCCCAAGAGCATGGTCATGTTCTTTCATTGGAGACTTATCACCCTTCGTCCTCACGACAGCAAAAACTTCTTCACCAATAGGTGTTTTTTAAGCCTCCTTGTCTTCAATTTCCTTGAGTTACCTAGTGCACTCAGCATCGAGCTCTGGATCAGCTATCTCTTCAATTATCTATGTGTCTTTGCTCTCATCACTGGAGGACTTATAGGTGACCTCATCGATTACTCGATCCTCATATATTGGGTGCTCATGATAATCAAATGCCTCCTCTTCCAATCTCTTAGCCAATTCCGCTTGTTGTCAGCAATCCAACCCCTCATAAATTTGCATGGCGGCTTGGTAGGAGGAGGAGGAACTGGAGTGCTAATTATTGCCTAACCCATCGCAGCTTGTACTGCCAGATTTGCAAACATTCCTGAGAGCTCGAAGGGCACATTTTGCATGTATTTCACGAAGGACTCTGAAAGGGTGAGGATAGGCATTATGGTCGCAGTAGAGGCAATATGAAGAGAAAAGGAAGGAGACATGGAAGATGAAGAAATGGGTGAGGTAGTGGTGGAGGAAAAATCAACCGACACTACCCGTGGGATGGGGGAAGTAGAAGCAAGATGGGCATAAATATCCACCGCAGGTGGAAAAGATGCAAATACCGCAGGTTGGATAGGAGTGGTGGTAACAGCAGTTGTTGTGGCAGCAGATGAAATAAGCGGAGACTTTGGCTGAAAAGCCTCCATCTTCTCTCCCTCATGGAGTGGATCATCCTAGATTATCAGCAATTCAATGATGCGACCCGTTCGCTTGTGTTTCTTGGGAGGTTCACCCTCTGAGGCCCTCCTAGTGTACACCTTTGGGTCAGACTATTTCTCTTCAATCTCCTTTCTCTTCTTCAAATGAACTAATGGAGGCGACTTAGATGTTTCTCCCATTGATGTAGTAGTTTCCCCACTGCCTGAACCACTTGGCTCACTCTCGAGGCCCTTGAATTTCAAGAAAACCCTTTGTTGTTTTAATTGAGCAACTTGTTCATCTATCCATGCCTTAGTTCGAGCCTGAATAGGCCTAGTAAGTATGTCAAGGTCATCAACCTTTGGCTCATCCCAATCAATCATTGGCAGTGGTAGATTGGCAATGGCATTGTACCTAGGACTGATTACAGTGCTTTCATCTTCCTCAAGATGATCGGGCACTAGGAAAAAATTCACCCTTTTCACAAAGTACGCGATCATCCGCATATAGTGCCTTAGCCGCAATTCAAGGTCATCCTTACAATCTACCCAAAAATCCTCAACATTGTGGAGGTCGGCATACTCCAATCCAAACACCTTTCTGACATGACTGTATGGGTCCATTTGTGGCTTGGCCATGTGAAATTTGGAGTGATATTCCACAAGTTCCTTCTTTGAATTGCAGGCGCATTGGGAACTATAAAGCTCATACATCCCCTGGCCGAGTGTAAGGGGATAAGGGATCCCCGCTAGATGCTTGCTACTCAGAACGATGTGAATGTTGTGCAGCTACCAAGAGAGTTCCAACTATGTAATCCGATCATTAGGGTACCGAGGCAGCTTGTTCGGCCTTTCCGAGAATCCCTAGGCACGGATGTATGTGAACATGGGATATTGGATAAACAAGAAGGCATAATTTTCTAGAAATGCTTGAGCACTGTGGGAGACCCTTCTCTCAAAATCTCCCCTGAGCAACTTGATGATGTAATCGATGAATGCATCATTTACTCTGCAATAATCCCTTTTTAAAAAATTGAATTGTAGCTAAGGGTACTTGTCAAAAGCCTTGAGTTCTCTACTAGGCACTTTGTTTGGAACTCTGAATAACCCGTTATAATGCCTCTTATCAGCCAGTGAGTATACAAGGTAAGAGGTCATGTAGAACTTAGATGTCTTCTTGATGCTCATGAATTGATCATGAAAGCGGTCGCTAATTATTCCTCCCTAGTAGAGCATGGTGTCCTTTCCATAGAGAATGTGCTCAATGAAATAAACCATCCATTCTTGAAAATATGCCGCATAAGAGAGGCCCATTACTCTGCTCAGCATGGTGATCAAATCATGGTAGTCCTTGAAAATTCGCTACGAAAGAGTTGTTGGGGAACCTTTGCAGCACTACCTCGTCTGTCCTTCAGCCAATACTGATTTATAAGATTCTTGCATCTTATGGGGTCCTCATCCCACATTTCTTTACATTCCTGAATAGTAGGTAGCTCCATCTTTTCGAAGATAGGAATGTGGAAGGTTTTTTTAATTCCTGATGGTGACATGTCGACCAAGATGTTTCCATCCCTATCAACAATAGTCCTTGCTTCTGGCTGATACGCCTTTGTACAAGCCATTACTAGCTTGGGGGAATCAAGGTGGGAGGGAAACCCGCAACCTTGTCTATTCCATTGCTCCTGATGAGTCTTTCATTATTTGTTTTGGGGCTTGTTCTAACCATTTGTATGAACTCATCAATATCGACATGCCCAATATTTGTGTTAGTGATGTCCTTCCACTTGGTTGTGACCTTGGAGTGCAACGACACTCCCTGGAATTGGTACTTCATCTGGTCTTTATCCTCCTTTCCTCGAGGACCTTTGGTTGTTCTCTTTCCTTTGTCCTTGGCTGCTCCCAAAGTTTATGCACCTAATTCCACATATCTTGCACATAGAGGCCAAAGTTAAGTATAATCTTAGCATGATGATATAAACGGTTAGCCAAATCCCTGCAAAACAAGGTTAGATCGAATAATATATCATTCAAATGTCCTATCACTTAATTGAATATGTCACTGAAGGTTCTTCGAAAGTAAAATGAATGACCCAAGCCCTAGAGGTCGGACTTCCCCTGTTAGAATGTTGTTCTCGAGAGCGAATAGAGTGGGAAGACCCGAATGACTTCCCCCGACCTTGGATTTGGATAATGAAGGGTCCATGGGGAAGGTGATCACATTTTAGCACATGGTTCATTGTTCGTTTTCAAATTGGAGGTCACTTAGGTCACCATTAAGGCATCTGGGGTCAAACCAAGGGAAGACTGTCAATTGTTAGCTATTTGAAACAACATTGGAGAAACGACATTCCAAAGGAGGAGTTTCGGAGTTTGAAACTTGGGAGGTCGAAGGCCACGAAACCATGCCTTAGGAATTTTAGTCGTTCGAGAGCCTAGGCCATGAGGGTTGGGAGACCATCGTATGATAGCTGTAAGAAACATAAAAATGGGGACGGAAGTTTGGGACCCACCACCCAGCAATCCAAACCCAAGAAAATATTTTGCCCCACGACCTCATCTACCAAAACTTGGTAGATATTGGGATGCTGGGGTCCGGAGGTTGGAAGGATGGTTTGAGATTATCATTTGGGATGGCCGAGATAGGACGGAGTTCCAATGACAGAAGCACGGCGAGCGAGTTCCGGCAAAAGTGAGGACTTAAAGATTTTTGTTAGACAATTTGGTAGGGAAGCACTCAGGACCCGGGACCCGAAAGGCGATCAACCAATGGGCGAAATGAAATAGCAAAATGATAGCAAAGGCCCGTGGATGGAAGTCTATAGACCGGGGCCCGAGGGCTACTTGGAGGTGGAGGCCTCGTCGAAGGTCTCACGTCAAATGATGAGTCAGGGTCCGAGACTTGGATCGGGGAGGCGAGGACGTCGTTTGAAACAGCGAAGGTGAAGCATTAATCCGAAGGTGGAGTCTCAAATGTCGGAACCCATGGGACACTTCATCGTTTGAGGTAAGTTTGTTGTCTAAAGTTATAATAGCAGCTGAAGGTCTCGGGCCCAGAGGGTGCAGTCACTTATTTCAAAGAACAATGATGAGAAGACTAAGTTCAGATTTTGATTTTTTAAGTCTGGGAGATTGTAGCATGTGGGTTTGGTGGCAATGTGTTCCCTCCATCAGATTAACACAAATTATTTATTTCTTGTCCATCATTTAAACATTAAATCATGAAAAGACGCAGCAGGCTATTGGATGACAAAAATATCTCCCAGACCTGAAGAACAGTGTTGTTGGATCCTCGAAGAATGGCGAAGGGATGGCTCAGGTGCGGAAGGGGCGATGGCACTGCACTTCTCTTAAATTCCTAACATGTGAAAATGACATGTCAGACCCAATACTTATACCCCTAATCATAATTAATTTCCCTAATAAATGTTGGTATGGTGGCTAGTAAGGTTGGTGGACTCGAATTAAGGACGATGGCGGGAAGTCCAGAGCCCGAGGTCTGGAGTGATGTGAGGGAAATGTCATCCAAAAAAACTTGCCAAGTAGGAATTCAATAGCCAAGTAGGAACTAGGGTTTGGAGTGTGGAAGGACATTGGTCGATGGCTGTCCAAAATGGCAAAGACCAGAAGGAAACCCGAGCAGGGAAACCTAGAGGGTCGGGCCCGGAGGGTGCAGCGGAAAGCCAGATTTCACACAAGTCACCAGATAGAAATCCCGAAGCCGGGGTTCCAAGAGTCGGGGAGGCATAGACCGAAAGCCATTCAAAAAGGCAATACAAACAAGGAAACTCGAGAGGGGAATCCCGACGGTTCGGGTCTGAGAGGCCCCACGAATGCCAGCAAAAGGTTTTGTTAAGGAAGCCTCAAGACTTTAGCAAATTTTGAGGGGCACTTCATGGTCAACCTAAGATGAGACTTGAGAAACTTGTTGACCATTATAGACACCAAAACAGGGGCACGTAAAATGAGGTAGCCGTGAAACGACCTGAGAGGGCAAAAGACAGAGTGTCCCCTTTCCTAACGAGGCGTGTGTGCTATAGGCACAACAATATCAAAGGTGGATCCCTAAAAGTATTTATTAGCAAAATCAGCTCTAATAGGGAGGATCATTAAGTGGGTAATGATACTTAATGAATTTGACATAGAGTACATCAATAAAAAATCCATAAAGGGACAAATAATAATAGATCAACTAGCAAATGCACCAATGGAAGATCATCAGCCTCTAGTATCACAATTCCCATATGAATTCATACTTCTAATAGAATATTTAAGTCATTACACCTTGTACTTTGACGGTTCCCACACTCAACACGGATCAGGAGATGGTATCCTATTTCTCACACTATAGGGAGATAGTATACCCAAGGCTTACAGGATTTCCTTTCCATGTACCAACAACTTTTTGAATATGAAGCACTCATAATTGGATTAAATATGGTTGTAGAATAGAGGATAAAGGAATTACAATTCTATGGAGACTCTCAATTGGTAATAAGATAGGTAAATGATGAATACCAAATGAAGTATGATAAGTTAATGCTATTCAAAATAATGATAGATAGCTTCAAACAGTACTTTGTCATCATCACCTTTGAATCGGTTTCCAGAATCAACAATAGAGCAATTGAAGCTATGGAAATAATAGGCTCACTCCTCGGCATTCCACAAAACATTCCTAAATACGGATTCCTCGTGGAGAAACTACTTATTCTAGCATTCGATATCCCAGAATCAAAACGTTTTTGTGATGTTGTTTTTCCTAACATGACATGGTACCAAGATATGTTTTCCTATATCTAGCATGGTATCATACCCCATAACTTAACGACAAACCAAAATAAAACCTTTGTTTGTAGAACTTCTCAATTCAGCATCTTAGGAGATACCCTATACAGAAAAATTCTAGATGGCACATTACTTCGATGTCTCAACGTGGACGACGTGTAAACTGCTTTACAAGAAGTACACGAAGGTATTTGTGGGTCTCATGCTAGTGGACCTAATCTAGTACAGAAATTATTGAGAACAAGGTATTATTGGCCCTCAATGGAATAAGAATCCATTCATTTTTCAAGGAAATTTTGTCAATGTCAATATCAAAGTGATCTTGATCATGCACCAACACAAGAGATACAACCTATAACAACACCATGGCCTTTATCATAGTGGGGATTAGACTTTATAAGAAAGATATCTCCTACTTCATCCAATGGGCATAAGTTCATTATTACTTTTAAAAAATCCTTTACAAAGTGGTAGAAGCCATTCCATTACCCTACATCATAGGGAAGCAAATATCAAAGTTCATCTTGAATTATATGATCTATCAGTATGGAATTCCCCAAAATATCATAACAAACAATGGAACCCCATTCAATAACTAAAATTTATGTGATCTTTGTTCAAAATTTTCTATCCAACATTGATTCTCGACCCCATACTATCCCCAAGGAAACGGTTAGGCTAAAGTGTCCAATAAAACCATTCTAAAAATATTGAAAAAGATTGTTAATGATGTCAGTTGTGATTGGCATTTACAACTAGATCCAACCTTATGGGATTACCGAACTAGCATCCACACACCTACGGGTGCCACACATTTTTCCTTGGTCTACGGATCTAAAGCAATCCTACATGTTGAAGTCGAGATCCCCTCATTGTGAGTATCCCTGAAAGGCATGGTCAACAATGAGGAATATCGAGTGTCCATATTGAATGAGTTGGAACTCCTGTATGAAAGGTGTTTGAGTGCGTTAAACCATCTTCAAGTTTATCAGAACTGGCTCAAACAAAGGTACAACAAAAAGATCAAGAGAATAAACCTTCAAGTTGGTGACCTAGTGCTGAAAGAGAATCAAAAGATCCAACTAAATCGGGATGGGAAGGGGAATTTTGAACCAAATTGGCTAGGTCCTTTCATCATAACAACAAACTATGGCTCGAGAGAATATCAGTTGGCTACTCCTGAAGGAGAACCTTTAGTCAAACCTTTGAATAGTAGCCATCTCAAAAAAAATTATGATTGAATGCATTAGAATATCCCAAGAAAAGAAAAAAAAATTAAAAAGAAAGAAAACTAACAAAGAGAAATAAAACACTTTTTTAGTGAAAACCACCTTGTGGCACTTCTAGAACCGGTACCATAGTGAGAACTTGGAAAACAAGCACTATGTTTGAATAAGACTTGCATCTCTATCTATCAAAACTATCTATGGCATTCACCTCATTCATCCCATAATAAAAACATGCAACCAACCATCGCTCGATGACTAATCAAGTGTTGCATCTTGTTGCACTGTCAAAATCCATCTCCCCTAATAAATGTAATCTTGTCCCGAACTGGGGGAAATTTCTTGAAATTGGTAGCAAATTGGATCCTTGTACATCCCATCATAGTCAAAAACTACCAAAAATTAAAATAACCATCCAAAAACAAAACAAAGTCAAAAACATCAAAATACAAAAACATTTTTATGCATTGAGTCCATACCAGTTGAACTACATGGTCTCTACATGTATAACATAGGCAAGGCTAATCTATGATTATCCCTTGAGGCCTTAGGTTATTTGATCCAAGTGGATATTTTTTTCACTAAAAAATTGATAGTTCCAAATGTTGAAGAAAATGGCACCATGTCGAAGAGCTTGTCAAGACGATTCCAACGCCTCTTGAATCATATCAATCAGAGTTTGTATGTGTAAGTTGTAGCTAATCAAAGTTTCCAAGAACATGTTGACTGGTTAGTAAGGATGTTGACATCAGCATGATGATGTGGCAGGTGATGACTATAGTTAGGGACAAAATTAGGGAAAATGCATAAATATATTATAATGAAACCCTAACAATGCACAATGAAGGACGAGATAACTTGAAAATCAAAATAATAGATTCAAATGCAAACTGATCTCCACGCTAAACTTGATTGATCTCCATTTCTCTTCTCAACCTCACATGAGAATGCAATATTTTGTAAGATTGTTGATGGAGGAATGTCGGTTGCTCACTGTTGTAGCAACATAACATTAAGATGTAGATGATAGATGAGAAATAGATAAATGAAAGATTGTAGAGACAATTCGATAGAGTAAGGGTACTTGAAAGCTCATCCATGCAAATAGCTTGGTTGTGGGTTAATTTATAGGTGAAGATGGGAGGATGAAGGGATAAAACTTTCCATTTTGTGAGCGGTAGTGGAATTAGAAAGTTGATCGTGCAACTTGGGAGAAGAAATGGAAGGTGGATCAAGTTAACTAAAGAGGATAATGGAAAGGGGATCGATTTAACTTAAGAGATGTTTCAGAAAGTGATGAAGTCATCTTGAGAGATGATTTAGAAAGTGAATCAAGTCATTTAGGGAAATAATTTAAATAATTTAGAATTATTTAAATTATAAGAGATGTGAGAGGATAAGGATTAATTTAAATAAATATTTAATTTTTTAAATTGTTTGGGGAATGTGGATTAATTAAATAAATAAAATTTATTTAATTAATTGGTTAAAGGATAAATGGATTAATTAAATAAATATAATTTAATTAATTAATTGGCTAGAGATTAAATAATAGGGATGATGATAGGGGTTATGTGAGGTTTAGAATAAAATATGTTGTAAGATGTCAAAAGTGAATGTCACAAGATTTGGTCAATTTTAGGTGACTAGAATGACATCAGCATGATGACATGGCAAGTATAGTTGGTAGTTTGATGACATGACATAGGCAACTAGCGTGGACCAATGGGATGGTGCCAAATGTCAATATATAGGTGAATGGCATGATGCCATGTCGACCAATGGTTGGGTGCCACGTGGCACTATTATGTTGCTCTGGAAGGATGGGCAGTTAAAAGGTTTGTTGGGAAGGTTCAAACACACAACCTCCCCATTGTTATTTTCAATCCCCACTGCTAGGCCACGTGTGATTCCTGATAACAATGGGTGATATGTTCTATTTAAATGAAAATACAGCCTATATTAAGCAAAGTGGAGGGCCAATGGTTTGAACATTCGACCCTCCAAATCTGAACCACTAGTCATTTTCCACTACACCATGTGCATTGTCCTCAATATAGTATGAGGAAAAAATTATTTTTTGTATTATTAATCTGTGAGGGCTAAAAAATAAGGGCTTGAGTTTGAACCTAAGTCCTATATATACTACAAAACCTTATACCATTGAGGTAGAGCCCGAAGGACATAATTATAATGTGTAAAATTTCATTTGAAGTTGTATTTTTAAGGATAGCTAGAGGTTTTTAAAGGCTTTCAAAGCCTACTTCTTGTAATCATGAAGGGAAGAATACTTGAAGACTTTTTCACTAATAAGAAGATAAGAAGACTATGTAAAGGATTTACCTACAGATTGAAGGTGCTTTTTTATGTATTCAAGCATTTGGATCATTATTAAGGATCGACAACTCATTGGAGAGTGGCCCAAAGATGTAGCCTAGTTTGAGTGAACTCCGTTATCAATTTGTGGTCTTTTTCTTCATTTTTTCTATGTTCTTATTCATATTTCCAGTTTATTAAATATCTTTTAAAATGTTTATTTAATTTTAAGACAATTTTTGTTTACCTAATTTAACATTCACTCAAGCAACTAGTGTCATAGATATTTTTGAATCATAATTTCCCTTAGGTGTCTCATGGTCTTTAAACTTAATCAAAAATTCAAAAACATTTGAAAAATCAGAAAAGGTCAAAAACATACTCCTATCAAATAAGTGAACTACTAGCCTCTACATGTATAGCGTAGGCAAGGTCATCACTGATGAGCCCCTGAGGCCCTAGGTTGGTCTTGAAAACATTCATGGAATATGGAAAACTCCAAAAATAGTGTCAGTCAATACAGTTGAACTACGATGTATTTGTGTTCATCATGTAGACAAGGCTAATCTTTGATCAACCTCTAAGGAACTAGGTCAATCCCTTTGGGTCCCCCTATTTGTTTTTAAATTTCCTAAAAATAACAAAACAACATCAAATAAATTGAAAATCTCAAAAAGGTCCCATTGCAATAAAATATACATCCATAATAAATAATTGTCACCCTCACCTTTTGAAAAAGTAAACAACAAGCAAAGAAAACAACAAAATCCAAAACTTCTAAGAAAGGAAACCAAACGATTGGATCATCATTAGACTATAACAGTGTCTAAGTGTTAACTACCTATCTATTGAAAATTCACCATCAACATCCTAAGATATGTCTTAACGGATAGATCATTCCTACAATAGACATCATTAACGGATAACCTGAAACCTCAAAATAGATATGGCAAGTGATATAACAACATTATCTCTTTTATGATCTTATATTTTTTATTTATCTTATTGTCACATTTCCAAGATCTATCGAGGATGTCCATAAGGATTTAGAGAGGAAGGAATGGGGCATTTATCATCGATTTCTATATGTTATGTTTGTTAGATATTTTTGTAATACTACCACGGTGAATAGATACTTTGTTCTGTGTGTGGAAGTCATTTTGGGGCAATTCGTATAGTGGTTTCATGTTAGGTACTCCATACCTCTCTGTGTAACTAGTCCAAAATTTTTTGAAACTTCTCACCCATACACTCTAATAGGGTTTATGTATGTCTGGTATAAGAAAAAATACTGTTTATTTGCAAATTCAAAGTCCACGCAATGGATACAACACCACCTTGGTCATCAATACCCTAGTGCATCATGTCTATTTGCTACAACAATAAGGATTGTTAAAACTATGAAGTCTCTATGAAGAAAAAGAAAACTCATCATATTTAACATATCATCAATCATCAATTTTCTTCTATCTTCTAAATCCTACTAACATTTTCATCTATTTAACATTGCTTTTGTCAATCCTTGCACTTAAACGCATCACATCAACTTGTCAAAAAACTTGGCTCGTTATTTAGAATTTTCACCAAATTTATTGAGGGGGCACCATGATATATCATCGTCACTACGGCATACCGAAGTAACTCCTAAGTGGGAATTTATGATTTTCCTTTGACACAACACTCAAAATCGCAGTGTATCAAAGAGGGTAAAAATGTAGATACCCTAAATTGTCCTTACTAGTGAACAACACTATTTAACTAACTTTCAGCTTTCTTCCCTAAATGATTAAATAATATATTATTATTTAACTATTATGAAATTTTATATTCATCTATTAATTAAGTGATTTAACATTATTTAATTAATTCACTATGTTGCCACCCAATCTAACTTTATTCCTCCTAATTAATTCAATAAATGCAAGTTATTTAATTATGTTGCTAATATACCCTATTCTCTTGAATCAATTAAAGTATTATCATTAATAATTTAATGAAATCATTGTCCCCTTTCTAAACCTGAGTAATTAAATTAATTATTCGACATCATTCAACATGGTTAACAAACAAATACAACTTTATTTGTTAAGGTCAAACATGACTTGCACGTTCATCTCTAAATATTAATTAATTATTCAATCAATTAATTATCCTCACCCCTTTTATGATTGAGAAAATCATTACCATTGATTTCTCACTCTAATCAATTGACTAATTCATCTATTCCTCAATCCCACTAACCACTCAACTTGATTCTTCAATCCCACTAACTACTTAGCTTGATTTCTTCAATCCCATTAATTATGCAATTAAAATCCTTAATTGGATCAATCACAAAAGCTAACTGACCAATCTATTTCCTCTCAATGGTTCTCAACCACTGATCAGGATTTTGCATTGTTGCATCTCGAACACTCATCTCAAAATAGGAAATCTATAAACAATCCTCTACCTTCTCACAAATCATCTAAAATTTACATAGTGAAGTTCTAAACAACTAATTCTTGAGCACATTGAGAATTATTGTCTTTTTATTCAAGGTCACCATTAACATGAATTGAAGCTTTTGCAATAACAACAATGGAGGCTTTATATTGAATCAAGCAATCCGGCATCCAAACGTCAATACAAACACAACTTCGACATGGGATGGTATAGTTGTGTTTTTTGAATTTATCATTTCTTTCTTATGCTAATCTATTTGATTGAATTCATTACTTTATAACTCATTTCATGAGTATGGGTTTGGAATTTAATCTTCTTTTGAATTGATTTAGTTTAATTCATCTTATTTTCCTTGTGCTATTTTCCCCCCTTACAATAATATTTATATATTAAAGTATATATAATAATTTATATTTTATTACAACATATAATTTACATAAAATAAAAATGTATAATAAAATAATGATAATAATTTATATTATATAATAATATATATGTGATATATAATAATTTTTTATTATTATTGGTAAGCTAGGCATAAGGGAGTCATACCCCATAAAATAAAAAATTTGAATTAAGAAAATTGCATACCCTATGAATAGGGGTACCATAGAACAACTGCTATCACTATGAACCTTGGCTACCCATCTAACATGAGAGCGAAGAATATTTTTTTGTATTTTCCTTTTTCTTGGATGATCTTAACACCATATGCTACTTGGGTTTACAAGGAGGAGATTTTTTCCTCTTGACTTCTATCCACTCTTGATCTAATTGAGGAGAAGGCTCAATGCCTTCTTCTTGGAAGGTTGATGAATTTTGTCATTGATGTTGTCTAGCAACATGAGCATGGAAAGTACATAACCATGTGTTGTAGTGTTTTCATTGATGTCAATATTGTTGTATATTATTTTGATTAGTTCTAACAGGTTTTGGGGTTGTTAAGGAAGACATTTTTACAAGTTGATTTGGTCTGGAAAGATCAGTTGTGTGGAAATTTGACTAAGTGTCAAATTTGCTAGTTCAGTGTTATTATACATCAATTTTTGGGTCCACAACACTCCACAAATGAAGATATAACTTTATGCTTCTAACATTATTTTTGTGGATGTTAGATGTATCTAATTCTAATATTTCATCGTGTTTGGACAAGTGGATTAAGAGATATGAGTAATAGAGTTCGGTCTGGCATATTACAGTTATTCTCTCTACAATTTGTTTGTGTGGGAGAATCTGCACTTCTCTATGGATGATTTTTTGGCCCTACGATGTTGAAGATAAGTTGCCAAATGTCAATATAACATGGATTCCAAATGGTATCAAGTTTTGAGGTCCACGTGTTGAGATATGGATACACAGATAAATGTTTTTTCTATTAGATCTTATGCGAAGCCGAGCGAACATGTTTGATGTTGTGCAAAGGATAAATATGTATTGCTAACTTATGTAGGATCTATTATAAGTCCATTCCAACCTATCTTAATATTTTTTGAGTTTTGAATTATGACACATCGTGTGGATGAAATGTTTTGAGCTAACAAGTTATATTTTGGGTATTACATCCAATTAGGCCGACCTAATTTATGTTATACTTGATGTGGATATAAAAGTCAGATTTTTTTTGGTATCTTTAAAGAATGTATGTAGCATGTGATGTGTATGATGTGAATTTGAGTAGAGCAATACAAATTTAAGTTGTGAATGTTGAGTTGAAGATAAGAATTGTGTGAATGAAGGGTGAGACAGAGTGTTGAATCAGAATCAGAATCAGATTGTTATTGAGCTTCAATGGGACCGTATTCATGCATACATTAGATGTAATTATAACAATTTAAAAATAGGTTGTGAGCCACCATCTCTCTTCTATATTTTTCTCTATGGATGGTGAGTCCACCTACAATGAGCATTTCTATAGATATACTATAATCGGTTATAATACATTGTGAGCTAGCCCACACTGTGGTTTTTCCCATTTTGGTTTTTCCACATAAAAATCATGGTGTTCATGCGTTATGTGATATTGTGAATATTTCATGCTCTCTTTCCTTATTGGAGTAGAATATGAATTAGTAATTAGATGTTTAATGTTTGAATTGTTTAAGAGAATACTAATTCACACCCCCCCCCCTCTCAATATTTTGGGTGTTCAACACTTCCCCCAATTTATCTTTTGAGAACACAATCATGTCCTTAGAATAATTTAGATGTTGATAATTCCTTAGTGATTCCCATAGCCATGGAATCATTACAATTCTAGGGAATTTTGGATCCTTTTGCTTAGACTCTAAAAGCCACTAGTGAAGAAAGTGAAGCTTTCCCTTGGTTAGGTTTCAATTTGTCCAATAGAGGAGCTATGGAGGAAATTGAGTTGATCTTAGCATCTAAAGGAATGACATAATGGTGGGGCTCAACCCCTATCCACTAGGTGGGCTTACCATCTAAAGCCATATTTCCACTACCATGAACTTTCATTTTTGGACATTGTGCAATGTGGTGATTAGTTGTGAAGCATCTCCTACACCTGAATGTGATATTTTCATAGTCTACTAATTGCTACCAATATCTACCACCAACATTCAAAGGAATCTATGCAGGAAGACCATTGACGAGATCCATTTCTACACATATGCATGCAAAGGTGGAATATGTGTAATTGTTTGTTTCTTTTGTACAGTAACATTTTCCTAGTTCATTTCCAATGGCCTAGAAGCAATCTAATTCCCAAAAATATAATGGGAGATAACACACCCACAAATAGGTAGAAGAAAAGGTCTTAGTTCAGGGGTCAAAAGAAGGCAACCTGGCTTGACACAGAGGAAATCCCCTTAAAAATTCCATGGCCCATTTTTTTGAACCTTCTCTTTATCTTCCAAGGATTCATATTTGAGGATGAAAAAACCTCACCCACAAGGAAATATGTTGATTTCATCCTCCATACCATCCTTCCAAGTTAGCATGATCCAGGAATGAAGATCACATAACTTTGACCAAGTCTTCATAAATCCATAGATAAGGGCATAATCTTACAAAAATTCTTCCCTATCATGCATAGAACCCTCAAGACATTTTTTGGGGATATGATCTGAACATTGGACACATGGAAACCCAGCTTGCAGGCTGCCCCTATGCCAACAAAGCCTAACCTAGGTGACCAAGCATTCACTTCCACAGTGCAAACCTTAGAAGCTGAGCTTAGAGCATCTTTGAAATTGAGCATATCTATTTTTAGAAAACCCATTCCAAAAAATGTGAGTTGTGACCATTGTCACGAGGCCAATCACCATGGGTAGATGAAGGGAATTCAAGAATAGGTGCAGAGGGGACATTAACCTTATTAACATCCTAAGAGAAGAAATCAGACACCATCCCAAGGAAACATGAGTCACCAGGTCTACAAATAGGAGGATCGCCATGAAGCCATAGTGGAGGGTTTGAAGGGCATGAAGACACTATGAAGAAGAGAAGAAAAACTAATATCAATGAACTTTATATAATTCATATTGTAGATACTTAAAATTGTATTGAATGGTATTGCACACTTGAATCTGATTATTAACACCATTTCATCCTGAAATTCATACCCTTTTTTGATTGTTTAATTGAATAATCCTAGTTATTTAATTAAATGCATCATTCTCATCTATTAGTATGATAATTAATTAGGTTAATTCACCCCCTTTTACATTAACATGTCATATTGTTTAATTGGATAATGAAAATTATCTAAATTAAACCCCCTTATGTCCTCTCATTTAATTGAATAATCTAAATTATTTAATCAAATGTCACTTACCCACCTTTTCATTAAATAAATTAATTATTTAATGATAATCCTAAATTCCTCTACTTTGCACAATTAAATCTTTGTTCTAATTATCTAATTCCTAATAATCCTCACCCTCCCACTTCCAAGGGAATATTCCTCCTTTGCACATTCCTCCAAAAGAGAATATTCTTAGGGAATATTCCTTTTTGTGCACTCATTCAAAATGAAATATCTTTTAACCACTTCCTAATTCTTAGGAAGTGTGTTTGTTGAGAGAAAATTAGGACCATTGATCAAATTTTTTGATCCTTGTTAACTTTCAACCTTGATCATGGAGTAGAATCCTCAATTCATGCCTAATCCTCTCATTGATTTTTATCCCTTGATTAAGCTAATCAATATTGACCATTAATTTCATAATTTTACCTATAAATAGGTCTCACTCCTATGAAATAGGGATCCACTTTTTAGAGTAAAGTTACTATAGTGAAATTTAGAGCAATCATCTTGAAAATTTTAAGCATTTTTAGCATCATCTTAATTAGTTTATGCATCCATTTTAGCTTACTTTTCATTACTGGCTACCATCTTTGAGCATTGTTTCCACCTAGCTTAGTTTTCATCCATCTCCATTAGCATTTAGAATTACCATTTTAGCATTGAAGAATCCAATATCCATGTTAATCTACCTTTGTATTTATGTTTAGGTTAGGTTTTCATCAATTTCATCAAATTTTGTCAATAAAATCCATTTGAAGGCTTGTTTATCCAAGGGATGCATTTCACATCACATGCAACACCACTTTTCCAATGGAATGAAGTTTGAGTCTTAAATTAGGTTTCCTTTATGCATTAATGGTTTTCATCATGTTTTGTTTAATGGTTCCTTGGTTTGAATCTTTCAATAATTTCATTGGGATTATAACTTAATGGACTTAATCTAGCTTAAATTTGTATGGATCGAGTAGATTCAAGTCATATTATGATTATTGTCACATTTTGGCACTAGGAGGCTAGAACTAACCAAATTTGATGGATTTCTATTGAGATTCTTGTGATTTGCAGTTTGCAGGCAGGGCGACACCTTTTTTTTTTTACCAGAGTGACACCTCTGTGGAACAACAATGCTTTTGCAATCTTGAGTTGCTTTTGAAATTCAACGATGTTTTTTTTTATGGCATCACTTTTGATTTTTTTTACCAGATATTCACTTTTGAATATAGTGTTATTTTTGACCTCACTGGTTTTTGATAGGTGCTACAGAGCGATGCTTTTGAAATATAGAGTCGCTTTTGCAGAACAACGATGCTTTTGTGGTTTACTAGAGCAATGCCTTTGTTGTCTAGCGACGCTTTTGCAAGGTAAAATAGAGAGCTAGATTTTAATGTTTAATTTGATTTTCAATTTAATCTACTCTCTAATTATTTAATGACTTCTGGTTTTTTTGTGAGGCTAACTGGTTTTGCATATTTGAAAACAGAGTGAAATCTTGAAGTAAAGAAGCATATTATCACTTGATTCATATTGTAAAAGTGTTTCAAACACTTAGGAGATGATATAACCCCTCATATGCTGCTTCATTTCATGTTTTAGGACAAGTTTATTTCCATTGGGTTTAAAAAATACAATGTAATAATCTTTCAAAGTTGGTTAAAATTGAACCCATACATCCTCACCATTGTGATATTGGTTAAAATTGAACAAATACAAACATACACTTCAATTTGGTACTTAAAATAAATTCATCATTGCTACCAAGTATTTAAAAAGAATGAGTGTATTGTGTGAGTCCTTTTCTTATACAAACTTGTAGTGCGTATCCACTCCCCTTGCACTTCGTACAATCTTGGGTGAAGAGAAACACTAAGTTTATGAAACTTGTTGAGTCACCCTTTTATTTTGGTACATAAGGGCCTTCTAATGAGACACATCCCATAATTGAGAACTCATACAGGTGACTCTTAAACAAGCACATTTATTGGCGGGCTATATAAAGGTTGCAAAATCTAAAGAAAGTAGCTTCAATATATATTGGGAATAGTATATTGTGCCTCATCCTCATCTGAACGTATGAGTTGGGAAAGAACGCCTAAAGCCTTAAGTGGCTTACATTTGATCTATACATCTCATTGTTCATAGTTTTCATTAAACACTTTGTCATGAACTACTTTGAGGTAGTTCATTGGAATAGCACCTTTGTAAGAAGTTACTTACCACATCTAGTTTTTGGTTGAGGCAATAAAGCAAATAGAGAAGGGTCTCTTTTGCTTGGCATGTAAATACGATACATTTCCTTGACATATCCTATTTTTCCACTCCAACTTTATGGATTTATCATCTCTTAAGGGATGATGGTAAGCCTACCAATAAGTACGTACCTAATCCATTAGGTTGTTATTGGTTGTTCTTGTTGAGTCGGTTTAACACATTGGTTGGTTCCAAAACAATTTAAACAAACGTCAACATGTTCTTCAAATTTCAAACCCTTTGGACTTAGTGTGAATACCTTTGAAAATCCCTATATTGCAACTTGTCCCTAAGGAGTTTTTCCTTAGAGGCTTCTAAATATTTGGGCTTATATCTCAATTCACACATTCCAAATTCAAGATAGGAAAATATGGCATTAGCCTCTTGATTTTCACATATTAGACATTGTGTAATAAAATTTGCTTAGACATATACATTTTAGTTTGAACTTAATTAAGACATCTTGATGTGGTAATAAGCAACCTTGCTAAACAAATCTTAACTCAAAATTGAACACACCACACATTGGGCTTATTTTTCAAACCATCCAAACGTCCAAGGAACAAAGTGAAACAAGGAAATAATTTTCCAAACATTGAATCCAAGTTCTATTATCCAAACATTGAGTTCTTAGATTTATCACTTTAGGGGTAAAGTGTGTCTTTCACTACCTTGGTCTTTTAAAACAAAGGTCCCTTTTAGGTTAACACATTTGGGTCAAAGATCTCCTCCATATTAACACCTTTATCATCTCACTTCACCAAAAACTTTAGAAACTTTGGACACATCAACATTCTAGACTTAGGTTATCAATCAAATCAATCCCCTAACTTAGCTATTTGTGTGTAAATAAATCCTTTTCCATACACTTAGTTGATTTAGTCAACATCCTTTTGAACAAGTCTATCTTAAAGGTCATAAGTCTACCTTTAGATTCACAAGTTCATTAGCACCTTTTATCCAAACATCAAAACATCAAACCTTTAAGTCTAAAGTGTTTTCCAAAGTTGAGAAATTTCATCCTCCATATTACACCCATTTTCATCATCTGCTCACACCATTGGTCCAAAACAACTTATAGGGTCCCTTTTATCAAAATTCTAGTCAACTAGAGAGTTCCAAAAATATGAATCTCAACACACCCCTCCCATAGTTGACCCACAATTTATGGTAATAATGATATCACAACACAAGAGAAACATGGAGAAAGCCAAAACTGCATCCACCACAAGTGATACTAGCCAATAAGAATTCGACCTTAGGAGCCACTCTACCCCATCACAACAACCACCAAATCCACTAGACATGGGTTATGAGGCTGAGGATGTCACAAACAAAATCCCTTGATCTCATCATAGAGGAATTGCTTGAATACCAACAAGATCCTAAAACAATCCACATCATCAAATCCTTAATGAAAATGAACCCTACACAATACATGCTAGCTTTAGCAAAAGAAGGGGCTAAACTCACTTCAACATTTGATGTAAACACACTTAGGGAACAATCCTTAGGAAATGTGGCTTCAATTCCTCAAGCTTCCACCTCACAACCCTTGACACAAGGTGTGACTCAACCCATTATTCAACCAAACCCATCACATGCACCAAGTCAACCATTGACAACTAGTCTTGCAACATGAATTGCAACCAAACTTTGTATCGCTCCCAATTTAGGAGTTAAAAAACTTTTTGGTACACAAGATACAACCCTTCCGCAAAACATATTGGACACAAAAATTTAGTGCCCAACCACATTCTTCCACCACCATTCTTGAAAACCCTCTACATCTACACATACCACTTACATTCCATAACACAACTGACTTGACATTTCATGCACTACCACAAGTACCACAAGTGCTCCTAACATTACACAAAGTCACATGAGCCAAGTACCCCAAGTGGAACAAAAATTTCAACCCTTAACACAACAAGGTCCATCTACATCAAACCCCCAAATGGATAGATCAAAACATTGGTTCCACAAGCCACTCAAACCAACCCACAAAACACATCAAAACCATTTGTCATGAATCTAAATCAAGGAAACCCATTTGCCACGAATCCCATCAACCAAGTTAACACCTTGGCCCCAAATCAAACACAACAATGGAACCCTCAATGGAACCCTTCCAATCAATTAGTTCAAACCCAAAACATGCCACTAATATCACAACACCAAGTGGTACCATCATCATCACAACCATTGGTCCCCCAAGCCATGCAAAATCAAATAGGACCCCAAACCTACATTCCTCCATCCCAATCAATAATTTTACAAGGAATGATAACCCAAAACAACCCCCACAATATTACCACACAACAACCATCTCAAATCAACCCACAAATCACTCCTACCATGGTCACTCAAAATCCATCTCACATACCCCAAAATCAAACCACTTTTATGTTGCAAGCACAACAAGCTCAAGCTCAATCCTTGCAACAATAACAAGCCTATCAAAAAGAATTTCAAGCACAACAAGCTCACTCTCAAGCTTTGCAACAACAATTCCAACAAGTTTTGCAAGAACAACAACCCTATCAACAAGCATTGCTACAACGACAAGCTCAAGCACAAGCCTTACAACCATAAAAAGCTCAACAATAAATAGTAATTGCACAACAACAACAAGCCCAACAACAAGATTTTCTCACACACCAACAACAATAATCCCAACAAAAAGTGTTTCTAGCACAACAATATGTCCAAAAACAACAAGTGCTTGCACAACAACAACAAGGCTTTTATATAATCCCCAACAATACGCCAACATGCAACAAAATGTTATGAGTCCAAGTACACAAGGAGCATATACACCTCCACCCCTATCACCATCACCTTCACAACATCAAAATCCACCCTACACACCATACAACACCCCACCATATCCAAATCCCACCTACAACTCATCCGCCATCCCATAATATTCCACATATGCTCCTCCACTAAATCCTCAAGATAATTTTTCATCGTGAATTATGGCGCTCATGAAGAAAATCCAGGACATTCAAATGGGAAAAATAAAGAAACCACATACACAATAGAACTTGTTTCCATACCCCTTCAATAGGAACATCGCGATGGTACCTTTCCTACCCAGATGTGAAGTACCAAAATTTGACAAATACAAAGGGCGAGGAAATTCGGTGGACCATATCAAAGGGTTTCACGTAATATGTATGGAGCTGGCTTACAATGATTGCTACTTGATGCACCTTTTCCCATGCAGTTTTGTGGTCCCAACAATTGATTGGTTCTCATAGTTGCCTCTGAAAATTAAAAAATTACAAGAAATAATCAATAGGTTCATAAACCATTTATCCTTTAACCTAGAAATGAATGTGTGTTTGGAAGAGTTGTACACTCTAAAGAAAAACAAGGGAGAATCCTTTGTGAATTTCCTAAAAAGGTGGAGACAAAGAGCTAGCAAGAGCAAATGGCCTATTCCTAAAGAATAACAAGTAAGAATTATCATTTCCAATGTTGCCATAGACTTATCATTTCAATTAAAGATGCAATGTGTCACAACACATGATGAGCTTACCACTAGGGCCCTCAACATCAAGAGAGACCTAATAGTACAAGGAAGCACACAAGCATATAAAGATCTACTAGTTCTAATGATAAGCCCCACGTATGGGCTAAGAACAAGAATGTAACAAATGATGGTGTTGTTGATGCTAAATTAGTCATAAGTGCTCCTAGACAAACCACCAATCAACCCACCAAAACACAACACAATGTATAACAAACCAATACACCCCTACCAAACAACCAAGTCAACAACACCAACACGCAACCAAGAGTACCCCCAATACGAACAACTAACCACAAAAATGAAAGTACACACTATTGGGGGAGACCATCGCAGAAGAAATGAAGATAGTTTGTGCAATCAAACCTAATTATGCTCCCCAATTACCAAAACTATCAAGATCCTCGAGTTAAACCACCTTGGTATAACGAAAAGGATCTTTGTGATTTTCACAAGATCAAAGGACATAAAATGACAATTTTTATGAAGCTAAATAACATTATCCAAGATCTTATCAAAAGTGGGGATGTAACTGTCGATTAACCAGTAGGTAATCAAGACCTAAATATATACATGAACCCAATTCCATATCATAACAAGGGGAATGAAAATGGAAAGGGGAAAGATTACACTAATGTAGCTCATGTATATTCCAACATGGTTGCATCTTGTGATAGTTTTGTAATGTTCGTCACCATCAAAGGACCTAGTGTAGAGTGTGGAGTCACCACACAATGTGGAAAGGTCACAATCCAAGGAGCTTCATCACAACCTAGGGCATAACCTACACTTTCAATGTCAAACCCTAGCAGCTACAGTCTTCTAGACCAGTTAAAGAAAACCCCTGCACAAATATCCATCCTATAATTGTTGAAGCTATCCCTTGCACATATGGATATATTAGAAAAGGCCTTATCTACTTCCTTTGTACCTAAGAATATTGATACTGAGCAATTTCAAGCTATGATAGGACATATCACCATCCCCCGTCTTCTTATCTTCTCAAAACAATACCTCCCAACACAACCATCACACAATCATGCTTTGCATCTTGAGGTTGTTTTCCATAAGAATAAAGTTAAAAGAGTCTTGATGGATGGAGGTGCTAGTCTAAAAAATTTCACCCTTCAGTTAGTTAGTAACTTGGATTACTCAGAGGATGTTATTGAAAAGACAAAGGATATAACCATCAGGGAATATGATGATCAACAACAGGTGTCTCAAGGCACAATCAAGCTACCTATCCAAGTAGGACCCACTATTGCTAAAACCATATGTCAAGTGCTCAATCTTGACCTTCCTTACAACATCCTTCTTGGTTGACCATGGATTCATTCCATGCAAGTTGTAGCTTCCACATACCACCAATGTGTCAAGTTTCACTTTGAGGATAAAGAAGTTACCATCCATGGTGATCCTGAGTCATTCTACTATTGTAAAAAGATTCAAGCTAAATTTTACAAAATCCCACAAATACTGAAAAATGATGAAGGGCCCACATCCTCCTCCTCATTTGTTGACCCATATTCCTTGGCATCTACCTCAAAATCCAAAATTCCCATTATACAAAATATACCAGACATCAAGGCAGTGATCAAGGATAATGGATATGGTGATTATAATCTAAAGAAGGATAATTTTGTGCTGGGAGAGTTACCCTTTTCTCCCAAATCTCACGCAAAACCCCAACCTATCAACAAAGTAGCTAAAATGATAAATGTAGCATCCACCACCTTCACCAATTGGGGGGACTTGAACAAAGAGGACGTCAATAAAGAAGATGTATCTAAACTGTTATATCAAGACAACCTACCTATGCCCGTTCTTCCAATGGAAGATGATAATAAAGGATTACAGCTAATGATGGGATGGGTGTATAACAAGAATGAAAAGCTTGGGTAGAATGACAATGGTTTGTTATAACCCCTCATTATTGAGACATGACCAAAGAATCTTGGCTTAGGATGTACTAAGTTAGCAAGGTGACCCTTATTGGCAAGGGTACTTCTAATAAATTGGTTGAGGCTTCCTCTTGGTTACTAACATCACGTGATAATACCCTAGATGAATTTACCCTAGATGTTGCTAACTTATTTGAGGATACCTCCATCTATATGATAACCACAACATCCTTTACCCCAAACACCCAAATATCTGAATTAAAGCTAGTACACCCCCCAACTAATTGACTGGGACCAATGAGGACCACAAATTCTATATGTGTTTGAAAATGATGAAGCGATCTCTAAATTTATGGGACCCCATGACAACTTTTTGTGTGGGGATCATAAAGTAGGCTTTGACATAGAGCTAGATACACAAGCGTACTATGGGGAGATTATTGAATCCCTTAGTCATAAAATAAATGACATGAGAATAACATGTATATCTTTAAGTGAAAACCACACTGTGGCACTTTTTTTATCATAAAATAGTAAAAAGGAAGGACACATCTGAAGGTGAAAACCTCTTTGAGGCACTCAAGGATGAGGTATTCAATATTCCCCTTAGTGCAATACATCTAGAGAAATCAACAGTACTGGTAGAGAAAGAAAATCCAATGAATGTGGGAACAAAGGAGGAACCTAAGATAACCTTCTATGTTGAATCATTGTTAGATGAAGAATAGAAAAACTTGGCAACATTCCTTAAAGAGTGAAGGGAAAAATTTTCATGGTCTTACATAAATATTCCTAGGATCGATCTTGAAGTGGTTGTACACCACCTAGTAGTATATCCTGAAGCAAAACCAGTATAATAGAAATTAAAAAAGATGCACCCTCAGATAGCATTACTGGTTAAACTCGAATTATTAATGCTCCTTAACATCAGATTTATCCAACCAATCGACTATCCTAATTGGTTTTCCAACCTGCTGCCAGTCTCCAAACCCATTAGAGGCATCAAAATCTACACTGACTTCAGGAACTTAAAAAAAGCATGTCTGAAAGATGACTTTCCTCTCCCAAACATCAACATCATTGTCGATTTAACCACAAGACATGAAATCTTATCACTCATGGATGGATTATCAATCTATAACTAAATCATGATTGCTAAGGAGGACCAACATAAAACAACATTTACTTGTTAAATTAGGGAACGTACTATTGGAATATGATGTCATTTGGGCTAAAAAATGTTGGAGCAACCTATCAAAGGGTGATGACCCTAATCTTTCACAACATGATCCATAAAACCATCAAAGACTATGTGGATAATATTCTAGCTAAATCAAACACAAGGAATGGAAATATAGAGGTATTGGGACCAATCTTCGATAGGCTTGAAGAATACAAGTTGCGATTGAATCCAAAAAAGTATCTTTGGGATCACATTGGGAAAGCTTCTTGGGTATATAGTGTCACAAAGAGGGATCGAGATAGATCCAACCAAGGTAAAACCAATTCTAAATATGGATCCACCATAAACATTAAAATAGATGTGAGGTTTACAAGGAAGGTTACAATCTATCAGGAGATTCATAACATAGCTATCAAACAAGATCCACCCATTTTATCACCCTCTCCATAACAGGATAACATATAAGTGGGATGAGAAATGCGATATAGCCTTTCAAAAAATAAGGAATATCTACTTACACCTCCTATCCTCATGCAACCAATACTGAACAAGCCTCTAATATTGTACATCTCGGCCACATCAAGAGCATTAGGTGCTCTTCTTGCCCAACATGATGAAACATGAAAGGAAATAGCAATCTACTATATCAGGAGGACTTTGGTGGGATATGAAATGAATTACTCATCCATCGAGAAGGCATACCTAGCAGTAGTTTTTGTTTCACAAAAATTTAGACACTATATGCTTCAACATCAAATAAAACTCATTGCTAAGATCAACCCATTGAAATATCTATTGTCTAAATTAACTCTCTTTAGGTGGATGGATAAGTGGGTAATAATCTTAACAGAATTTGACATAGATTATGTGGAGTGCAAGGCTATTAAGGGACATGTAGTTGTGGATCAACTAGTAGAGGCACCTAATTATGCAAAGAATCCTTTGGAATATGAGTTTCTTAATGAGTTAGTGTTTCTCCTTGATGTAGAAGATCAATGAAAAATGTACTTTGATGGATCATATACTCAGTGTGGATCAAGGACAATCATTCTCTTTATCACCCCAGAAGGGGATTGCATTCCAAAATCATGTTGGCTATCCTTTCCATGCGCCAACAACATTGTCGAGTATGCGGATCTTATAATAGGATTGAGGATTGTAGCACAATGGAAAATCTTGGGATTAGAGGTCTACAAAGATTCATAGCTGGTTGTAAATCAAGTCAATGATGATTATCAGACAAAATATTATAAGCTCGCACCTTACAAGAAGATGGTAGAATATCTCAAGGACCTCTTCATCGATATAAAATTTGACAAAATCCCTCATGTCAACAATTGAGCAACATATTCCATGACAACCATTGGGTCCTTAATAGACATGACACACAATACTTTTCAATGTGAAGTCCTTGTAGAGCAGTTTCTTGTACCAGCTTTTGAGATACCTAATATTGAATTTGTGTATGTAATCATTGGTCTCGGTTCTCTATGGTATCATTACATTTTCACCTACCTAAATAGAGGTATCCTTTCCACTGAAATTACTTCCAATCTTAAGAAAACCTTCATCAATAAAGCCTCTTGATTCATCATCCTAGGAGATACCTTGTACTATCGAAGCATCGGGGACATTATTATGATGTCTCAACCAAGAGGAAGCCTTAATTGCATTAATAAAAGTACATGAATTGATTTGCGGTTCACATTCTAGTGGTATGACCTTATCCAAGAAACTATTGAGGATAGGTTATTACTAGCCAACCATGGAAGGGTAGACTCATAATTTCATGAAGAAGTGTATATAGTGTCAACAACATGGGGACCTTATCTAGCTCTAGCTTGGGAACTCCAACTGATTGTCACACCTTGGCCTTTCTCATAGTGGGGACTCAACCTCATAGGAAAGATTACCCCTGCCTCGTCTAATGGTCACAAATTCATCATCACGGACACTAAGTACTTTAACAAGTGGGTGGAAGCTATCCCTATGAATTACATCATGGGGAAACAAATCTCCAACTTCATTCTAAATTACCTTATTTGTCGCTATGGTGTTCCACAAGACCTTATCTCAAATAATGAAACACTTTTCAAAAATTAGGATGTAAGAGAGCTATACAAATGATTCAACATCTAACAATAGTTCTCTACTCCCTATTACCTCTAGAGTAATAGTCAGGTTGAGGCGTTGAATGAAACCATTCTTAAAATCCTCAAGAAGATGGTCAATGAAGTTGGTCGTGATTGGAATTTGCAACTAAACCTCGCCTTATGAGCCTATAGAACCAATATCCACATTCCTATAAGTGCAACCCATTTTCCTTAATCTATGGATCTGAAGCCATCCTACCCATTGAGGTCAAGTTCCCCTCGATGAGAGTCTCATTGCAAAATCTAATCATTGATGAAGAATACAAGGTATCTCGATTAAATGAGTTAGAGTTCCTAGATTAGCATCATCTCAATGCCTTGGATTATTTGCAGGCATACCAAAACCGATTGAAACAGAGCTACAACAAGAAAATAAAGATTCAATCCTTCCAGGTGGGAGATCTTGTCCTCAAGTAGAATCAAAAGAACATGCCAGATCAGAATAGCAAAGGTAAGTTTGAGCCTAATTGGCTAGGACCATTTTTTGTCACAACAAGCTATGGATCAGGAGCCTATCAATTATCAACGCCTTAAGGAGAACCCTTGTAGGAGCCAATCAATAGTCTACATCTCAAAAAAACTTATGCCTAGGCTTGAAGGGTGTAAAATCTGAAAAATACAAAAAAAAATCAAAAATAACAAAAATCCGAAAAAATGAAAATAATAAAAATGATTAGAAATAGTAAAGAAAAAAATCACCCTCTAGTGAAAATAACTTCGATGGCACTTTGGGGAAGTACCTTGGTGAAAACCTAGAAAATAGGTGTCTTGTGTAAGGAAGCACCTCCATCTATCATTGGCTCTTTAAGCTTATCCTACTTCACCATCTGTCGCATCCATCCATCGTATCCAGTAATCCTATTTATTCCATCACCCATTTGCATCTGTATCATAGCTAGATATTACGTAAGTATCATACTCCCCTTTAGTACTACCTGGCACATTCCTAAGGTCAATATGTCCTACCTATATCAAGGTAGTCTATCACATCACACTGGAGGAAATTTTTCATACTTACATCGGATTGGATTCTTTATATCTTAAGGTTATTTGAAATCTCTCAAAAAATCCCAAAACATTTGAAAACCTCATCAAAATCCAAAAACACTTGCAAAATCCAAAAAATCCAAAAACATCAAAATCTTGTATAGCCAAAAATCCAAAAACATTTGAAAAGTTGTAAAGTTAAAATCCAAAACATCCTAATCACATAAAAATCCTTAAACAGGTCTAAAACATAAAAATGAAAAAACATAACCATGTTGAACTATGAGTCTTTGAGCTTGAACGTAGGCAAGGGCATCCTTGATGCGCCCCAAGACACTTTAGGTTGGTCCTTTAGGAGTATGTCATAATAAGTTGACAATCCATCAAGTGTCCATATCTCACCAATAAAAGGTTACTAGTCAAAGTTAGTCAAACTATGTGGTCTCTATGTGTATAACATAGGCAAGGATAATCTTTGATAAGCCCCAAGGCCCTAGGTCAGTCTCCCCTTAGGTCAGTCAAAACCCAAAAAACACCAAAACATTAGAAAACTTGAAAACTCAAAACATTGGAAAACCTGTGAAAATCTTAAACAACCTCACATAACCTAAAAACATAAACATTCAAAAAGACCAAAAACAACCTCAAAACATTACAAAATACCAAAAACATTGAAATATTCCAAAAAACTCCAAAATTGCCTATCCCATTTCACTTTCACCCACAACAAATTTTCATCCATAATAAATTGATTGTCATCATCAACCTTTGGTGAAACAAGTAGAAAAAAAGTATGGCAATTTGTGAAGTGTGAACCTAAATGTCAAAATCTAAAGTCTAGATCATAGGTAAATGAGTCGGTAGTGTTTGTATCAATGACCTATCAAACAGTTAGTCTTAATCAAAAAATATGACAAGCATGTGCTAGGATGCCTCCTTCCTATAATGGACATCAACGTTATAAATCACCTTAGCTATGTTACTTGGGCAAGAGATATAGATAACATTGACTGTTTATTTTGATCTTTTCTTTTGGTTTATCTTGTTGACCCATTCTGAAGGCCTCTCAATGATGTCTATCAAAACAATTTAGAGAGAAAGGAATAAGCATCAATCATTATCTTTTGTTTTCTATTCTTGTGGGAAGTTCTTGTAAAATAAATTTGGCGAATAATTTCTTTGTTGTGTGTAGGGAGGTTGTTTTGAATAGATTGTTGACTATTGCGTATGCTTAGGGTCTGAAATATTCTAAACTTCTAAACTACATTCCAACAAGGTTTTCGTATGTCAAGGTTTGAATAAGGGTTATCCTATCTGTTTGTAGAGTCAAAGTCCATCACATTAGATACAAAACCATCCTAGTTGTCGATACCTAGATGCATCGTATCTATGTGTTATATCAAAAATAAGTACTAAAGCATTGAAGTATCCCAATCCCTAGAACAAGCAAATCATCAATCTCATCACCATATCTAATAAAGTTTTGAAGAATCATAGACTTGGACTTCTAAATCAATCTCAAAATCAATGATCAATCCATTCGTATTATTCTTCTATCTTCTTTCCATGCTAACATGGTATCATGATAGTCAACAAAAAATCATAATGCATCCATCTTTCATCCACAAGCCATTAGTATACATGCATCCTACATAATCATATCATATCATACGAATGACATCATCATATGGAAAGTACACAAAAGAGAAAGGCATCCATCTCATAACATGTCATAGAAAGATACTTAAAAGAGAATAAAAAATCCATGACATTGCATATCATATGAACATCACATAATAGATCGCATCATATCATAAGGCATAAATAAAGAAATGCATTCATAACATCATCTAAATTCATCCATAACATGTGAATCCAAACATAAAACACAAAGCATGAAATAGATGACACATCACATCATAGCATATCATATCATAACTAAATCATGCAATCTCCTATATATCATCAAAATCTGAATGTTATGATACAATGTCAGAATCAGTGTGTTAATATCATCAAAAAGAGATATACAAGAGGCTATCAAAAATCAACCGATGAATGTGTATACATATAATAAATTAGGGCTATACATCCAAAAAATGTTTGCAAAGTGTGAAGCTAGCCTCAACTCTATCTATCATCATACCGAGATTGGTAATGATGGCTAATCAATGGCTATCTATGACCACTTCTTGAGGGTTGTCTGATTGAACATCCTGTCGAGCCACTTGACACAACTTGACTCCTCTTAAAATAGTCTGGTTGCCTCCTATAATAAGAAGCCTCAATGACAACATCTCTATACAAAACTGTAGGCACGATGCCATGTCTCGCTTGTGCCTAAAACTAAGCACTGGCCTCTAGTTGAACCCAATGCTCAATCTCCTACCCAAGCTATAGGTCCACCTACTATCTCTGTGTCTGCTCCTGATCCCTCTCCCCTGTAATAGCCTGCACCTATGTTGTCAACTATTGGACATGTTGTCTCAACTAATCCCTCTTAATTGTTAAGACTGCAATATTTTCATCCCTAGGGTCAAGACCCTATGCCTACTATTCTTGATCCTAGTGTAGTGGTGGTGGTGGTCCCAACGGTATATGCCCTAGCTACTGGTGCCTGTCTCTAGGCACCTTTCCATCATGCCCATAACTACCACCTTGACCATATCTACCAGGTTGTTGATGAGGTTGCTAATGCTCCATACCATGACCTCTTCCCTGCCCTTGTCACCTACCCCTACCAAGTGGTTATCCCACTATAGGATCTAGCAATCAAATGACTATGAACTATCTCCACCAAGCATCATATGCAAGTGTGGTCCCTACATCATAAGGCCCACCTATGTATACCCATGGTTGTGCCATGAGCTATCTAAAGTCATCTACTACAACCTAGGGTGGAATCTGTTGACCCCACCGAGCCTCTCTAGTGGTGCAGAAAAATATAGTTGTGTAGTCATTTGTGATGACATCCTACACCTTCCTGAAATAAGGAGCAACCCGATCTAGGTGGTATCTCTCGATCATGATATGCTACCTTCCTTGCATAAACTAGGTTTGTCTAGCATAGAACAATTACTACACATCATCATAACAAGTGGGTGTCTGTAATAGGGCTTCTAGCGGAATACTGCCATATCATCAATTACCTGTCTCCAGTATAAGATGCTTGAGGGCCCTATCTGATGCAGCATAATCATACCTCTATAATGGTATACAATTGGCTCATTTGTGTCCACATCAGCCAATGCAACAATTGGTCTCAACACAACAATGTGCTCCCATGTCCATATGTGTAATAATGTAACCCCAACTCCTATGCTTTGTCCATATATACAGCCTGATGTATATCTATGTCGCTAAAAATTGTATACCTTTGAATAAAAGGGAAATTTTGTCCTAATTTGATCCTATTTTTTGCATCTTAGCCCCTAAATAACCCCTTTCCAAGCCTTATTTCATATTGTTTTAAAGAGTTGTAACAAATTCTTACACTTTCCTAGGCTTGTCATCAATAAATTGACCCTTTCTTATGATAAAATGGCCCCTTAATGCACTTATAGGCCCTACTTAAGTGTGTTTCAGAAGACAATCTCGTTAAGCAATATTAATCACACTTTAATTCCTGACATCCACTCAAAATTTCCCATGTGGACTAAGTCACCACCTTGGGCGAATTAGTCCCATTTGGCATAAAAATCAAAATTAATTCAAAATTTTGGTGAGATATTGTCTCCTAAACCCTAAGGTTGGCCTGTGTTGTGTTATTTTCAAGAAATTAGAGCACAAAATGTATAAATAAAGGGTTTTACCCTAATTCATTCACCTAACTATTCCGTTCTATTCAATCAATCAATCTTCTCAATCACTCATCCATCATTCTTCTCAAGCAAACTAGGGTTTGAGTATTCTAAGTCATCAAGACATCTCTCCAAGGCATTCAAGGGTTGATTCTCCCTCCATTGCTACAACAACTCAAGATCAATCATCATGGAAAGTTACTAACTCCATTTTTTCATGCTTCATTATCTTATTTCATCACTTTGGTTTAATTACTCAAAAGGGATTTGACCTAAGCAAACCCCCGTGCCCTAACAATCAACATTTATCTTTCTCTCTTTGTGTGTTTGCAAATTTAGGTACATTGAAGACTTGGAAATCATTGAAGAATAGATTGAAATCTTGTTAAAGACATCTCCTTATTGGCTAGGGAAAAATATCCACTAAAAATCACTTATAGTGTCGAAAATCAAAGTTTCTGAATTGGATACCTGGAGGAGCAGAAAGTGCAGATCAAGAGCTTCAGATTCCACTTTTGGACTTTTAGAAAAGCCAAAGTAGACTAAATCACCATTAGTGGAGACTTAGTCCCACTGCACATGTTTTCCAGAGATTTTTTTGGATCCGAATACCCATTTGGCTGAAACAGGCTCCGGTACAGTTTTCCAGATCTAGGACTAAGTTGCCCAACTTGGCAAAAATGTCCCAGTAGGCCAAAATTTTAGATTCAATAGCATTTCCAGCCACTACTGTATTTGACTCCAATTTCTGATGAACGTTTGTTGGAATATCGAAAATATATTGTCAGCATACCGATGAACCACTGAAATAATTTTTGTCGCTAATTTTTTGTCACTTTCCCGACTAGCTTTAAAATGTCAAAATCACGACACAACTTAGTCGATTTCCGCCACGGAAAAGGCCCTTGGTGTTCATTGGAATATCGACGGACATTTTGTCGATCTAGTGATGAACCATAGCCAAAACACAAGTGGCATGCCTTTTCCAAAGCATTGGATCAACAACAAAAGTTCGTTGAACTTGCGATGAAATAGGAAAGTCATTACAATGAAAGTTTCATCGGACGTATTGCAAATTTGTCGAAAGTTTTTGGAGGTTCGTCGAAAGTTTGACGAAACAATACAATTTTTTTTTTTTTAAAAGCATCCATGTGTCAACATTCCCTTGATATTGCGATCGTTAACCATCTTGCAACGCTTGATCATGTGATAGAGGGCAACCGTAGATCTTGATCTTTAGCAAACTTACTCGTGCGGACGCTTGACAACTTTGACTTTAAATGTCGAGCACCTTTTCTGTTTAGATTAAAATATCTCTGCTGATTTTAAGCATGTGCATTTTAGATCCACTTTAGTAGCTCGCCAGTTTATAATTAAGGTTGGCTTAATATATTAAAAAATTCATAATGTTCCTTCAACCTCTCCAAATGTGACAGATGGCGCCTTCCCGTGATATCGCGATCGTTCAATACTCTATTGTGATATCACGAGAAGGCATCATCTGTCACATTTGGAGAGGTTGAAGGAACATTATGAATGTTTTAATATATTAAGCCAACCTTAATATGTTAATTGGTGAGCTACTAAAGAGGATCTAAAATGCACATGCTTAAAATCGGCAAAGATGTTTTAATCTAAATAGAAAAGGTGCTCGACATTTAAAGTCAAAGTTGTCAAGTGTCTGCACGAGCAAGTTTGCTGAAGATCAAGATCTACGATTGCCCGCTATCACGTGATCAAGAGTTGCAAGATGGTTAACGATCATGATATTAAGGGAATTTTGACACGTGGATTTATTTAATGACACAGGAGATGGTGGGGCCAGAAACGTGAGTTGTAAGGGTTCCTGAGCTAGAATGTTTTGATTGGAGGACTTGTGGGCCATTTGCTATGATGGAAGTCAATGTTAGATTGACTGAAGCATAGTCATTCGATGATCCAGCCTAGATGAAGATCAACGGTTAAGATTCAAACCTGCATCAAATACGATTGGATCCATTGGTGAAGCGCGTGAACAAGCAGTAATGGCACGGGTTACATATTGGTGATATTGTAAGGCAATATTATCAAAGATCTTATATGCTATGGGTTGAATCTATTGTAAACCCTTAAGTATTTGTGAATTTGACTCCTCCAATGGAAATAAGGAACTGATCTAAGTTGCATCTATTCTTTGTGGTTCAGTATTTGTTTGTGTTTACCCAGAGCTTGCTAAAAATTGAAAATTAATGAATATCTTTTACTTTGAAGTATTGTTGCGATTATCTCACACTCCAAATGGTTGATAATTATTGATGAACAACCAATTCTATTTATTTTTATCTTGTTCTATTGAGCTACTAATTGGATCAGTCAGAAGAATCAAATAATTAGGGTTGGGCACTATATAAACCACTACTATCACAACTATTGAAACATGCTCAGGTACTAGGTCCTCTCCCCTAGATTAAATTAAGGAAAACATTATTGTAAACACAATATGTATAGAAGAATATGAATGTAAAGGAAAATGGATATTAGCAAAACATAAATGTAAATAAAATTAGTGAGCGGAAAATGAATCTAAATTGGTCTTGAACAAATAAAATCATACCCAATTAACATTAAGTTATACTGACCTTGTACTCATTGCCATTGTCAATCTTGAAGGTTACTTTGATGCCTTCTGCAGAATCTCTCTGGCCATGAGGCAAGAGAAGGTGGGAAAACCAATTGTATATTGATGACTTCCTAACAATCAAAAAGAAACAAGCAACCAATCAACCCTATTAGAATAGGATAATCTAATGAATTGATTTTATTTATTTTACTGGCTAATGGATAGTGGACCTAGTTCTCTTAAATTGAGATACTACTAAGATGTGTTGACTTGTGATTTTAGACTACCGATATTTATGCTTCAATCTCTATAATTTACTTTTGTCTTAAATATATTCAAGATAACTCTGCAAAAAAATTCCCTGATCTCTTAGAAATTATGCAGATTATTTTGTTAATACTTCTCCATTTTGATATTTTCTTTCAAAAATTCATAGAAAGATATCTAATGCCATATTTGAAACTTACATATTTTAATTTTACTAGTTCTGTAATTATAGGATATGATTCCAACAATTGTGAAATGCATTGGCAAAATGCTGGATGAATGAAGTAAACTATACAATTGGCAGGTATAAAGCCAGATTTCTTAACCCTTGCTAGCATCCTTCTTGCCTATTCTAAAACATGTGCTTTGGAACAAGGCATGAAAATCCATCTAAGTATAATGAAAAGGAGATTTTTGTCAGATATTATATTACAGTAAGTTGAATGAATGTAAGTAGAGAAATGTTTGCATACCTGTAGATGGTACAAAATTTCATGGTTAAGTGGAAGCCTCCCATCAACAACAAGATCCAAATATTTGTGTATCTATCTCAATCAAGCCTCTAAACCCTTCAAAGCTTTCAAATTTTCCACTAACTTGTTATGCACAAAAGTCAAATTTTAGAGTTATGTCACCACTAAAAACAAAAGAAACAGAGCTTTGAAACCAAATCCACACACAACACAATGTTCATAGTGAAAAGTTAGCACTTTCTTTCATCTTTTCATATTGGTTTGATGCTTCAAACGATGTATTTTTTATATTGAAAAGTGCATTACCTTATCAAGCTTCTCTTTGTTTCAAGAATAGTTTAATATTCTCTACATAATAGGGCCAACCACATGAAGGTGGAAGCTCATTTGGCCCCTCCGCCCCCCACATCACTCTCAATTCCCCATACTTGATCATATAACATTAATCATTCATTCATCCATTAATAACATATAACATTCATTCATTCATCCTTCATTAATAACATATAACATTCATTCATTAACATATAGCATTCATTCATTAACATATTCACATTCATCCATTCATCCATTAATAACATATAACATCCATTCATTAACATATAACATTCATTCATTAACATATTCACATTCATTCATTAACATATAACATTCATTCTTTCAGTTTTTACATATTATCAAAAATATGGTTGTCATAATATGATTACAATCACTTTTTTCGTTTCTTTTTTGCAGCTAAAAAAGCTGAAGTGGAGTATCATTTTCTAAATCATTTGTCCCCCCTTCAGTTGTTTTGAGCTCTGCTCATGATCTTAATATATCCCTAGTCATGTACTCACGACGCGGATGCCGCTGCAAGGGGGGGTCTGTTACAATAGCAAAGAAATGTTAAATTGATATGTTTTATTATTATTTTTACAAGTATTTCATTAATTAAAAGAACATTAGAGTGGTGCTATTTACTTGATGGGGCCACATCATGTTCCCGATCTTGTCTTATAGCCTCATGCTCAACATGTTGAACACCCTCTAAATCTTGATCTGGAGTTGAAACATGAAAGGTTACATTAATTAATACACCAATTGCAATTAAATATGTTTAAAAGAACATTAGAGTGGTCCTCTTTACGTGATGGGGCCACATCATGTTCCTAATCTTGTCTAGCCTGATCATGCTCAACATGTTGATCACGCTCTACATGCTCTAAAGTTGAAACACGAAAGGTTACATTAATTAATACACCAAATTCAATTAAAGATGTTTAATTGTATTAATCCTTATTGTGTTTTGTATAGCACATGAATACATCCAGTACCGGGATGCACACCATGACCTTCATCTGTAGGTTGTGCTCCACCCTCACTAGGTTGCATTCCAATGTCATGTGTAGTATTATCATTGCTTGTCTGTTTAAAATAAATAGGCACATAATTACTTTATGGTGGAAATTAATATTGAATAGATTGCACAAGTATTCAATTTTAAATAAAATTTATTGAGTTTATTTACCTATGTGTCAGATGCAGTGGAAGATTGTGTTTTCCCAGTCGAGACTCTTAAGCATTCATCCAGGGCTCCATAGACTTGTTGGAAGGCAATCTTCAGGTCCTCTTTCGTGGACACTCTGTTGAATTTAGAGCCCTACATTTTTGCATAAGATCATGAATTTTGCTTCTATGGTGTGATAAAACCAAAATTGTTTGCAATTTATTATTTGGATACAATATTTCATTTATTGATACTTACAATTCGTGCGGCTAATTTTATATAACCACCAAAGCCAAGTTTGTGTTGCCTGTGTTTTTCTAGTCTTTCCTTTGTTGCCTTCGATGTGTCGGGAAACCTATGAAAAGTTTAAAATATGTTAGATTATGTAAAAATAAATAGTAATCAATATATAATTGCATTGTTGATAGTATCACATACCTTCCTTGGCCCGGTGGTGTCTTTCCTTTTTTTCTTTTTAGCCTTCTCCTTTTCATCTAACACTAGATCCTTCCACTCCCTCTCTGAAATCATGGGGGACACTTGTACTTTTTTATCTTCTCTAAATGTGACCTATATTGGTCCCTCACATACTTTATATAGGTACCATCTTTCTTAAGGACCTTGGTTCGGTTGAATGTTTTATAACCGAAGAACACAACTAAATGGTTAATGAGCTCATCTTTTAAATCTTGATTTTGGGCATTCCACCGTGTACGTATGGTGGGCCTGAAGACCTCCAATGTAATATCACTTATATTTTTATAAAAAAACATCATTTCCTACAAAATGATCATGGGATCATTAGTCTAAAAAGAGTGATCAATAAGTAAATTTCAATTGGATTATATATAATAATAATTAAAACATTTTAAAGTACCTAGGACCTTCTCTATCTTTATGGGAACGAAATCCTCGATCACCACAAATGTGACCAGCAATGTTCTTGTACTAGTAATACGGGAAGATCCGAGAAATGTTGCTAAAACGTCACCAGAACTAGTGGCCTCTGCATCCTCAACTACATGTTTTGTCATGTGTTCGCTGCCAGAGGGTGCACTACCAGATGTCTGCATGGTATGTGTTTTCAAAATTTCAGTCAACAATATAGGCATGGATGATGGGGTCGGATGATGTGATGTATGTGCAGGAAGATCAGGATTGACACTTGTACCAACCCCTACTTCCCGGGCAACACTTGCAGTACCTTGATCATGGCCAACAACATCATAAGGACGTAAATAATCCTATAAAAACAACACATATTTTAGTTCATGACATAAAAGAGTACAAAATATAAAACCATGAATGAACTTATGTTATAATTAAAGATCTCATGACAACTTACTTGCAATTTGTGTGCTCTCTCAGTCAATAGTTTAACCCTTTCTCTTATCTCATTTGTTTGAGGCACTATGAATACCAACTTAAGGATTTCTTCATTGCATTTTTTTGGGCCTTCCTCATCATATCCACACGGTTTGTGGAAAATGTGTTGTCATCATCGCATAATAGTGACTGCACCTCCATATGGATCCTCTCCTCTACTACTGGTGCCTTTCCCCGATCAGCCGACTACAACAAGAATATTAAAATCATTATCGAAATTAACCCAATAAACTCAAGAAAAAACATAGTAATAAAACATTTTGCTCGTATCTAATTTGTACAATTACAATGAGGTAAACTGTTAGGTAGAAGCACCTAAAGATGCATCGCAATCTATGTTCTAGGCCAAAGCCTTCCCCATATGATCAATGTCCCTCTGTGACAAAAATTAAATATAAAAAAATATTACCGAAATGAAACCAATAGACTTACGAAAAAAAACATAATAATAAAATGGTATATTGGAGTCATTAATTAGAGGTTGGGTAAAATGGTATATAGTACATACCACCCCCATAGTAACTGTGTTTATATCTAATTGATTCAAATTGTAATCGATCAGCAACTCTTCCCCTACAGTTATTGATTTTATCGCACATACGAATACACAATTTCCCTTGTGCGCATCGAATATGCAATTGGGTTGCTTATTTGTTGACCCAAGTCATGTACTATTTATAAACCTGCAATATTCCCTGATGCTTTTGGCCTTTTGTCAATGTACCTATCCACTCCTTTATTTTGATCCTTATCTTTTAGCTGTATATAATTTGTTGACAGTGCATACCTACGCATACTTTGTGTATATTGAACCAACTGCATTCAATCTTTGTAACTATAATAGGGTTTGACATACTCCATCAATTCAATAACTTTTTCGTAACAAACCGTTATGTCATCCATGCAAAATAGGCCCAAACCATGTAATGACGATGGTGTTATGCGATATATCCTCTCGTTGACACAAAAACTAATGTTTATTGGAGGAAGTTCCTTGGGTACCCATTGTTTCCATAGATGTTTGTACCTCAAGGTCACCTCGATGTTGCCTATTCTCTCATCATCATAAGAACATAACCCCCCTTCAGCAAGAAATTTTTTATGCGTTTACGAAATTTTCTTCTAATATTTTGACCTCTAGTTGATCTCCCTCTTTTAGGCCTACTACATGTCTCTCTTTCCTCTTCTCTTCCTGAATTTCCCTCGCTTGAGGAAGACAGATCTAAAAAATACCTATTTGGTGGTACCTACACTCATAAGGATGTTGGATGAAGTTCTTTCATGGTGATGTGATCCCAAGGTGACATTATGATTAATCTATCATTTCATCACTAGAATTTGACAGGTTATAAGGTAATCAAGTCTTGATAGATTGAAATTTATTGTTACTACCGTCCAAATGTGTCCATCACAAATTAAATCTACTTAACGTTTTAACTCCCAAACTTTGTAACAAGTGTTAAATGTGACTATGGTCCACCAGTTACACAACCAAGGCCTCAAATTTATTCTCTAATTGTAATCAAAGGACTTTTTTTTCTTCATTCAAGTAAATAAACTTGAAGGGAAACACCACCAAGTGGTTTATTGGACACCTACATGACTAAAAATAACAGCAAATTTACATTTAATTTCCATATGTCTAAGTGGTTAACGGGGAGGGAGTGTGTACTAGGCTTGGTTAAGTCATCATAAGTTTATGCTTTGGCAATAAAAAAATGTTTAAGTCATCTTAAATCTTCCTATGTCTAATTGGTAGGAGACTTTTGGTATGTTTTAAGGTAGGATGAGTGGTTGCATCAATGTTCTAGTTCTCTATGACAAGGTTTCAACATCTTCAAATAGTGAAAGTTAGTGCACATATTCATTTGAAACAACAACATTTTGATTATGTATGATGGTAGGATTTGATAACTTAAAACAATTGGCTACCCAACAAATTTAAATTTAAAAGACACTTTTTCAATTTAAGGGGTTAGCGGGGAGGGAGTGTGTACTAGGCTTGGTTAAGTCATCATAAGTTTATGCTTTGGCAATAAAAAAATGTTTAAGTCATCTTAAATCTTCCTATGTCTAATTGGTAGGAGACTTTTGGTATGTTTTAAGGTAGGATGAGTGGTTGCATCAATGTTCTAGTTCTCTATGACAAGGTTTCAACATCTTCAAATAGTGAAATTTAATGCACATATTCATTTGAAACAACAACATTTTGATTATGTATGATGGTAGGATTTGATAACTTAAAAGAATTGGCTACCCAACAAATTTAAATTTAAAAGACACTTTTTCAATTTAAGGGGTTAGCACTTTCTTTCATCTTTGCATATTGGTTTGATGCTTCAAACGATGCATTTCTTATCCCACTTCTATCATATTGTATTCCCATACCATTGAAATTGTTGCAATTGTTGGAGGAGTTGATACCAAAATTTCATATCAAATACCATGTTTTTGAAACAATTTTCTATGTTTTTACTATTTCTCTAAAGTTCTTTTGTGTTGTATGGATCCATACAAGCTTGAAATGCTTTGAGATCATTTTTTGTAGATAAATATATGTGTTCCCTTTCATTTGAATTTGTTTTGAAGTGCTAAATCACTATTTTGTGGGAAAAAACAATCAAATACAGGGACTGCCCTATTTTTCCTATGTAAGGGTTTGAGGGCTAAATAGAAATGACATCCACCAATCCACCCACTATCTTGGAACTATAACTCGGTGGATTGGTTTGCAAAATGGTATGATAGAGGTTCATTTCATTTAGGGGTATGTTAAAGCAAGAAACTTGGCATTGAATTGATTCCCTAGGGCTAACATGGGCATTTTTCTTGTGAATTTGTGGTTGTTAAGTCAAGGTTTATCAATTTCATGGATATCTTGGTAGAGTCATGGTGACACTATTTGATGGTCCAATCTCTACTTCGAAACAAAAATATCTCTAACAACTCTAAGAGATATAATGGGATGGCATTAAAGGAACCTTCATATGAAGGATCTTCTAATGAAGGACCTTTGAATTAAGGTCCTTCATGCAAAGGTTCCTTTTATAAAGCATTTTGGACATGAAATATTTAAAATAAAAAATACCTTCATTTGAAAGTCTTGACATGGCATCATTTTTGAATGAAGGTTCTTCATTCAAAGGTCATGATGACATCACCTTCAAATGAAGGTTCTTCATTTAACCTAAGGTTTTCTCATAATGCCATCATTGGAAAAGTATGATCAAATTCTTCTATTATGAAGAATTGGTCTATGTGCCTCTAGTAATCACTATAAATGTTTGTAAGGATAAAATGACTAAATATTGCATCAGGTAGGAGAGAATCAGAGTTCTTCAAAGATTATATTCCTCTATTCATAATTTTTAAGGGTTTTGTGTGGAGGATGTTATCACTACCAAGAAGGGAGGATACCTTTCCTTGCATATGTTTGTGGTGGAGGTATTAAAGAAGAATTGTATGCCTCTATTTCCATTCATTAGATCTAGCTTAGCCTAGCATATACTTGGGCTCCTTTGCCCCTATAAACTTCCATTTGCTTGATTTTATGTTATGTAAGCGTAGTTCCATGCTAGGCATGAAAATTGCAGGTTAAAGAGAATGGGGGTGCCAAACTTATAGTACTCATTGTCCCTTGGTCATCGATTTTCCCTGAGTGCCCTCAACCTCATCCTCAGCGCTAGTATCGAACTTGTTTTCACTCCTCCATACTCTTCCTCAGCGCTGGTATTGACTTTGTTTTCACTGCTCCAAACTCTTCATCGGTGTTGGTATTGACCTTGTTTTAACTCCAAACTCTTCCTCGATGCTGGTATTGACCTTGTTTTCACTCCTCCAAACTCTTCCTCAGCGCTGGTATTGACCTTTCACTTCTCCAATTTGACGAGCTACAACTTGGTTTCGTTAGGTTTTAGAGTATGTTAATTAAATTCAAAATTATGGCGCCATTTAGCTAGGTTCGATGAAAATTCAGGTTCATCAAAATTTCGACGAACATTGGGGATAAAATTTTAAAAAATTGAAAATTACACATCAAATATCACAAGTACCCGACGATCATCTCATTTTACATCTTTCGTCGAAAATTTTCGTCGAATTTTGCAGTCAAATGAGTTAGTGAGCTTCCATCCCAATCCTCAACATATTTCCAGGTGCATGCTTTCTATTTTACTTTCTTGTTATGTTTTATTTGCATTTCTATTCATCTTATTAGGTCTTTCTGCATATCACAATGTGTTTTCAAACAAAGTACATTTTCTAGGTTTTGCATTAGTATTTAATCTATTTTATCAATTTCCAGCATTTAGGGCATCCCCCTTTATACATTCCTCAATCCCATTAGACCCCTAATCTTGAATTAACCTTCCAAGTTTTGGTGGGAAATCTCTCTCCTTTTAGGTGCAAAACCCTAGAAGTGTAAGAGAGTATCCTTTCCCCTAAAATTTGTGGTAAATTTTGGTGAACTCACCTTTCAAATAAATTATTTTTTGATTTGGAGTCTATCATTGTCGTAGAATTAGCTTGCATTGCATGTTGCATTAGTTAAGTTACATTCTAGGGTTTCAAATTTTTGCATTAGTGAAAGTGCATATAAGTTGCATTTGTGCATCTCAAATCATTGAAAATTTCTAAAATTTTGCATTTGCATCTTAGGTCTACCTCATACAACACAAAAACCATCCAAATCAATCCAAAAAATCTGAAAATTTTGAAAAAAATCACTATCTGGACTAATTCGCTACCTTGGGAAACTTAGTCCCTTTATGCACCTAAAATAGCCTTTTACAGAGCCAAAAACCTTGTTTTTAGGTAACTTAGTCCCTTTATGCACCTATTTGTATCAATTGGCTACATTTATGTAACATGCATTTCATTAGATCTAGCCTAAATTAGCTCATTTGCTTCATTTCAAATTTGCATCTACTACATTTCCTTTTCAGATTGTTGCATAGTGTAATAAAAAAATTACCTTGTTTCCCATCTAAAAATTGCATTTCAACATTTCACTTTAAGTTGTTGCATTGCACTTTCTTTCCTTTTTCCTCCTAGCATGTTTTCTTTCAGAAGATGTGGCTTTGATTTGGTTCAAAAGGGATTGCATAAATACAGCATCCCCTCTTATGAGTTCAATTTAGATTACAATAATGACTTAATTATGAAACATTTTAATCACCAAACCATTAACACAATTCTTAACATTACATTACCCATTGATGGGGATGTTAGTGTTGATAATCATAACAATCATACTTATGCTTCTCCCTATACCTCTCCTATTAGTGACAAAGGTATCTTGGTGAAAGAAGATACAAGCATTGAGGGTCTTGATTGTCCCTCTCCTCATCCCCCTTTCGAAGACATTAAACAAAAACAAGAAGAGATCATAGAAACATTTTTTGGCATCACCTTACCTAGTCTGTATAACCATGCCAATCAACATTGCCCATCTCCTAATATCCCTCCTTGATGCAAAGAGGCTAAGTTGGTGTTAGAAGATACCCCTCTTAAGAGTCATGAGCCTCTTGACTCTCCCTTTCCTAATGCTCCTACCATTTGGGACAATCTATTTGAAAATCATAGTGGTCCTTCTCTTGATGCCTCCCCTACCTGTGATGAAGCTAGTTTACAAACTCTCACCATGGCATGTAGTGAATCTCTTCCAATCTCTCCTACTAGGGAAGATAGTATGGAACAAGTGAATAAGACCTTCGAACAACAAGACAATCAAATAGAACCTTCTCCTAGTCATCCCACTATTCATAATCCCATCATTGATCATTCCCCTACTTGTGATGAAGTCATTTTAGAAGAACGAACCCTCAAATGTCACGAACATGTGGTTTTTAGTTCTCCTAAACACTCTCCTTCTAGGGAGGATACCATGATGCAAGCCAAGGATAACATTGAAAATCATAATATTATGCCCTTACAAGAAGCTGCAGAGACCATGTTAGACTCTCCTTCCCTAAAGGACATTAATATTATTCAACCTCAACTCATCCTTTATCCACCTTCAAACAAACCTAAACCTGAAATTATCCTTTACCCGCCTAAGAATAATGTGTCGTAGCAGCCGAGTTATAATATTGTTGCTCATACACATTACACAAGAAACAATCCACGAACACAAAAACCAACCCCAACCCCCTTACCTTTACCCAATCCCATATTACATATTGCCCCTCACTTAAATTCATACATTAGGGAGTATGATATTGTCGACCAACTTAAGAATACTGCTGCTAGGATATCATTATGGGACCTTATTCAAGCCTCACCTCACTACCATAACATGATACAAAATTCCTTACAACAAGTTCCTATCCCTTCTAATGCATAACCAAATGACATAGCAGCTATGGTTCAAGGCTTGACTGTTGACATTGTTTTCCACCAAAGTGAGCTCCCTCCTTTGGAAGTGCAAAAACAAGATGAAGCTTTCGTAATCATATCTCAATACCAAACAATAGGGATAAAGTGAACCCTTTTTGACAATGGATTCATCGTTAATGTGTGTAGTGTTAACCTTTTGGATAGATTGCATGTGGATAAATCAAACATTTAACCTACCTCTTTATCTATTAGTGGATTTGATAGTGTAGGACAAAAACCTCTTGGTGTGATCAATTTTCCTCTTACAGTTAGAATGGCCACATTAGACACACTGATCCATGTTATGCCACATGATGTTTCATATAATCTCATTTTAGGCAGACCATGGATTCATGCAAAAAATGGGGTGACTTCCACTCTTCATTGTAAAATGAAGTACATCTACAACAACAAAGTGTACACCCTTGATGTTGATCCTAAGCCTTATAGTGTCTTACAACTTGAGAAAAACAAAGCCAATCCCTTGAACACATCAACACCAACCACACAGGTACTAGAACCCATGCAACAAACACCCTTAGATGATGATTGGGATTCCTCAGACTTCACACCTCCTTTACTAGGAGAATCCAAGATCACCAACAAAGACTCTAAAAAGGGACAAGTAGTTTTGTCAGTGCAAAACTCAGAAGACCCTTCGACAACATCCACCTCAACTACTTTAGACAAAGAAGCCAACAACGAAAAATCACCTAATCCAAAAGCACTGAAAAATATTTATGGAAAGTTTTATGAGCTTATGAAACAACTTGGCTATAGTGGAAAAGGATGTGTTTCTAACAAACAAGGTCTTTGTGTCCCTATCAAGCCTAACATGCAAAAAAATAATCATGGTCTTGGTTATTATCCTAAGCTTGAAATCACTAAGCCTTCACCTCACATCAACACCATCACAAACCACCCTTCTAAATCAACCTTAACACTAGTGCATCCTGAACTGATGGACACTAGTGGTCTCAAAAGTGATCCTTTGCAACAATTGAAACCAACAAAGAAGTCATCACCTAATGTCAATGTCATCTCACAAAACACTAATGATTTAGAGTTTACAAACTTCTCTAAAGGATTGTACAAAATCCCACAATCTAAAGCGCCTTGCGTAGGTATGACATCTTGTACTGAGCAAGACACTTCTTTGTTACACAATAAAGGAACACCTTCTACTTCTGATCAAGAGGGTATCTTGTCGAGACTCCTCCAAGATCACTTGATATCCCTTCCTCTGCAAACACAAAATAAATTCTATTACAAGAATTCCTTTTGCACCTATCACATAATCCATGGTCATTCTACTAATGAATGTAAGGCTTTGAGTAGTAAAATAAAACATCTTAAGGAGTCCAAAGCTCTCCCTTATGTGGGGGAACCTAATTCCTCTAATTGATACTGATTTTCACTCTACCATACATTTCATCAATCATTTAGGCTCACTCTTGTCCTGCACTAAGTGGGTGAAAGGGGTTAGGAAGCCTTGTCCTCGTATGTCACTTGTCGAACGTGTCTCTTTTTACTCTAGTTGTTAACCTTTCATGAACATATAAGAGCAAGCTTGGGATGTGGAATACATGTCTTAAGTTGAATTGCATGTGACATTCTACCTTTTTCATGATGTAGCTCATCAAAAACATATGACTTGGCATAGGGCTTTCTGAATAAGCTCTCATATCTTCTTCTACTTTAAAGCACTCGCTCACATTAATGGTGTTAGCAACTACTTTAAAGTGGGGGCATACATCGACACTCACATTTTATTATGCAATTTTCTTTTTCTTTCGATCCCCTCTCTTGGAAACATTAGGTACAGTGTTGCTCAGGATGAGACATTGCACTTGTCCTCTCTTACAACCAAGATGAGACCATTTGCACTTTTCCTCTCTTGGATACATTATGCATTATGTTCCCTAAGATGAGACCTCACATGAATTAAGAAAAATCCCCTTCAACAAAATCTTTACATAATATTTAAAAGCATTGCAGTGCCCTATCAAAGTTATCAAGTAGGGTAACTTCAGTCTGGTTAGTATGATGGGAAGCCGACACACTGGCATGACTTTATCATTATACGGTGGGAATTCGAAACATTGGCATGACTTTCTCACTAAACCACTTCTTTGGACTTCTCACCCGACAAACAACCATAAGTTATGTCGCCTCAAAGTGAGTATACTTTTTGGACAAACAACCTAGATTTGATCCAAAACTAGCTAGACAAATGGTCGAAGCTTGATCCAACCTTTTTACTTCCATTCTTGTTCTTCCTTCTAGTTCTTGTCATTGTATGATTATGTATCTTGTTTTTCTACAAATCATTCACCCTTGAATGTATCCTTTTGCACTTATGTCAATTTGACTTAGGATCTTGAATCCTAGGGGCTTGACCGCCTCCTTCATCTTTGTCATTCTTCACCATCCACATTGACACCATTCGGCTACTTTAATGTGATTTTGAAGCAAGTTCATCCTCTCACTAAAGTGGGGGCTAAATGTGTCGCCAAAAATTGTATACCTTTGAAGAAAAGGACAATTTTGTGCCTGATTTGATCTTATTTTTGACATCTTAGCCCCTAAATAACCCCTTTCCAAGCCTTATTTCAAAGTGTTGTAAAGAGTTGTAACAAATTCATACTTTCCTAGGCTTTTCATCAATAAATTGACCCTTTCTTATGATAAAATGGCCCATTAATGCACTTATAGGCCCTACTTAAGTGTGTTTCAGAAGACAATCCCATTAAGCAATATTAATCACACTTTAATTCTTGACATCCACTCAAAATTTCCCAAGTGGACTAAGTTGCCACCTTGGGCGACTTAGTCCCATTTGGCATAAAAATCAAAATTAATTCAAAATTCTGGCAAGATATTGTCTCCTAAACCCTAAGGTCAGCCTATGATGTGTTATTTTCAAGAAATTAGAGCACAAAATGTATAAATAAAGGGTTTTCCCCTAATTCATTCACGTAAATATTCCATTCTATTCACTCACTCAATCTTCTCAATCACTCATTCATCATTCTTCTCAAGCAAACAAGGGTTTGAGTATTCTAAGTCATCAAGACATCTCTCCAAGGCATTCAAGGGTTGATTCTTCCCCCATTGCTACAATAAATCAAGATCAATCATCATGGCAAGGTACTAACTCCATTGTTTCATGCTTCATTATCTTATTTCATCACTTTGGTTTAATTACTCAAAAGGGGTTTGACCTAGACAAACCCCCATGCCCTAACAATCAACATTTATCTTTCTATCTTTGTGTGTCTGCAGATTTAGGTACATTGAAGACTTGGAAATCATTGAAGAATGGATTGAAAGCTTATTTAATACATCTCCTTATTGGATAGGGCAAAATATCCACTAAAAATCACTTATAGTGCTGAAAATCAAAGTTTCAAAACTAGATACTTGGAGGAGCAGAAAGTGCAGACCGAGAGCTTCAAATTCCACTTTCGGACTTTCAGAAAAGCCAAAATGGACTAAGTCACCATAGTGGCAACTTAGTCCCACTACACATGTTTTTCGAAGATTTTTGTGGATGGGTATGTGCGGGATCATCATGGAAAAAACAGACCCTTAAGTGGCAATGAAAATTCAAAGTTAGGCAACTTGACGTAAAAATTTAAATAAGTTATCTATATTATTTAGAAAATATGTAAGAATAGAATTTGTAGCAAATTGAATGTAGTTTATAAACTACTAGGTTTATTTAAAAAAAATCTATTTGGTGAAAATTTGAAATTTCAATGTAATAGTACTTAAATTTCAAGGAAAAATAAGAAGTAGGTGTTTGTCTGACCACCCTAACCATAATAAATGATAATATTTTTTTATAATATTTTAGATATAAGTAGAGGGCTCATGTCCCGATGTGATGCATATTTTTTTATAATTTTTTCCAAGTAAATAATTAATTATGATTTTTTTATTACAAATTTAAAAAAATATAAAAACTCGTATATCTGACCACCTTAACTTGGTCAAAACTTCATGAAATTCATTTTTTTTTAATCCTATAGTATGCAAAGCATAGAATGTGACGCATGTTTCAGATTCAAAAAATGTGATACCATTTGAAAGCTATAGATTTTTTTCAATCAGCCTATCAATTAGGACTTTAGTCTAATTCAAATAGAAAATGAATAATAATTATTTATTAAATTCAAAGTAAAGCATAATTTATATTGGTGGAAAGTTGAGATTCTCCTTTAAAAACCCTTTTCGTTTCATCAATTTTGGGTAAAAAAAAAGTCATCAGTCACATGGGTCATCATATCACTTATATATCACCACTTTTTGGCCCATCATGATCTTGCACATACTCGGATCCAGATACCCATTTGGCTGAAACTGGCTCCAGTACAATTTTCCAGATCTGGGACTAAGTCGCCCAGCTTGACAGAAGTGTCCCAATAGGCCAAAATTCTAGATTCAACAGCATTTCCAGCTTCCATCCCAGTCCTTAACATATTTCCAAGTGCATGCTTTTTGTTTTACTTTCCTGTTATGTTTTATTTGCATTTCTATTAATCTTTTTTAGGTCTTTCTACATATCACAATGTGTTTTCAAACAAAGTGCATTTTCTAGGTATTGCATTAGTATTTAATCTCTTTTATCAATTTCCAAAATTTAGGGCATCCCCCTTTATACATTCCTCAATCCCATTAGACCCCTAATCTTGAATGAACCCTCCAAGTTTTGGTGGGAAATCTCTCTCTTTTTAGGTGCAAAACCCTAGAAGTGTAAGAGAGTATCCTTTCCCCTAAAATTTGTGGTACAATATCATGGTACAATGAGGCAAGTAATATGGGGCCCTAGAAAAAAATAGTCACATCCTCCATCATTTGAGACCACACAAGTCCCCAACCTAGGTTGAATCCTCTCCCTTGTCGATCTGGAACAAGCACCCTACATATCAAGGCTCCCATGATCAAGGTCAAGTTTGGGGCTTTCCCTCTGTAATCCTCAAAGTCAATCTATGTTGTCTTTACATAGAGGTTATCTGTATCGAGTACATTGTAGCAAGAAACAACCCTTGCATCCACATCATAAACCACACACTTGCCATGGATCAACACACATTTAAGATACACCAGACATCATCTAGCGCCAAATGCTATCATCATCGCCAAATGCGTCTTGATCTCAAACATGTGTGCAATAAACCATAACCTGATTGCTCCAAGGAATATCCTTGCCTCATCTCTCAACTGGGGAACAAGGGATAGAATACCAGGTCAATTCTCCCTTGAATTAAGTGGGTGGATAATCTCTAATGCAATTGAAGCAAACTGCGTCAAAATTATCGAAAAAACTTGTAAAATTTCATGCTTCGAACCCTAATTTGCAAAAGCGTCATGGTAATTTTGAGTGGCGTTGTATCAAAAGAGAAAAAGTGACGCCATTTGCAAAAGTGCATTGGTATTTCAATAGCGACATTGGATCAAAAGAGAAAAAGTGTCGCTCCTTGCAAAAGTGCGTCGACTTTTCAAAAGCAACGTTGGACCTAAATAAACCCTAAAAAATTCAAGTGACGCTATTTGGAAAAAGCATGTCAGCTTTTCAAATGTGTTGTTGAACCAACCTATGCAAAAGTGGTGTTGTAAGCAGAAGCATCACTACTTCTACAAAAGCAATGTCAACCGGTTCAAAGGCTACGTTGTATAGCGACACTTTTTTTTAGACTTTTTGACCTCTAATAAATGCTAAAAAAACATGAAAAATGAGAAAAGTTTTGATTGCATACTAGTGGTTCTGCGTCTACTGTGCATTGGTACTCGCATACCTTGTTTGCAAGGTGTTGTGGGAGCTCATGTCACACCATCTCACCAAGGTGTTAGAGAAAAAATGGTAGAGTTTCACTAAAGTCAACAATGCAAATGAATTGAAAGTGACCCTTTAACCTCTATTTAAGCCTAAAAATTAAGGTAAAAACCCTAATTTGAGGGGGAAACTAGGGTTTTGATCTTGTTTTGTCAATTTTTGAGCTATGGGGCATATTTTGAGGCATTTTACATGTTTCTAAGCTTGTTTTCGCATCCTGGAATCTATTTATGCACCTGAATCAATGTTAAAACTTTATTGTGATATTAACCTACAAATTAAAATTTATGCCCGATCTCTCGAGGGGGTAGGGTACCAGCTTAATTCCTTCCTCTAGGTCAATAGTAAGGCATCTAAAAAATCGTGAATTTTTAAATTTTTGATCTGAGCAACAGTTTTAATTCGAAAAGCAATAGTCTTCGAACCAATGTAACATGTACCTCACTTCATAGAGGGGAAAAATATAGACACTTAAAATTTTCCTAAATGGTATTACACACTTGAATCTAATTATTAACATTGTTTCGTCTTGGAATTCATCGCCTTTTTTGGCTATTTAATTGAATAATCCTAGTTATTTAATTAAATGCATCATTCTTGTCTATTAATCTGATTTAATTAATTAGGTTAATTCAACCCCTTTCACATTAACATTTCTTCTTGTTTAATTGAATAATGAAAATTATCTAAATTAAACCCACTTATGTCCTCTCATTTAATTGAATAATCTAAATTATTTAATCAAACGTCACTTACCCCCATTTTCATTAAATAAATAAATTATTTAATGATAATCCTAAATTCCTCTAATTTGCATAATTAACACTTTATTTTAATTATCTAGTTCTTAATTATCCTCACCCTCCCACTTGCAAGGGAATATTCCCTTGGAAGATTCTCCCTTTTCACATTCCTCCAAAAGAGAATATTCTTATGGAATATTCCTTTTTGTGCACTCATTCAAAATGAAATATCTTTTAACCACTTCCTAGTTCTTAGGAAGTGTGTTTATTGAGAGAAAATTAGGACCATTAATCAAATTATTTGATCCTTGTCAACTTTCAAACTTGACCATGGATTAGAATCCTCAATTCATGCCTAATCCCCATTGATTTTCATCAATCTTGACCATTGGTTTCACAATTTTACCTATAAATAGGCTTCACTCCTATGAAATAGGGATCCACTTTTTAGAGTAAAGTTACTATAGAAAAATTTAAGCATTTTTAGCACCATGTTAATTAGTCTATGCATCCATTTTAGCTTAGTTTCTATTAATGGCTACCATCTTTGAGCATTGTTTCCACCTAGCTTAGTTTGCATTGATCTCCATTAGCATTTAGCATTAGAATTTTAGCATTAAAGCATCCAATATCCATGTTAATCTATCTTTTCATTCATGCTTAGCTTAGGTTTTCATCAATTTCATCAACTTTTGTCAATAAAAATCCACTTGAAGGCTTATTTATCCAAGAGATTGGGAAAGGGTTGCATTCCGCATCATATGCAACACCACTCCTCCAATGGAATGAAGTTTGGGTCTTAAATTAGGTTTCCTTTATGCATTAATGGTTTTATTCATGTTTTTTTTAATGGTTGCTTGGTTTGAAGGTTTCAATAATTTCATTGGGATTATAACTTAATGGACTTAATCTAGCTTAAATTTATGTGGATCTGGTAGATTTAGGTCATGTTATGATTATAGTCACACACACACACACACACACACACATATATATATATATATATTATATGTATATAATTATATATCATAACAAGAACAAAATAGATATCTGTTAACAATAGATATCTATTTTTCTTTGGTGTTTACCATAGAAAAATGTAATTTTTACCCAATCCAAGTAAAAAGTCAAAGATTCACGTTTTTGGTTAACTAAAAACACTTTTTTTCTCCTATCACCACTATTTGGTCCTTCATGATCTTTCACATGCCCAAAAACAAGCTTAAACAAAACCATCAAGTGGTATTAAATAAAACATGTGGCTCTAAACCATATCCTCATTTAAGTTTTGGTACTAAGTTTTTCCTTTTGGTACTATTTTTTTCAAATATTAAATTTTTAAATGTGAAACCCACATTAATATTTATCCCAATACAACATACAAGTGGCTCCAAGAATGTCTAACCCATGTGATGCATGCATCCCTAGATTCCCTAGGTGTACCACAATTAATTATCGATTTACATTGTAAGCATTATTATTTTAGTATGCAAGGTGTACAACACAACTTTCCAACAACCTAAGAGAACTAGGAAAACTATCCCCAAAAAAATTTTCCTATAACTAAGAAATCAAAATATTATTAGGATAAGGTGTGCCTTTCACCTTGTAAATCCTAGATTTTGCAAATTATATTTAGTTATGTAGATGATAAAAAATTGTAGTCTCCAAAAATCATGGAATGCATTAAGATGGATGGCCATATGAGAGAGATTTATTTATTATTTATTTATCTCTAAGATATCTTGATTATTGTGTAAAATGATATTTAATAGGGAGGTTATATAAAATTGGTTAAAATTGGAAGTTATAAGACTTTCCTTAGTTGGTGCAATGACAAAGCAATTGATACCCTCATGGAGTGCCTAAGATTGAGATCTTGCTCAATTTAAGCATTGTGATAGAATCTTTGGCATACAACTCATAAGAAGTTTGTAAGATCTATAAGAGGTGTAAGGGTAGTTAGTTGTTGTTTTCAAGTGCCTTGACCATGACACGTTGGATATTTGGTATGGATCATGGTTTTAGGAAATAGTTTATGGTTTCTTATTTCCAATTTTCCTATATATTAGATGCATGGGATAGTGGATGCATATGGTCTTTTATAGGTACACTTATGTGATGTAGGAGCATCCTTGGTTGTCAAACAATTCTGTATCAACCAAAACCATTTATTTTCTCGTAGTTTAGTTTGTAGTTGTATCAATAGTTTCTTTCACATTTTACCGATGTATCATTTCTCAGTTTGTAGAGTAGGATACTTGAATCATTTCTCAGTTCTACACGAGGTTATCTATAACATATCCAAATTTCAAGATATTTTGTTTTGTTTGTTGGAAGTTATTGCTCTCAGAATTTCACTATTATTCTTTGAAAAAGCATTTGGGGTTGACCTAGTCCAGAATTGTTGTGTGGACCTATTCTATAGCATGGGAAGCTTAATGGAACATCATACAAGGCTTTTAGGTCCAAGGAGGAAATTTCTTGGAGATCCACACTATATTTCATCTCATGAAGGATTATCTTTCATATCATGTGGTCGACCTACACACTTAATCATTCATCAGTGTTTGTAAACCCTTAAGGCTGACACATACCATATTTGGAGCTAGAGATTCATATTTAAGATCATTTGTAATCCTTTGAAAGGTATTTAGTTTAGTAGTTGATTAAGCAGATCATTAGTAGTAGTTTGCAATTCAATCTAGCTTTCTAGGTTGTGGAATGTAATAAGGTATTGTGCCAATTGTAATATTTGTAATGACCTTGTAGCAAGCCTGTGAGCACTAGTTATCTCACATATAAGGCATATGATGCATGTAAGATTGTAAGTTGTTGAATTAATGATTATTCATGTTTGTTGAGCATTTATTGTGTTATTTCCACTGTGTTGAACTCAAAGCTTCATGGTTGGACAGTCCTTTTTGGACCCTCTATGCATGATCGCACCAAGTGGTATTAGAATGAGTTTGTGAACCTTGAAGGCATTCCTTGTGGTGAATAGATCACCAACTTGAGCTAGATTGCATGTGTTTTCAATCGATGAGGCAATTGAAAACCTTGTAGATAAATCATCAAATTGAAGCAGTTGCACTGGATCCAAGGAGAGAGATACCGCCAAGGAGAGCGCTTGCTAAGGTGAATGTTGCTGGAACAATGGATGAGATGTTGGAAATGATGTGAGCAATGAGAGTCCAATTAGATGTTGTAGAAGAAGATATAAGAAGAGGTCTAAACCCTAGACATGTAGACAAAAGTAATGATGATGAATTAGATCATGATATGAATCAAAATGAATAAAACCTAGAAGAAGAAGAAGAAGAAGATCAGGTAAAGATGTTGAAATTTATTTCCAAGATTGGTAAGAGACCTAGAATTGAAATTCAAAATTATGGAAGAAACTTAAACCCTGAGGAGTTAATCAACTAGATCAATGATATGGAGGAATACTTTGAATATGAAGAAATTGAAGATCTGGAAAGAGTGAGATTTGCTAAAATAAAGTTGAAAGGACATGCTGCTATATGGTGGAAGGACGTTCAATTGGATAGAAATAGGAGAGGAAAGGAGAAAATCATCAAGTGGGATAGAATAGTGACAAAGTTAAAAAATAAATTCGTACCTGCTTATTATGAGCTTGAATTGTTGAAAAGATTATAGAACCTGAGGTAAAAGGATAAATTTGTGAAAGAGTATACTGAAGAATTCTACAAGATGATCATCAGAGTTGGACATAGTGAAGCAAGCAAAGGGAAGGTTGTGCAGTACATCAATAAACTAAGAACAAACATCCAAGAAGAATTGAGCTTGGTGAAGATGACATCAATTGAAGAAGCGTACCAATTCATAATGAAGGTAGATAAAAAGTTGAACAAGAAGTTTGAACAAATACAAAGAAGTCCAAGAGGAAGACTCCAGAGAAGCGGATCACAATACGAAGAAAGAAGGCCTTATGTAGAGAAAAACAAGGATGGAAAACCATACCATAGTGAAGAGAAGGACAATAAATCATACCATAGAGGAAGAGAGGACATAAATTTCTACAACAATGATAAAGGAGGTCATAATTCCTACTACAATGAAGGATATAGGAGAGATAAGGAAGATACGAGAAGAGACCATTCAAAGGAACCCATTTCAAGTGTGGAGGTGGACATAGAGCATTTGAATGTCATTATGGAAGTACTGGGAAGAGGACTGAGCATATTGAAAGAGTAGCTTATGTGGATAGAGAACCTGTTGGATCCCCTAATTCAATTGGGAAACTTGAGAAAGGTGAGTCATTATTGATGAGAAGAGCTTTGATGCATGAAAAAGTGATTAAGGAACCACCACAAAGGAAGAATCTGTTTAGAACAAGATGTAAATCTGGAGGAAAAGTATGTAAAGTTATCATTGATAGTGGTAGCACTGATAATATATTTTTAGAAGAGATGGTAACCAAGTTGAATTTGAAGAGATTGAAACACCCAAAGCCCTATAAGATAGTATGGATTTAGGACGAACATAAGATCTTGGTGAGTGAGCAATGTTTGCTGAAATTTCATATAGGATCATATAATGATGAAGTATTGTGTGATATTATGCCCATGGATGCATGCCATTTACTGTCAGGAAGACCATGGCCATATGATAGGAAAGATAATCATGATGGAAGAAGAAATACCTATACTGTGACTTCAAATGACAAGAGAATTAAGTTGATACCTTTGGAGGAAGAGGAAAAAAATAAAATTTGTAGCACTGCCAGACTATGTTTGGTAGATGGAAGGAAGTTATTGGAAGGGCTAAGGCATGCAAATATGTGTTTTGCATTGATTCCAAAGAAGTGCAATAGTTTAGAGATAGATAACTCTACCACAAAAGATGAAAATCCACTCTAGACTGAAGTAGCAGAGCTCTTAACAAAGTATGAAGATATCATATCATAGAATGTACCAGATGGATTATCACCGGTTCAATGTATCAGTCATCATATAGATCTCATACTAGGAGCATTTTTTCCAAATAAAGAAACACATATGATGAAACCTGCAAAGAATGTTGAGTTGAACAAACAAATACAAGAATTGTTGAAGAAAGGATTGATTAGAGAAAGCTTAAGCCCATGTGCAGTACCTGCTATACTGGCACCAAAGAAAGATGGAGAGTGGAGGATGTGTACAAATTCTAGAGCAATCAATAAGATCATTATCAAGTATAAATTCCCTTTGCTAAGGATGGGTGACATTATGGATTGTTTGAGTGGAGAAAATTATTTCATAAAGATTGACCTAAAGAGTGGATATCATCAAATTAGAATCAAAGAAGAAGATGAATGGAAGAATTCCTTTAAGACTAATGAAGGATTATATGAGTGGTTAGTGATGCCTTTTGCATTGACTAATGCACCTAGCACTTTCATGAGATTGATGAACGAAGTATTGAAGCAATTCTTGGGTAAGTTTGTCATTATTTACTTAGATGATATTCTAATTTTTAGTAAGACTAGAGAAGAACATTTTTGGCACATCAAACAAGTATTAGATAGATTGAGGGAAGAGAAGTTGCTAATAAACATCAAGAAGTGTAGCTTTATGAAAAAAAAGTTGGTGTACTTGGGTTTTGTTATTTTTGCTGAAGGATTGAAGATGGGCCGTGGGAAGGTTAAAGTAATTGTTGAGTGGCCTACACCGGTGAACATTGGAGAGGTAAGATCATTCCATGGATTGGCAATTTTCTACCAGAAATTCATAAGGAGCTTTAGTAGCATTTGCACACCCATGACAAAGACAATGAGAGGAGGTAGGAAAGATTTTAAGTGGACATCCAAAGCACAAAGAAGTTTTAAATTGTTGAAACAAAAGGTGATAGAGCAACCAATGTTAGCATTGCTTGATTTTGATAAAGTGTTTCAAGTTGATTATGATGCCAATGAGAATGCAATAGGAGCAGTGTTGAGTCAAGAAGGAAGACCAATAGCTTATTTTAGTGAGAAGTTGAATGATTCTAGAAGAAGATATTCAATTTATGATCATGAATTTTATACCATAATTCAAGCCTTGAAGAAGTGGAGACATTATTTGTTTCCTAAGAATTTTGTGTTGTATACTAATCATCAAACCTTGCAGTATTTGAACAGTCAAGGAAATTTGAATCAGAGACACATGAGATGGTTTGAGTTCTTGTAGAGTTATACAATTTTATTGAAGCATAGGAGTGGTAAGTAAAACAAAGTTGTAGATGTATCGAGCAGGAGAAGGAATTTGTTGACATAAATGAAGATAGAAGTACTAGGTTTTGAAGAACTGAAACATATATATGAGGATGATCCAAATTTAACCGAAGTGTGAGAGTCATGTAAAGAACCAATGGTTGGATTATTTTATTCACGGATACATGTTGTTCAAGGGAAATCGGTTATGTATTCTAAGGAGTTCAATGAGGGATAATTTGATTAAGGAGAAGCATAGTGGAGGACTAGTAGGAGATTTTGGAGTTGATACGACAATAGCTTTGGTGATTGAACAGTATTTTTGGGCATAGATATATAAGGATGTTAGAAAGTATGATTCAAAGTTACAAAAAATTTCGAGTAGCAAAAGGGAGTAGTCAAAATATTGGTTTGTACATTTGACAGTATTGGAGAGACCTTGGAAAGATATAAGCATGTATTTCATATTGGGATTACCAAGAACACAAAGAGGGTATGGTTTTATAATGGTAGTAGTGGATAAATTTTCTAAGATGACACATTTCATTCCTTGCGAGAAGGTTAATAATGTTGTGCATGTTGCAAATCTATTTTTCAAGGAGATTGTAAGATTGCATGGATTACGAAAGAGCATAGTTTCAGATAGAGACACCAAGTTCATTGGATACTTTTGGAGGACATTGTGGAAGAAGATGAAGACAAACCTGAAGTTCAGTTCAACATATCACCCACAAATAGATGGACAAACAAAGGTAGAAAATAGGAGTTTGGGTAACTTATTGAGATGTTTGGTTGGAGATAAGGCAAGAAATTGGGATATAGTTCTACCACAAGCAGAGTTTGTATGTACAATAATTTAGTAAATCAGAGTACAAGGAAGACACCATTTGAGATTGTGATAGGAATACATCATAGAGAAGTTGTGGAGCTTAGAGACATCAATATGGAGAATAAGAGGAGTGCAAAAGCAAAAGAGTTTGCAGGATTCATGGAAACATTGCATAGTTAGGCCCAAAAACACTTGGAGGACATGAATAGTGAGCATAAGGGGAAGGCAGATGAGAAGAGGAGACAAGGAATTTCCTATCGAGGATGAAGTTATGGTATATCTTAGGAAGGAATGATTTCCAATAGGAACATACAAGATGAAGATGAAGAAGATTGGACCATGTAAGATTCTTAGAAAGTTTGATTCAGGAAATGCATATGAAGTGGAATTACCAGAGACATTTGGTATATCACCTATTTTCAATGTTGTATCTACATCTATGAATACCATGAAGGAAAGTCAAGTGGTAGTAACACAAAAGTAGACTTGGAGGAGAAATTACCACATCAACCACCCGGACAAATGGAGCATATCTTGGATACCAAAATAGGAAGGAGCACTAGGTATAAGTAGTACAAAGAATACCTAGTAAAGTGGAACTTGGAAGACCAATGGAGGATTCATCATGGATTTGTTAGGTTGAGGTGGACCACTTTGGTTTTCCTCTAATCCCCAAAAAGTGAGGGAATCACTTTTCCTCCAACCCAAGGTGTCTGATACAAGAGTATCCTTGGTTGTAAAGCAATCCCATATCAACCAAAAACATTTCTTTTCTTATAGTTTAATATATAGTTGTCTCAGTAGTTTCTTTTGTATTTTATCGTTGTATCATTTCTCAACTTGTGGAGCAAGATATTGGTTCTATATGAGGTTATCTACAACATATCCAAATTTTAGGAGATTTGCTTTCTTTTTCTTGAAGTTATCGCTCTCATAATTTCACTATTATTCTATAACAAAGCATTTGGGGCTGACTTGGTCTAGAATTGTTGTGCAGACTTATTTTGGAGCGTGTGGAGCTTAATGAAACATCATACAAGGCTTTTAGGTGCAAGGGGAACTTTCTTGAAGATCCACAATACGTTTCATCGCACGAAGGATTATCTTTCATATCATGTGGTCGACCTACACACTTAATCATTCATTGGGGTTTGTAAACCCTTACGACATTCAATTTAGTAGTTTGCAATTCAATCCAACCTTCTAGGTTGTGGAATGTTATAAGGCATTGTGCCAATTGTAATATCTGTAATGCTCTTATGACACACCTGTGAGACCTATTTATCCTGCATATAAGGCATATGATGCATATAAGATTGCAAGTTGTTGAATCAATGATTATCCATGTTTCTTGAGCATTTCTTGTGTTATTTTCGTTGTGTTGAACTCAAAGCTACATGGTTGGATAGTCCTTTCTAGAAACTCCATCCGTGATTGCACCATTATTATATCATATTATTGTTAGATTAGAGGGATACATATATTATATTGATATGATTTCTTTGAGAATTAATACAAGCTTGGGTCCCTTTGGTGGTGAAGTTTTTTCCCGCAAGGTTTCATACATGTTTAGTGTTATGTGTATAATTTTGAGTTTGCTAATTTCTACTTACTTCTTCATTGTTTTGTTGTTAAAATTTATTAGCTTAAGTATATCTTAATTGGATTCAAACACTACATTGTTTATATTCTTATTATGTTCTTTACCCTATATTTAAACATAGACAAGCCAAAGCCAAATCATCAATGACAATTCAAAGGGCTTGGATCTACTAGTGAGTTATTTCTCATTGCCACTTAGACCCTTTGCTCCAGAAAAACTCTTTTTGACTCAAATTATATAATCTTTGGAAAGTGCAATTAGGTTGAAGAGACTAGATGCTTCCAAACACACATCCCACAAGATAACACATAGCCCATCAATATTATGAAAAATCTTGGTAGAACATGGTGAGCTTTGGTTTCTCCATATACATGGCCTAAAAATATTGTTGTAATATCACCATCTCATATATCTAATCATGATCAAGGATAACACCTACATCCAAAACCCCTTCCTTTAAACTCTCACAAAGATCTTTTTTCCTTCCTAGGAAAAATCCTTCTTAACATCCATTTCATAAATTTGGATCTAGAACCCTAACACTCAACTTGTCAAGGAAATATTCCATGATAGACACTTTGGTTCGGAGAATGCTACTTTTTTCTAGCTCATATTTCCCTAGAATCTCCCTCACATATTTTTAGTTTAGCCATGTAGGGGATGGAAAATGTTCTCTTCAAGTACCAATTAGAGGTAGCCTTTCCATAGGGCGAGTCTCAATGATGAACACCATAAATACATCTTGGGAAAGAAAAAAACAGTGTTCAAAAGAGGCCAAACTACAAAATGGCACCAAACATGATTGTGAAAGGGGCAAAGCATTTTGCACTAAATGACAGGTCACATGCTTCAACCCAAGCTTGTCTCTATTCTCATGAATTGCTAACAAGGGGAATTAGTGCAACACTTAGAGAAGCGCTGAGAGGTGACCACTAATTGTATTAGAGAAGGGAAGTTGCATAATACTAGTGTTCTCCAAACAATCAGCCACACGATTGCACTCCTTGTAACTGTGAGCAAAGTGACATCCTCAAACTTTTAGGAAACAAGTTTCTATAAGAATATCGTTGACCTTACAATCCTTTGAGGAGTCTTTAGATAATTAGATATAACTACTTAATAATCACTTTCTACAATTAGCTTCTTACACCCTAAAGTATAAGCCAATTTAATACTTTCTAGCACAACTTCCACCTCTATTTCATTATTTATCTTGGATCCCAAAATGAAAGATCCACTCCATTGAAAAGACTTGAAAGAGAGTACATCACCCCTCCACATCAGCCAAATCGATATCACCTTTCATGACTCTACCAAAATTTAATTTCATTGAACTTAAAAGAGAAAAATCTTTACCTCTAACAACTCCATCAAAATTCAGTTTAAGAGAAATAATCTACGAAACAACTAAACATGAAACAAATTTGTCAATTACCTCATTGACAACCAAAATTATATAAATAATATTATTTTAAGATAATTTAAAAAACCACTATAAAAAAATAACTTATTTACTCAAAAAAAAAAAAAAATTACAATAACCAATTAACAATAAAAACAATTAGCAGCCACCAAATGGCTCTTTTAAGCAAAAGATAAGGCAAGGCCAGGCGGCGATGGCCATACAATGTCTCACCTCTTCTTCGCCACTTCTTAACGGACAATCTCCAGGTAGATTCCATTCTATACTCCCATTCTTCGTTTTTATTTATATTTGGATGAGAGCAATCTTGTTTAAATGATGATAAGCAGTCTACCAGAAGAAAACATTAGCCTATACTCTAAAAAAAATGTACCTGAACCTGGCTTATCTGCAAAATTTTAGAGTTCATATATCTATAGCTTTGACAACAATGACATGTTTGTAATGAGATTTCATTTCGTCAAAGTTTTTCCCATTTTCAGTTCTTTTACCTTGTTGGTGACATGAATAACTGATATCCCATTTTTGGGACAAAAAATGACTCCTCATATCAATTCCATGAAGTTGATTCTTCATATCATCCCAAGACCTCCATTTCACTTTTAACAAGCTGCCATCAATCCTATACAGTAGGGTAGACTCTGCTATATTAATGCCGCTCTATTTGGCCCTCTTTATGTAACTCGTATAGGAGAATGCATCAAATATTCTCTCGATTTCATCAAGTAAACAATAGGTTGTGTTAAATTCACGAACTGTGTTTTGCTAAACTAATTAAATTCTATTATAGAAAATCATACAAGCAAGAAAAACAGTGGAAGACTGGCAAAGTACATACCTGGAATAGGCTGGCTTCTAGCCTCTAATTCAAAATTACATTTATCCCTTAATTAAAGTTTGATTTCCTCATAAATGTAGTTCACCCCTTCTGAAAAGACTAAAAATGGAACTGCTAGGGTTCAAAATGCTCTGGAAGGCAAGTATGAAGGCATAAAAGGCTTTTTATCTATGTTACGCGGGTACACGCCTGCCACTCCAACCCCGCCACTGCATGCCTTGGCCCGTCTACAGAACACGGGTACAGCAGGCAACATCTCTTGGCTGCCTGCTGTCCCCATAGATTTGGGGATGCTTCCCCAAAATGATGGGGTTTTGCGCCCCATGGGTCTCTCTCTCTCTCTCTGTAAGAAACAATCTACAATTTTAGAAAAGTAAATAGAAAAAAAGGCTCCCATGCCTCTTCTCAAATTCTATATCCCCCCAATATCTAATCCACCCTGCTCATTTGCAACTTACAACTACCACAATCGATTTGCAATTTTGCATTTTGCACTTGTAGCTGTGAAGAAGGAAAGAAAAAGAAGCAAAGATCAGCCATAGTCAGCATTTGTCATTTTTGAGTGTGTGATTACTCATACCTATCTAAGCTACAATTACCATAGTTAAAAATTAAAATAGGTACTGTTTTTTAATTTTTTAAAATTTTGTCAAAGATCTTAGCCTATAGGCATTCCTTTTGCTGTTTTTCAGTTTATTATTACTTTTTATTTATAACTCAATATGAGTAGGATGGGTTCTTGCAGCAATAAGCATGAGGTGGAAGTAGTGAGAATTCTAATGAAGTGAGTGCTGGGGCTCTTTTGAGAATGCAAATGCTCTAGGAAAACCTTTTGAATGCCCTTAGAGTCATTGTCAAAGATTATGCAAAAGGCCATTCAAATCCACAAAACCTTTGTTGCAGTATGCAATTATTTTGGACAAAGACATCCAAAAATTATGGGGAGAAGACATTGGTTTTGTTATATATGCAAAACTGATTTCCTTGGGAGTTATAGTAGAGTTGGTCAGCATTAATTTTGCATAAGTGGGCATGGGGTTAGGGATTGTGGAAAAATAACCTTAGAAGAGGGGGCTGAATTAGCTAGGTTGATCAGGGAGGGTGAGGCAAAAACTAAAGGTGCACCTTTAGAATATATGGTGGATCATTCCAATTTGTTGCCTATTTTTAGGATGAATGTTGTGAGGGGAGAAGGTTCTAGTAGATAGAGGAGGAAGGCAACAAGTGATGAGAGTAATATAGTTGCATGGGTGTTGGCCATGGAGGCACTTTAGGAGGCTGATTATACTATAGCTAAATTCTTTTATGCCATGTTATCTCATTTCACCTGACATGATTTTCATATTTCAAGGAAATGTTCAGAAGATCAAATACAATTTGATACTTACATGCCTCCTTAGAGAACATAGATTGCTTACCATCCTCCTTGACAAACCATAATCGAGGGTGAAATTGTTGATGGAAGACATGAGAAAATATGGATAAGAACAGGTTGCTCCATTCGTGGATGGGTAGATTGATATTATATATTGCCCACTCCTTAATATAATTGTTACATGTTTAGCTAGCTCATCTTTTCTTAGATCTGTTGATTGCTCTAGAAAATGCAAGGATGTAGACTTCCAAATTCATTTTTAGAACGAGGCCACAACGGAAGCTAGGCCTTCAAATTTTTTGTAGGTTGTGACCTTGATTTAACTCTTGGTTGTAAGCTTGCTAGTTTGATGGTGGAGGGTGCATACAAACATATTTTTTGGACCATGTATTAATTGAATTAAACAATGCTATGAAAGACATTGGAAAAATAGTTTCAACTTTCAACAAAGATGGTTGTGGCCAAAGATAGAGATACAAAAATATTTGTATGTAACTATTACCCATCACTTTCATTTGTTAGGAATTTTCAACTAAGGGATTCCTTAAATAGGTGGAGACTAGATATGCTAGCTATTTCATTTTTTAGAGAGAATGTTGGAGATGCAAGAGGCTCTACAATCCATGGTGGTCTGTAGAGAGTGAAAAATGTAGGCCAAGACAAAGTTAGAAGAAAGGAAGAAGGTGATTCAAAATGTACTTGATGCTTGGTGGTCCATTATGAAAGTACTAAATTTAAATTTTTTGTAATTTATCAAATTTGCAATTTTATTATATTATATTTTTTATTTTTACTTCAATTGTAATTTAAAAAACTTTAGCATTCACTTTTAGTTTTTTTGTTTGTTTTAAAATGTTGCTTGTAAATACATCTTCTCTGTCATGCTACCTATTGTGGGGGTGATAAGGTATGCTGATATAGACTCTCCCCACCTTGGAAAGAATTATGAGACATTTTGTAATAAGCCACCCTTCAATTTTTTTTCAAAACTTCACAACTTGTTAGTGTTAGCCAATAATCAAAGATGACCAACTTACGTAAACTCCCTTCCACTTTTTGATCACCCAAATCTCGATGTGGGCAAGGTGAGAGCATACGGTGGTAAAGTTACAATGCTACGCTATAGAAATAAACCACTTATTTAGTGGAGTGAGTATGGAATCTTCTAACATAAGGAAACATCCAGAAATAAACCACTTATTCAGTGGGGTGAGTATGAAATCTTCTAACATAAGGAAACATCTGCTTATTCAACAGGAATTACAACTAGCAAGAAAACCTTTGGCATCTAGCCGACCAAAGCAAAGAAAGATCCTCCACTTATTCAGCGGGCATAACATGAAAGCAAAGAGAGTTCATCCGCTTATTCAGCGGGAATGCCACTTATTCAGTGGGGTTAGCATCAAACCAAACAAGAGCTAAATCGCTGAATGGTACTACCAAATCTATGTTACAATGTGAGCTCAAAACAAAGATGATACTTGTTGACGTGTGTTTTATGACAGCGCCAGCACAGAATAAAATGTCCAACGGTCACTCTATTCTCTCTTGATCAAAGTATTCTGCATGCTAAGATTGCGTGAAAGTTCACGCGTTCAACTCCAAGGTTCCTTTAATGCGAATAGACTCAGTTGGTTGATGTGAATATGCTGGGTATTCCAAGGGGACTTACGTAATTGTTCGATTTTATTGGCTCAAGCAAATGAAAGGGTTTGGCTATGATGCTCTGGTATTTGAACGGACCGAGAAATACTGAATTTAAAGGAGGTAGGGGTAGGGATCCTACAATCTAACTCTAAGGGTGGAAGGCAAAGACTAGCTTCAACAATCTCCAAACCAAACTTTGTTTCGTCTCCCCTTTGGACAACTCTGACAAAGCTGGTGCAATCTTCAAAGGATGGATAAGATATTCAAATTGAGATTCAGCATGTACACCCCTTCACAACGAAGCAAGTGGACACATAAATCACAACCGAAGTTAGGTGCTGAAATTCCAGTTGACCATGCAAGGGCAGACTTACCGTCAGCAAGCCCGCCAGTAGTATGGATACGGGAAGATATGCTCAAACCAACGTCACATTCCACAATTAACGCTACTTGCATGAAAACAAAATCTACCTTACTCTACTCTACTTGAATTGGAAAGACGAACAAGTCTTGCTAGCTGCTCACAATAGAAGATAGAAACTCTAAGCAATGATAAATCTTTATATTATGAGAGTTTTCACAACAACTTCTTACAAAACTTTCAAAGGGGAAGCTTCCTTTCCTTTTCAAACTAAGCTAACTCCTAGCTTTACTCCTATCTCTGATTTCTGTCTAGCTTTGATCTATCTCTGATTCTAATTCTAATTATTTACAAATGAGGGGGGATGCCCCTTTTATAATAGGCCCAATCCAGTGGACGGTTCAGACCTGATTACAATAAAGGGCTCAGATTGAGCCACCCATGCCCTAATTAGGGTTTTTGCCTTAAAAACCGCCACTGAGAGGAGTGGGGCAATGAATGCGCTGCAAATTCTCCACTTTTCGTTACAAACCACCAACTGCCATCAATGCACGTCGTCTCCCTCCGGAAGGTCATCGTCCAGAAGGGTGTTTCCCTTCTCCTTCTCGCTGGCTGCAAATCTGATGAATCTGTCTAGTATTGCCTCAATTTCTTGATCCGAAATGGGAGGAATGTGATCCAACTGAAACTCTAAAACTGTAACTATTTGCCCATGCCGGGCACACGATTTCTTCCAAGCAACAAGGGCGTCTTGGGTGTTCTGTATGATACTGGAGAACTTAGCAGTGTTCTCGAAGTCATCTTGTGTGAAGGTCTTCACCTCAGAGAAGAATGGCGCTAATCTGCTCTTCAAACCATTTGCAGTTACCTCTTCAGAAGTCAACCTCCTGGCAAAGATTGCCTCCAATGTGTTGAGGATTCCATCTAAGATGTTTGTCATGGCCTTTCTGACCCTGACAGAATCTGTCTGCGATGCATCGTAGAATCCCCGACCTGTGACTACTGAAGAGTACCATCTGGTGAAGTCGTATCTATCCCCCTGCTGAATAACACCTCCCTCAACCAAAGTGTGTTGAGGTATGCTCATCAGAGCCTCTAAACGAAGAACAACTCTCGTTTGATAGATGCGAGCCTCACCCCAAGCATGGTTAACTACCTCCACCCTAGCCATAATATCGGAAGCTTGCCCATAGGCATGTGCAAGATCCTCCATGAACTTTCTTGTTTCTGTACACACACTGGCAACCCACTTGTCTGCCTGCTGTGCCATTCTCTTCAAATCCTCTAACCCATTGATTGACTCCCTGGAAAATTCAGCTGGAAGCTCAATTGCCGGATTCTCTTGCCCACAAGGACGGGACAAGTGTTGCACGTAGCCAATCAGTGTCTTGTGCTCTACCTTCAACTTTTTGTATTTGCCCTCAACATAGGACAATCTATCCTTGAGTGCTTGATAGGAATTATCGCACTCCTCTACTCCTTGTGCTCCAGTAGGGCGGCCAAGTTCCATGGTTGTGATCACATAGTTTTCTGGAACGGCCTCGTCTCTATCACACTCTATCCAAGGTACTGCCATATGCAAAATTCGGGATCCATCCTCATCCGTGGATATTTTAGAGAACTTCCTGGCCCTCTTCTTCGCTGGAGGTGCACTGATTCTTTGTAATAATTCCTCCATCTCGATCGCGGGATCGGTCTCATCTACAGGATCACGCCTCATCCTATCCCTTAGCCATTCTGGCACCTCCTGCCGCTCATCTGATATAATAAAAGGCTGCTCCACCTCGGCCTCTACCTCGTGAACTTCTCCTCTGCCATCGTTCTGATGAGGCTCACCGTCATCAATAGGCTCAGTGTCTCTTGAGCTCTAGCCATCCTGATCTGAAGTAGCATCGCCCTCGAGAGCTGCTTCAATTTCGTGCTGAAACTGAGTATCAGTGGCCGTCCCCTCATCTGTCTTTTGCTGATTTGCTTGTGGGTTACCTTCTCGGGGCATGTTGATGCTCTGGCCCATTGATTCTCTACGAGGTGGCTGACTCTCCACTCGCACCGTCTGCTCTACATCCAATCTCTCCCTTTGATCAACAAACAATGACACCTCCTGTAAGCTTGGAGAATGTGCCCGAGATGGCGTATGCATGGACTCCTCAACTACCACAGGCTCAGGTCGAACTGGCTCCTTTCCTCTAGGCTCTGGAGTTGGATTACTCCGTCTCCTCTGATTAGTTGCCGGTAATCTGCTGTCTCCCATCAAATTGTACGTGAGGGGAATTAACCTTACCTTAAGTCGGCTGACATGCCTCTCTATCCAACTCCGTGTAAATGTCAAGACTGGGATACAAAGTGTATCCAAGTCAGTGATCTCTGGCTCAGACCAATCTGGGAGTGGCAGAGGCGTATCTCTTACTGTCTTGTAGTCAGCCTGTTCAACGTTTATGTCTTCCTCAATCTGATCTGGTACTAGGATAATCTCACACTCTCTGACCATCACCAACGGTATCCGAGAGAACATTCTTTTCCTAACCTCGATCTCATCCACTGCACTGGCCTAAAAGTCCTCGATCTGTGCCTTGTGCCTGAACTCTTCTGTCAATATCCATCTGATGTTCCTGTGGGGATCGTAGTAGTGTCTGCTGGTGTGATAGGAAAGGTGAAAGAATTGGAGCTCCGCTTCCGCCTCCCTTGCTGCTTGCAACGATGGGCAGATTTCATCTGAATTCCCCATGGTAATTGGGAATCCAAGTCCACCTTTCTTCTTCTTCTTCTGAATCATAGGCAATCAGTTGCCTAGATACTTCCAGCATCACCATCCTGTTTGTGGGATACCGAGGCAATCTGTATGGATAGGAGGAAAATCCTTGCAGCCTTATGTAGGTGAATTTTGGAAATTGGATAAACCAACATCCGAATTTCTCAATCATTTCTTGTGCCTCCCTTGATATTCTATGATGGGTTCTTTGCTGCAGGGTCCTCGTTATGTGCATAGTAAAGGCATCATTGACCCTTTTGTAATTAGTTGTGCTTGTCAAATGCAACTGTGGACAAGCCTCATATATTTTAAACTGATGGGAACCGCAACCGATTGGTTCCTTGTAAGAGATCCCCCTATATCTCGTCATGCGAGCCAACATATAGACAAGGTAGGAGCCCATATAAAATGTCTTCGTTCTCCTCACGCCACAAAGCTGCTCATGTATGCTATCACTGATCATCAGTGCCCAATCCATGTAATCCTTTCCCTCTAACACCAAGTTGACAAAATAAAACATCCAAGGTTCAAAGATGAACGCTTGGGGGCATCCTCCAACTCTGCTTAACATCATGATCAGATCACCAAACTCCTGCCTCAAATCCTCCGAGACTATCTGCTTGGGCAATTTTGTGCGAGTTGGCTTGGGTTTAATCATCCACCTAGTATTTATCAAATCAGCACACCGGTTTGTGGTGGATGAGTACATCTTTCCAACTCTTTCCTTTGTCTTGTAGATCATCTTCTCATGGACTGGAATCCCGAATGCCTCTCCGATTGCTTCAGGTGTCAGGTTAGCCAGTACCTTGCCATCTGGTGAAGTGACGTCCTCTGCTCTGTATTGTAATGGTGGGCGCATTCCATGATGAGTTCTGGGCACCGGATAGCTGGCGGAAAGTTGGCAGCTGCATACAGTCCACTTCTGACAATACTGTGCGAAGTCACTGATGGGTGATGGCCTCCAGTCCCCATTATCCTTCTTCTGAATGCCTCCAGGTTGAATGAGCCTAAGTGCGTGTCAGCTAGCCTACCGAGCTTTGATGAAAATTTTGACTCTGGCAAGAATGACTTGCTCAGTTTCTTGATCAACGCCTGTCTGGACTCGGTGTGGTTGTTTTTGCCTGCAGCTCTTCTGCTTGATTCAGCCATTCTCAACTGTCTTGTTCACTTCAGCCGTGAAATTTTTGTATTTGCAGCAGCTGTTGAGACCTCTCTCAAACTCGTATTTCTCTTCTAAAATGTACTTCAGCAACTTGAGACTTCTCCTAAAGGCGTTTTCAGCAACCTTGTGAAGTTTCTTCTTAAATTCGTACTTCTCAGCAACTGCAGCCCTTTCAACTTCAGATTTCTCAGCAACTTCTTAGTAACTGCAGCAACTGGCAACTGGGAAATTCGCACCTCTTCAGCAAATGTAGTCTCAGCAAGCTAAGTCATACTTCTTCAGCAACTTCAACTTATGCAAATTTGCACTCCAGCAACCTCCAACTCTCTCACAATTTCGAACTCTTCAGCAACTTCAGCCTCTTCAAGAATTCGTATTTTTCACTTTAACAACCTTTTTTGCTCTTAGCAACTGGTGAGAGGAATGAAGAGGACTTCAAAAACTTATAGCCAGGTCGAATTCCTGCAGAGGCTATACTTAGCACATTTTTTGAATTCGTTTTCCCTCTCTTTCCCAGTCGTAACACTTGTCATCTGAGGCATCAGAATCTCAAGTTTCTAGAATTATGAATATTACCATTTCTGCACAAGCCTGCCTCGTTGCATTGGATTCTTTAAAATATTAAATCACTCACTCCGTTGAACAACTTCGAATTGTTTGGCTAAGTTGTTTGATCTCTCCTTTGTTTTGGCAAAATCATCCAGCTCAAACCTCTAGGGAAATGCTTCTTATTCATTTTATTTGTTTGCCTTAGAGAAATTCCTCAAATTTGCCTTAGGAAATTTATTTGAAATAAGCATTGGGCAAAATATCCACCGAAACTATATGAGCGAGGCGTGGAGTAAGTTTGAATCACCTCTGAATTGCAAACGTTCAATACCCAGAAGAAAAAACTTTCCTGAATCCATCATTTTCATGTGTATCCGGATTAAGGGGTACTTTTAATTTTTATTATTTATTATTTAATAATAAAAATGGCTAATGTTTATTTCTTCTTCACATCCGGATGTCTTCCACTCCTGCAATTTCGAGTTTCTCTGCCTTGGCAAATTTTCTTGATTTCTCTGTGAATAATTTTCTCTCTGAAGGCTTTTTCACTCTGGAAATTTTAGCATCACCCGTAGGCGTATTACCCATTTTCTCTTTAGAAAATGCCTTAGGAATTATTTTTTAAAATTTAAATTTTGTCATCTTACCCTCTGAAGAGCACATTTGAACATGTCATGAGCTTCCATTTTATTCCTTAGGCAATTCCACGCCTAGACTCTCTTCATCACACTTAGCAATTTTCATTTTTAAAGTCCCAACTCCTTGGGCGCATTCCACATGGTGAGGAGGAAAAATATCAACCCTTAGTCTTTTAAAATCATGCCACCCTTAGTATTTCTTTCCCCCCTTGGCGCATGGTGACCCTTCACCCTCCTTGAGCGCACTTCACATAGTGGACTTCCACTTTCAAGCGTATTTCACATGTTGAGGAGAAAACTTCCTTTACCCTTGGTGCTTTTCCCTTTTGTGTGAGAGAATTTACTCAATGCCTAGCGCATTTCTTCAAACTCTCTAACGTTTTTACCTTTCACCTTTTACCTTTACCTTAAGCACATTTGCCATAGGGAAGGGGAACTTCTTGAGCGCATTTCATCATGTGAGAGGGAAATTCCACGCCTTAGGTGACCTTTCACCTTCCTCTGGCGCATATAAGCATGTAGACTTCCATGTTGGGCGCATATTGGGGTGTGAGAAGGGATTCCGCCCATGGTGGCTCTTCATCTCCCTTGGGCGCATTTGACCCATGCAACTTCCTTGCCCTAGGCGCATATGCTAGTGTTAGAAGGAAAATTCCACGCCTATCAAGTGGCTCTTCATCTCCTTTAGGCACATATGAGGGTGTTGACTTCCATGTTGGGCTCATTTCATGATGCAAAGGAAAGCGCCTCTATCTAGTGACCCTTCATCTCCCTTAGGCGCATTTTGGCTAGGCAACCTTCATTTCCAAGTGCATTTCACAGTGTTAGAAGGAATTCCGCCTATATGGTGACTCTTCACCTCCCTCTGGCGCATATGGCCTATGCAACCTCCATTTCCAAGCGCATTTGAGGATGCCTCAAGGAATTTTCGTGCCTTAGGAATTTTATCATGCTCTTTTGGTGACCTTTCACCTTCCTTGAGCGCATCTAGGGGTATGAGGAGGAAACTTCATGCCTTAGAAGAATTTCTATGCCAGTTGCCTCTTATAAATTTCCAACGCCCTTTATTCCCTGGCTTTCTATTTTTAGTAAACCCAGAGAAGTTAGGGTTTCTTTGTATTTCATCCTGTTCTGAGCCGTGCTTGCACTGATTTTGCCATCCTGTTTACCGTTTGCCCATACTGGTATGCTATTTTTAGCCTTTGCTATTTTTAGTAAACCCTAAAATTTGATTAGTCCATGTATTTCCGTTTGCTTTGAAATTTGTTCCAATTGCTTTTGATGCTGCAAGAGACCTGTTCATACTTTTCTCTGGCAATGACGTGTTATTTTTAGCCATGAGGTGACTTACTAAAAATAGTAAGTATTCAGATTGTGCTCAAATTTTGCCACTAGGTAGCCTGAAAGATGTTGATCCCGGTGGCGTGCCTCGTTTTTGGCTCCTCCGCATTTTACTTCATCTATTTTTAGACATAGCAGGGGAAACCCTAATCTGACTTGTATGCGCTCCCAACTGCTCCTGATTGCCTTGATTTCTACTGTTTGTCGTTCTGCTCGCTAGAATGAAGTGCTAGGTAACTACTGGGCTGAAGCTGCTATTTATAGTAAGTGTCCAGAAAGTGATCCATCGGATGTCGGACGAGTTTGCATGTCACAGTGCCCGTGGGATCTCAAAAAACCCAGAAAAACCCAGAAAACTGGGCAACATTCCGGCACTGGCTAAAAATAGTAAGTCCCTGAAAACTAACTCATTCCGCTTGCATGTCATATCACTGCGAAGCTCTCGCAAAACCCACATGGAATATCCGGACATGCATTGAAAATTCTTGCATGCAAACCTTAAATTTAGCCTCGGAAGGCTGAAGTCCGAAAGTCCCTGTCTCGGTTTGCATGTTATACCGTTGCGAAGGTCTTCAAAAACCCAGATCCATTCTCCAGTCATTCAACGAAGAATTGTATGTTTAAACCCTGAAAATAACCTCTGAAGGCTAAACTGCTAAAAATAGCTAGTTGTTTGAATCCGTTCAAATTTCACGTGTGGGTGCTCTAAAGCTGCCTGAATGTGCTGAAGTAGTTAGAATCCCGAAATCTTGAGGAATAAGCCTCAAATTAGGTACTTACTAAAAATAGTAAGTTGTCAGATTTCAATAGGATTTCAGTGGGACTCTGCTTTGAGCTTCCTGAATGTGCTACTGCACTTGGATTTCACCTTGATAACTCAGTTTGACCTGAAACAAGCCTAAAGGATGGAAACCCTAATTTCGTAGACTTGGCAATTATTTCAATCTAGGTCAAAGACGGGACATCCCCGGAAGGACAAAAGATTAGAGACAGAGAGAACCAAAGCCAAAAGACCAGAATGGAGCAAAAATTAGGGGGTCCCCATCTTGGATGGGGTGATGTGTGAAAAAGGTCACAATAATACTAACAATTACAAATCTGCTATATGATTGCAATATATGACTGAAAACATGAAACAATCAACTCCATATGACAACCAACTGAGCCAATGATCTAACCCTGCAACATGTTAGCAAGTATACATCAAATAACATGAAGGAATGAAGAGATATCAGGGCTGAAACATTGTAGCAGCAGTCTGATATGAAGTTCCAGGTCTGATATCACTGTTGCAGCAATCTGATATGCCAAACCAGCAAACATAGCAATGGCACAACTCCCTATAATGCACTCTCAACCAACCCAAAACATCATAGAACCATCGGCAACAGCCTAGTAAAGCCCATGCGCCATCAAGAAGTCAAACAATGCAACGAACATGGGCAAACAACCTCTGCAACCAGCAAGTCCCCTTCACCACAATGTGAATGGCCCAACAAGGAGGGCAGCCAGCTCTCTAAAATTCAAATCACCTTCAAAAATTCTGAAACTTGGAAAGACTCATCGCCCAAGACCTAGGAAAAGGTAAGGTCAATTCCGAGAAAATTATCTCCAATACTCAAATCAGTATGAGCAAAAAGATGGTGCAGCTGGGCATGAAAATGGTATGGCCAGCAAGTAGAAATCTAAGAAATTCCACTCCAAACACTCCTAAACTCTACAAAGTTAATACTCACACCAAAATACATAGCAACTGGAAAACATCGAAATGATCAAACCAAAATCTGATTACTCTGCTTATAAGCTCCATGGTGATGACTGAATGCAATCACACCCAACCAGCTAGGGATTAGCTTCCAAATCCAAAACCAACAACCTAGAGAGGGTTTTCATCCTCTGAAGATTTAGGAAAGAACTCTCAGGTTCCAATCCAATAGCATAACATTATCATCTTCAACATGAATGCCAAATGAGAGCAAATGGTGGGTTTAAATAGAAGTTAGGGCTTCACAATTTGAAAACCATTTCCCTCCAAAAGGGATGCCCAACTCCAAGCAATATTAATTTATTTTAATTTTCATTAATCTCTCTTTTGGGTGTCCAACTTAGGAAATACATGATCTCCTTTTTAAAACAACTTGAAGTCATCAAAGCTAGGCGTGGGGGTACAAAGGGAACTTAATTGAACCTTTTATAACTTAAGTCATAATATTAATATTCGAAGACTGAAGTGATGGTGAATGACAATATGCCAAATTATCTGAACTCCCCAACTAAAATTGCCAACCACTACCAGAATTGGAAACCCTGCACTGTACTGCTGCCAAGACCAATTGCCCAAAATAGTACTTACTAAAAATAGCAAACTGCTAAAAATAGTAAGTGTGTCCAAATGCCAAATTAGCCCAAAATGAGATGCCTTGAAACTAAAAATGTGCTAAAAATAGCAATACTGCTCACCAAGAATCAGAGAAAACCCAGAAAAACCCAGAAAGCTCTCTAGAAACATCAATATACTTTGAATATGCAAACACGGATTTCGAAAGATAGCACCAACTGCCAAATAAGGAAACCCTAAAAAAGGGGACATTACACATTTGACAACATGCTTGGCCAATTGAAGCAAATTGTTTGAATTAGGGAGCTTGGATTGGAATTCTATAAGGAGCATATTAGGCCTATAGTGACACAAATGTGGAACATAATGAACGTCCAACTTCATATGACAGCCTACTCCTAACCCAAGTGGTATGCACCTTGGCTAGTAGAGTTCTTCCTAAAGATGATGAGGTGAGCAGAGGATTTATGAAGGCCCTTGGGAAGATTTACTGTAACACTCTACCTGTTCTACAATTTAAATATATAAACTAACTACTAGTTTCAGCTGAAGTGTAACTGACTAGTTTTCATGCTAGGGTTTCCTTTGCAAGAAGAATGGAAAAGATAAACAAATTTAAATGATTACATCATATTCAATTCCTCAACTAACTTTTAAAATTTTCAGTTTCAGCTGAAAAGGAATCAACTAACTAATTTCATATAATTGAAAACACAGAAGAACATTAACTAACTTTTCTTTGCTTTCGTAAAGTAAGAGCAATTATTACAACTATGAAATAAACATGCTAAGTAATTATTTCTGAAATTTAAAGAGAGAGAATGAATTACAAGAAAATACAGTTTGAAAGCTTCTGCTAGAATGCTGCTCAGAACTCTTCTGTTTCCAAGGGAAAAATAAATATCATCAAGGGCTTTACCGCCCATCCGAAGACCTACTGGTCTCCCATGTTTCTTCTACTGAAGAAAACCATCCCTTCACGAGGGTAATCAACATAGGATCACACATTATCATCATGCCTTTGAGCCTGGTGTCAAAGACCTATACCATCTGATCGATCCTTCACTATGGGTAACTCCCAACTAGAAAGATCACTCTGACTAGGGGTATATGTGATACTTGATAGCTGACAAATGCTTAATCTAGCATCATACCTTGGCCAAGGATTTTAATCATTAAAGGCACTCCTGTGCCGTCAACACTCTCACCCTTGCTTGACATGATAATTCTTGATTTCAAGATTTAAATTTTCATTAACATGATTCCCATAAACTTTCTTCGTATTTAAAGGGTAAATTGATTTCTTAATGCTTATATAGAGAAAGGTTCAAGGTTCATATCTTATCACATCTAGGTAGTTTAAAACTGCCAATCTCAGCCTATGTGGAGAATTACAGGAGTTTTATTTGACAATAAGGTTTTGTCTGATCTTTTCAAATACAAACCAACAAGGAAAACTTAGAAAGATTGGTGAGAAACACCTAACAACCTCAATAGTTATAGAACAGAGGAGAGAGAAACAACTCGGTTTAGTCAGGCAAGGAATTACAGTGGCCTAAAGATATTCAAACGACATTCAGATTCAGTAAGAGAAGGCAGAGTAATCTCGTACTCAAGATAATAATAGATTTAGATGTTATGAATAAATTTCTTGTTGAGTCCCAATATTGGAGATAAGAACCGATTTTAATCTAATATCAAGAATTCAAAATCGATCGTTTCTTTTTTCAAGGATTTTAGAAAAACAATAAAAAGTTATTCTTTATTGAGAACTTATACAAAACAAGAAATCTTAACATGCCTGATATGTCAATCTGATCTTGAAAGGAACCCAAATTCTTTTCTTCTAAGAGTAAATCAAATGACGAGCTCACAAAAATCTCGACTAGTCCAAAAATTGCAGAGGCGGCTACTCAAAAATCCAACCAACACCACCGAAACAGGGAATTTGATCAACTTAACCCAACTTTCCCTCCTCAAACTCGAAAACAGGATCAAAGCCAATGATTGTCTTTTAGAGAATATTGTCTGGACAAGAGATGGAAGAATGCGAAGATGGAGAGAAAAATAATCTAGACGTGAAGAATGCGGGTACCAATAAGGTTAACAAAACTTAAGATCAAAACAAAGGAATGAGACGCTTGCTGCTACGAATGGAACGATATCCAGAATGAAGGTGAAGAGCAATTCGAAGTGAAAATGATACCGACAGAGTTCCCTCCCCCCAAAAATAAAATAAAATAATGAATGCAAAAGCCATCGACGATGAAGCAAAAAATGGTAAGATGATAGTTTGAAACCATCAAACAAGCCAAGATTATGCGGTAAAATGTCTGCATGAATTCCTCTTGGAAGTTACATTCAAGATTGAGGCCAAGGTGGCAGGGTTGCCACCTCACCTCCACACCGTCGCCCCCCCTTAATTCTTTATTTAAACTTTATTATCATACCTTCGATTTAGGAGATTGACTTTTAATTTCCAACTTAAATATTCATTGACAATATCTCCCAAGGTGCGCACAAGAAGAAATATTAGACTCTAAGAGGTTTAAGATAAGGCACAATTTAAATTGACTAGCTTGGTTAATCAATTAATTAAATAAGATATGACCAAGATTACGATTTAAACTCAACCATCTTACACCGACTCATGGCGGAATGACAATTTGATCCTTTGTTAACCACAACCTCTCCCTAATGATATTTCTCTTTCTCCTCGAGTGTTGACGATCCTGCAACCACTTGACAAAAATATTAGGGTTAGACCATTCTCGACATATATATACATGTTTAAATATAACCTCATCATCACATACATTTTCGCATATAAAAGAAATTCATTCACATTTACAGTTACGAAATGTAAAACAATTATTTTATCCTCAATTTCACATTCACATGAAAAACAGTTACTTGCAACTAACATAACGACCATAATTTCATTGCCATATTTAAGTTCAAGATAGAGGGGATGTAACATTTACAACACCAAGAATGCATTTAGACTTTGGGAAACGTGGATTGCATTTGTCAATCTTTGGGGTCTATCCAACAAACCAAAGGTGAGGATGGATAGAGCTAAACTTTCTCAAAGAGACCCCACTAGATGGTGGAGATGGCACATGGAGGATATAGTAGAGTTGAGCTAGCTTGCCGCTTGCCCATTCTCATAGGTAGATAGTGCCTTTGCTATATAGAGGAATTGGATCACCTACAACATCATCCACTTTGTCAAGTGGAATAGGCTTACCTCTGGATGAATGGTAAAGTTAGTGACTTGTGACTTTTGATTGACAGACTCCAACCAAATGTTGGGATGTTGATCTCAAAAGTGCTAGAAAGATCGATGAGGAAAAGGTGCAACAAGGATTGATGGTGGTCTCATTGGATGAGTCATAATTTGATATAAGGAGTGACTCAAAGTCATAGGCCAATTTTGATAGTGATAAGGTAGATGAGGCATAGCTGTAGGAGGTTTAGTTGTTTGGTAGTTGTATATTCTTATATCTATAATATTACTGCTATGCTTATTGTTCAACATTTTTCTATTTTGTAGCTTTGAGGGCTTTTGTTGTAATGAAAACAATGATTTTTTAGCTTTTTATTGTTGCTAAACTTGAATCAATGAACATTGAATACTGAATCTAAAATTTGATGCATTATGTAAATTTCTAAACTTGAATCTAGATGTCATGTATAGCTAAATGTAATGTTCGAGGGTTTGTATGCCGACTTCAGAAAAAAAAACCACAGAGCTAGGATTTGAATTTTTAAAATAATCAGATGAGTGAACAGCAGCTAAACTTCAATGATTCAAAGTGGTACATAAGTTACTGCTTATCAAAATTACATGCAACAATGACAATGTACAACAATCAACACTAACAGTTCTGATCCAACAAATAAGTTGGTAATCACTGAAATTATACTGCAGCAAATTAAATTTGGAAATAGAGATCTCTTGTTCATCAATCAATTCTGCATTACAGAACCTGATTTGCAATAATCCCTTTAGCTGATGTAATTGCCTAGGGTTTAGGCAGGACTGCTAACTACACGATCAACATCCTATGTGCTGCTTGGGTAGTGAAATGTCAACAGAGGCCTTAATCAGCCACTTTCAATTCAAATCTGGGTAGACCCACTGAGATCTGGGTGAATACTCTAATGATGGTTAGAAGACAGCTATGATATGGTCTGGTATAGGCTGCTACAGAATCCTAGAACCCTGCTGTCTGCTACAATGGTGATCACCCTATCCCAACAACATTATTACTCTTGGGGCCCAACAATATTGATTAGATCTAGCTGTCCCTGCTGTTCGCTTCTCCCTTGAGCTTGCACAGCCTTAAAAATTCTGTCCTGCACCCTTCTTCTAGGTCTGCCAGCACTGCAACTCTGAGGAACAACTATTGATAATGGCCAGTTGGAGAAATTGGAGGCTTTTGGTGTAGATGTTGTGTAAACCCTCCCTAATCTATGTGAATGGCGAGTAGACCTGGTCAAAACACTCTAGTTGGATTAGACACAAGTTTAAGATCTGAAAGAATTCGCAGGATATGAGGAAATCAACAGGACAAGGTTAGGGTTTTCGTCCTAACCTTAGAGAGCAGCTAGGGTTTGCATCTCAGCTTACACTCCTTGAGAAAAACTCTCAAAAATCATGCCAATCTCCATATCCCTCTCCAAATGGCGCCCAGGCAATATAAATACCTCATTCCATGTTTAGGTGGACCCTAAATTGGTGCCCAAAATTTAAGTTTAAAAATAGGAGCTTAGAAATTTAAATTTAAAATTAATTAATTTATTAATTCGGCCGCCCAAAATTAAGTTTATTTATTTAATATTCAAATTTATTTATTTGAAATATTATTATTATACTATTTTAAATATTTATTAAATTCAAATTAGTGTTTAAAAACACTGATTCCCGCCATGATTTGAGAATAGGGCTTAGGGCCCGTTGGGGACATGACAATCCTCTCGGCCCAAACATTGCTTGTCCTCAAGCAATGACAGCTCCAAAAGCTTTATCCTCTTCATACCAAGTCTGCATCTCATGACCTCATGCTCATTGATCCTGGGCATCACAACGAACAAACTATCCTCTTTAGTAGTGATATTCATTAATCTTGGCTTCCTCATTGCTCTTGCTAACTTCATATCCTCAATGTCAAATGTGTAAGCTTCAGCATCCTGTATAAGTATCTCTTTTGGGTTACCGTTGTGCTACTCATCAGAAGGCAATTGATTTTTTACCATGCTATGCCATGCCCAAAGAGTAGGATGGTGGCCCATAAGGACTGAAAATTGGGTTCATAGTTGTCTTGAGGATGCTTCCACTGTCATAAAAGAATAGCACATTGCTCATACTCATGTTTTGGCGGTAATTTGTTGTATAGGCCTCTTGGCTTGGTCTCACCTACTACCTTCGCATTCATGAGAGCCCCTCTCACCACTGTACTAAGGACTGCCATACTCATGGAATTAATTGGTGTACTCATGTATGGGGCCACAATCAACCATCCGAAGTCCGGAAACTTAGGAGTCAGCAACATAGAACAAAAACAGCAGATGATAATCAGTAAAAATGATGGTTTGGAGGCTTGGAATAACTGAATAGTGACTGAAAATCCTTCCACCCATAATTGCATCCTCCTGCGATCTTCCCAATTTAACAAACTTGTGATGGGATCTATTTTCTCATCAGCAAATGATGGGTTGTAGTGGCTGGGCATATGGAGAGCAGCAGATCTAAGTCTCAAAACCATTCTCACCATGACCATCAGATCATGTACCCTGAGGCCAGCACTTACCCCTGTCACATTTAGTTGGCGATCTTTGACAGAAAATGCCCATTTCACACATATCTCATTGGTTAACCATCTCTCATGTGCCATAATAAACATAATCAGAATAGGCCAAACATTATCATGACAGAGTATCTTACCCTAGAGAGTATTCTTGGTTATCTCCATGCATTGAGTGATTTTGTTTCCCCAAACACTCACCCCCATTCTTGTATCTCTGGCCATGCTAAGTTTTTCACTCAATATGTCTTGGAGTATTACCTCCTTTTCCTTGAACTTCATCCTCGTAATATCCCTTCCAAGGACATGTGACCAATGCATGCCAACAATTTTACTCAATTCCTCTAAGCTGAAGTTATAATGTTTATCTTGGACCTTGAGGACTCTTACCATGCTGCCCCAAGCCTTACTACTGGAAAAAAGGTTTGGATCATAGTTACAAGACTCGGACTCGCCTTGGACTCGGCAAGCCGATTTTTGACTCGGACTCGGACTCGGAGCCTAGACTCGCCCAAGACTCGGCAAATAGAAAAACCCTTGAAATTTAGAGATTTTTAAGGATTTAAAGCTTGTTTCATGCACCCTTTAGTGAATAAACCTCAAATACACAATAACATCATGAAATAGAAACTACTATGATCCTATACACAAACATATATCGATCACATAAGTATAAACGCAAATTTTAGCTGAAGGAAATAACACATTCAGATATATAAATATTGTCAAATGTATACAAAACTCATGGAATATGAAATCCATGGCATCAAAACAAATATCAAAACTAAAAAAATAAGTCTATGGCTCAGAAGAGCTTGCATTACTCATCCCAATATCATGACAAGTCATGCGCTAGTGTCTAAGTTAGGTCCTAGATGATGATGTAGCCATGATATTTGCTTGTGTCTCAATGATTGGTGTGTATATTCAAGTGAGGATTTTATTATTAAAATTTTATTGAAGCCTTCAAGACTGCATGTTTTGTTGTCTAATGTATGAATTTTGAAACAAGATAATCCTTGATTATGGCTTTGACTGTGAAAGATGCAAAGATTTGCAACAGGGGATATGTATTTTGTAGGTTTTTATGATCATGATTCATCATTGGCCTATAACATGCTTAGACCTATAGTTTGATGAGGGTTTGGGGGAAACGCCCCAACGGGGTCAAGGGGCAGCGCCCCTTGCAGGGGTCTGGGGGCAGCGCCCCTCGCAGTGTCCCGGGGCAGCGCCCTGGGCGCGCTCCCTGTCGCGATACAGGGCGGGGTCGAGGGGCGGAGCCCCCGCCACCAAGCCCAAATGAAGACCTTCAAAACCACACAAACCTTCATGGTGCACACCATTTATTTAAAAAATTTGAAAAAACAAGAAAGCAATTTTTAAAAAAAAAATTTAATCAAAATGGCCGAGTTTGGGGCACGAGACTCAGCGAGTCCGGCGAGTCCGGCGAGTCTTGGCGAGTACTCGGCAGCCGAGTCTCTAGGACTCGTTTAGGGTCACCCGCCTCGGGACTCGCGAGTACTCGCCGAGTTTGGGCGAGTCTTGTAACACTGGTTTGGATTGACTTGTTGGTGGGCTGGAGTGTAGCTGCAGCAAACACATTTCACTGGGGGTTTCCCTTCCAACAGCCATATATCTGCAGGAGTATTGGCACCTAGTATCCCCAAAGGATGAGACCTCCTACGCAAAATATCAAGCAAGGAGATCTTCCTCATATCTGCATATCTGTAGCTTCTCATACAAGATATCTTCAATCCCAGACATGAAATTATCAAAATGATCAATAGGAACACAATATCTTGACTACCAGATTGAGTTCCTTTATTCAATTCCACAGAGGTGAATGCAGTAAACCACCCTGTACTAGCTGAGAACACTTCAGTGATGGTAATTGATTGAAGAATCCTCCACCATGTGAGTGGAAACCCTTCTTTGGTTGCAAGGAAAGTGTGGGAAGTGTTGGAAATTTTGAGAGCAGCAGATCTAATATTTGGAATCATCTTCATAATGGCTCTTGGCTCATGCCTTTTACAACCAATACTTATCCCCTCTATGCCCAATTGGTGTCTCTCAATCAACAAGTTCCATTTAACAATCATCCTCTTTATTGGCCACCATAGAAGTATAATGTTGAACATAACCCAAATAGACTGAATATCAAGCATCTTACCTTTGGAGAAGATTGTGATCATTGCCAATTGATCTTTCATCCATAGAGCCTTGGCAACATTAAGATCTCCTTCTTTAATGCCTTGAAATTCCCTCTCTTCTTCTATAGTGAACTCCCCCATTAAATGCTCCCAATGCAGGCTACATGTTTTGCTGATCCCTCCAAGATCCGTGATATAGAAGTCCCTGCATATCCCTTGTTCATGTAATGTGGTGACCAAAAGCTTTGCTCCATGATGCTAGGAATTTTTATTGTCTCATAAACCATGAGACCTCCAACTTGCTTGAAGCTAGATACCCAAAACGCCATCCCAATCTTAGTCACAAAATCTTGAACATCAAAATGACACCTATTTTGCTTACCTTCATCTAGCATCAAGCAACCTGAGGTGACCATCTTTGTTTGGCCATCACCCACAATCCTGTCTTCAAGTGTGGTACTTAGGTCCCAAGAGTGATCTATGAACTGTGAATCTTGATTTTTCACAATGTGGTTAGAATGCACAACCAACCTTGTAAGATCCTTCATCAAAGTTAAACAATCTCCCGGATCCCATATCACACTGTATAGGCTGTTTTGGACAAAAGAACCTTTGTACCCTTCCACATTTTCCATATGATAGCACAACTGAGATAGATCTGTACTATTATCTCCATACCTTGAGCTGAAATGATAGAGGTGATTAGAGTCCTTACCTTCCGTGTCCATGTTGGCCTCTCCTAGACTCATCATGTGCACACCAGAATTTTTCTTCTCAGGATTACAAATTAGCCAATCAATGAACTCGTTAATCTTGGAGCAAAGGAGCTCAAATGTTTCTTGGTCAACCTCTATGGAGTTTTCTCCTCTTGTTTCAGTTATAAATTATAATCTTCATCCCTTCACTATCATTAGGTTTTCATGATATACTTGCAATTCTTTTTCGTGGCACTCAATCTCAAACAACCCAATCACATCATCACATCTAATATGCTGCATAGTGTTGTATGGTCCCATACACTCTGAATCATCATAATTACATGATGCATTTATGTCCATACCTTGAATTTGGGTTGATGTTTCTTGGACATTATTATCTTCCATCTTTGAGGTGTCCTCTTGTTTTATAGCTTGAAACTCTGATCCTTCTTTCTGCTCCACTATCATCACGTCTTCCTTGACCCCCTCTTGTACTGCTGAAATCTTCTCTACTCCAGGTTCCCCCCTTGTTGCTTTTGAAAATTTCTCTTCTTTTCCCATTTGTCTCATGTAGTCATAAAGTCTCCATTCACTTGGATTTATCCAATTCAGATAACCCAAATAATCCTTAAAAGAAAATACAGATTTAATCTGATTTGATAGCCCTATATATTCCTCCAAGATTTTGCTGGCTTCAGATATGTACCTTTTTTGATCCAATCGTTCCATTTCAAAATTCTTCTTACACAGCTGCTCCTTATATCTTCTTCTCCTTCGCCCATTTGTCTAAAGCTCAAAATATTCAGTAAAGGTTAGGTCTTGATGAATGTCTGATCATAGGTTCATATATTTAGCATGCCATTTTGCCACTTCTTCAGTAGGTTCTACCAATTGTCGTAATGGCCTTAGATCCATAGCTTTGTCTTTTCATGAAGCTGCAAACTTTTCATAGGCTAGCAGGAAGGTGACTCCGATACCACGGTAATGTCCTAGGGTTTGTATGCCAACTTCAGAAAAAAAAGCCACAGAGCTAGGGTTTGAATTTTTAAAATAATATGATGAGTGAACAGTAGCTAAACTTCAACGATTTAAAGTGGTGCATAAGTTACTATCATCAAAATTACACGCAACAAAGACAATGTACAACAATCAACACTAACAGTTCTGATCCAGCAAATAAGTTGGTAATCACTGAAATTATACTGCAGCAAATTAAATTTAGAAATAGAGATCTCTTGTTCATCAATCAATTTTGAATTACAAAACCTGATTTGCAATAATCCCTTCAGCTGATGTAATTGCCTAGGCTTTAGGCAGGACTGCTAACTACACGATCGACATCCTGTGTGCTGCTTGGGTAGTGAAATGTCAACAAAGGCTTTAATCAACCACTTTCAATTCAGATCTGGGTAGACCCACTGAGATCTAGGCAAATACCCTAATGATTGGGTTAGAAGACAGCTATGATATGGTCTGGTATAGGCTGCTATAGAATCCTGGAACCCTGCTGTCTGCTACAATGGTGATCACCCAGTCCCAACAACATTATTACTCTTGGGGCCCAACAATATTGATTAGATTTGGCTGTCCCTGCTGTTCGCTTCTTCCTTGAGCTCGCACAGCCTTCAAAATTATGTCCTACACCCTTCTTCCAAGTCCGCCAGCACTGCAACTCTGAGGAACAGCTATTGATAATGGCCAGTTGGAGAAATTGGAGGCTTATGGTGTAGATGTTGTGTAAACCCTCCCCAATCTCTGTGAATGGCGAGTAGACCTAGTCAAAGTACTCTGGTTGGATTAGATACAAGTTTCAGATCTGAAAGAATTCGTAGGATACGAGGAAATCAGCAGGATAAGGTTAGGGTTTTCATCCTAACCTTAGAGAGCAGCCAGAGTTTGTGTCCCAGCTTACACTCCTTGAGAAAAACTCTCAAAAATCATGCCAATCTCAAGATCCCTCTCAAAATGGCGCCCAAGCAATATAAATACCTTTTTCCATGTTTAGGTCGGCCCTAAATTGGTGCCCAGAATTTAAGTTTAAAAATAGGAGCTTAAAAATTTAAAATTTAAAATTATTTATTTTTTAATTCAGCCGCCCAAAATTAAGTTTATTTATTTAATATTCAAATTTATTTATTTGAAATATTATTATTATTATACTATTTTAAATATTTATTAAATTCAAATTAGTGTTTAAAAACACTGATTACTGCCATGATTTGTGAATAGGGCTTAGGGCTCGTTGGGGACATGACACTAAACTTGTAAAATTTGTGTTTTCCTTCCTACTCCAAATAATGACCTCTTGAACTATCATCCCCCAAAATGCGTCCTGCCATCCCTGTATTGGAATCACCGTGGAACATGTATGTTGCTTGTAAATCTATAAGTCCTGTACATGGTACATGTTTTCTAAGGAAAAGTTGTGCCATGATGCCTAAAAGAAACGAAGAATTTTTTTGTCAAGTTCAATTGAATTTTTTGGTCATGAGTACTTCTTTATAGCCATTAGAATCTTGTGCCAGTTATTCAATCATTATCAGGAATAAGTTAGATGCCCATGACATATATAGTCTAATACTGAGATATATTGTCATTATTAGTGACAAGTCAGTTACCCATCAATTATGTAGCTAGTTATGCCATAATCATTATAAATGAGAGTCACAATAAATTGACCGTACAAGTAACAAAAGTAATATATCGGGTAAAAACTAGATATGCAAAGGAAACTGACCCGCATATGGCAAAAGGGATCAATAAGGATAGTATGCCATAGAAGGCCTTTATGGCTTGAATGCAGTGATATTTTGAGAACTGTTTATAGAAGTATTGATGACTGTTTGGGGATAAATGCAATACCTATGTTGCCGGTTTGGGTTTGGCAGTTTACATCTTTACTGTTTTTTTCCCTGGGTTTGGTATGGCTGGGTTCAGCCATAATCTAGAGAGAGAGAGAGAGAGAGAGATTGCCAAAATGTCCAAAATTCAATACAGAACACAGCTGATAGTTGATAATTCAATGTCAATTAATGATATCAAGTTTCCACAGTCCATAATGCTGTTCATTGTTATTTCTGGATTCGATTGTGTTGGAGCTTTTGCATCAAATTAAAGATGACAATGCCAATTGTCATACATTAAAGATACATAAAAATGGTGTATATTAGCACATTTGCACATGTAAATCAATAGAAATGATCATATTGCTCTTCATCAAGGGCATCAATGTCATCAGTAGGTTTGTTGGAAGGGAAAGCAGCACTGGTGCCACTCTCACTAGCTGCTCCATGCAAATGACACTGTGTAACAGCTTCCTGCTCCACATCCTTGATCAAGACTAAGGAAAGTTGTTAATTAGGGATAGGGTTTTTTCTTTTCTCATTAAAAAATATTTTGTTTGGTCCTAGGAAGATTCTCCCTGAGTTCGCCCAAGTTTGTCCTGCCCTGGGCCTTTGGATTCAGCTTGGGTAAGTCTGAACATGCCCAGGCTGAATCTAAAGGGCTTGGGGAGCACCCTAGGCAAACCCAAGCTGGACCTGGATTGGGATTAGAATCCCTTCCAGACTGGTTTGGGTTCTGCCAGGGTTTTCGTAGAACTCAGTAACATAGTGCAATACTCATGGTATTCAGTTAGATTAGACCTGAGTTTGTATCCATACCTTTTCTTGAAATTTTCCTTCTTACTGATTATGAAGTAGTTTTGTGTAGCTTCTCTACTTAGTTTACAGAGATGAAAATGGAGTGGTATTAAAACCTACTAAATGGATTTTGTTTCTGGGACATATTATCTGTCTCAAAATTTCAGGTTTTCATTTCCAAATGTCAAGATTTTTTCTTTGTAAATTAAGATCTCTATGATCAGAAGCCACACTTGAAATTTTTGCTTTTAGGATTCAATACATTCCTAGATCTCTAATATGAGAAAAGAGCACATTATTGAATTGGAATTTGGATGCCAAATAATAATTGTTCCTCCTTATAGGTATCTGTCTGATGACATATTTTAAGCACTCCAACTGCTTTGGGGCTAAAAGAATTCAAGCTAGGTATCTGTCTAAGGACATATTAGGACTTGCCTTGTGGGTTGTCATAGTGCCTGAATGAAAAGATGCACTTTTACGTTAGATTTGTGTGATAGAATGTCTTAGTCAATAATACTTCTATATTGTCGAAAGAATCTTGTGTAAGCCATGAAATCATTTAGGAATATAGGAGGGAACTCTGTTGAAAACTAATTTCTTAAGCAGAAAAAGTCAGATTCATTCTCACATACTAGGAGGATAATGGCTTCTGCCATGGGTGGGTGTGAGCGCAATCAGGCAGCCAATTAGGTTGCTCCTAGGAAGAAGTTAGTTGTGGATCAGTTTTGTATCCATGTAGTCAATTATGCATTTATAATTATCATTATGAATAAGTTTGTTATCCATTAGTTATTTTGCCAACTATGCAATCATTATTAATAATATGTTAGATATCGTTTATGCAGTGATCACTAGGAATAAGTTAGTTACACTATGTTGACATTACAAGTGGCGAAATGAAAGTGTGATAAAAATTGATGACATTAAGGAATGTGATGTTTGAGCAGAAAAAAGTCAATGAGGGGAATCTTTTGACCTCAAATGACTATCTTTTGGGGAATGCTTATAAGAATCTTGAGGAATGTTTCAGGGCCAAGTGCAGTGCCCATATGGCTTTTGGATTAGGATTGAGTTGGTGTTCAAACTTCTTAAGAAATCTTCTTCAAGTACCCTATGTATTATCTAAATTTTTTATTTGATGGAAATGAAGTTCTTTTCTGCAGCTTCAGTTATTTTAGTGTTGTCCTTCATTCACTCAGTTTGGTTTGTTATGCAATACTCTAGTTTCAGTGCAGATATTTAGTTTTTAAATACTAATTGTTTTAGATTCAGTTCGATTCCAGTCTTATTCATATCCTTTTGAATGGTTCTGATCTGATTAAGATTTTTTTTTGATGAATTAGTGTTGTATATAATTTTTTGTATGAAGAAGTATATTACACCATATCTACAAAAAATGGTGGGTGGAATAAATCACACCTCAAAGTCTAAACTGCTAAGCTTTAAATGAGCATATCAAAAGACACAGACAACATGCAGCTAAACTGTTAAGCAACTAGAGTTATAGAACCAGCAAGAGGCAGAGGCAGGTCATGGTCATCAGGCTTGTCACAGCCATCAGGGAGGTCTTGGCCATTTGTAATTGGTTCCCAATTTGTAATGGTGCATTCTTCATTAACTTGTTCTTCATTTAGGGGGAGAAATACCCAAATCTAGGCAAGGAAATTTGCTGTTATATGGCCAACTAGGAGCACCCCTGTCATGGGATTGAGAAGAGGCAGAATGTGGATGGGAGTGCTGAGACCAACCGTGAGCACTAGGACCTTGGAATTTGTGCTAATGTGGCTGAAAACAATGAGAATCGTTTTTTTGGGCATTCTGACTATATCCACACTGTTACCCTCGAGGAGGGGGCTGACACTTGTTGGGAGGAAGAGGTCAGTTGGACACTAGCAATTGTACAAGGTGCATTACCCCATTGGTCAAGAAGCACTTGTAAGTGAGCAAATTCAAAAACGACTATATTATCTTGAACTTGTATTTGCATTAGAAGATTAGAGCAAATCATGGATTTAGTATACACAGAAATGAATATATAGCTGTTCTTGAAAAGAGAGTTGAATTTCTATCTTTTCAAATTTTGAACAATATTTTTACTCTAAAAGCATGTCATATTTGGGTAAACTTTGTAGGAATTCCAGACCAATCCCCCAAAATAATCATATACTAGGAAAAAGTCTATGGTTTGAAAGGCCTAAAAAGTCATGAATCCAATTCCAATCATATTGAGCTCTGGTGCAAAACCAAGAAAGATGCTTAAGAGTTTCTTGGTGTCCACAAAAAATACGAGGATTGACAACTCCCAAATGAATCAATTTGGATCCAATAGAAAGATCTTAGTAAAGAATACACTAAGCAAAGTGAGCAACTTTTAGTTAAAAAATGGCCGACCAAACAATGGAATTTGTGTTGCCATTAGCTAGCTGAAGATTACAGTGCCCATTTGTTATCAACATTTTGCACCATATGCAAATGTGGAGAGAGCCAATCATATCCTTTGTGAGGTTTGTAATTGCAAAATGGGGTATCAGGATACCATTTCTAATCTTTCCACAAAGATTTAAAACTCCTCACCCCAATTTTGTGCAACATTTCTAGAGGAATAGAATCAACAATAGTCTGAAAGGGATGGAAGTTTCGAGTGGTGAGTTTGTATTTAGATTTGACCTCAAGCTAAGACAATAGTTTTCTGGTGGTCCTTGAAAAATGTTGTAGAAGAATCTTAATGCCTCCATTAAAAAGTTTTAGGGCCCAAACTCAAGGAACCTTGCAAGAGGTGTATCTTGACAAGTGATCACAGAAGACCACCAAAGGGCTTGCTGATTTATAGATAATATATTATGAAAATCATTACCTTTCCACAAAAGCCATGGCTTGATAGCTTTCCAAGCCTTCTATATGCTTTTCGAATAAACATGCTCTAAATCTAAACAAATTCCTTCATGATTAGAATAGAATGAAATCCTAGATCTCTCTAGGCTTTACAACCATGAGGAGCACTAGAAGAATTACAATAAAAAAGTAGGACTTCTAGGCTTCGTTCCCCCTCTAGGGCTCTTATAATCCACTTAGCACACAAAGCTAAACCTTGATGTTGAATTCCAATGAGGCTAAGCCCACCAAAGTCATGAAGGAGATATTAGAACTATGGGGCAACCCTATGAAAACCTTTTCCTTGCTCGAAGAAAGCCAATAAGAAATCTTTTAAAAGTTTCTCAAGCTTTTGAGGGCACCTGACAAGATGAATGGTAAACATGGGTAGTAGCTAGAACATTAAAACAAACTTGGAGTTTTCTTATGAGAGAAAGTAGTTTGGTGATCCAATAAACCAACTTCTTTTTAACACAAGCAATGATATTTTGCCACAAGGAAGAGGGAGAAGCTTGAAAGGCAAAAGGGATGCCAAGAAATCTAAAAACCTTTCCATGATCTATCCATTTCCAACCAAAAGAATTGAGCCAATCAAGCTGAGTTAAGAAGGATTGCCTATAGCATTGGGTTTTCTATCATTGAGTACTTAGACCTCAAAGCTAAACAAAAGGTATCTAGACACTGGAGAGTTTGTTTGACATTATCTTCATCTTTGAGGAGCATGAGAAAAGAGTCATTGGCAAAGTAACCATTGATAAGCTTTTGGGTGGAATTGGGAAGGTTAATACCTTTAACTAGATTTTGCAAAATTGCATTGGCCAAAAGGTAGGGGCAATAGGAAATCCCTGCTGTATGGATTGAAAAGCCCCAAAGAGTAAGATTGATGGCCATTGATGGTGATTCAAGATTTAAAACAGTTTTTTCTGGTTAGGATAGTGGATTCAGTTTTCCAAGTATTATAATGAAGTGGTATTATAGTAATTGGTTTTTTGTTTCCAAAACATCATATCATAGACACAAAAATTTCAGATTTCTGTTTCCAGAATTCAATAATTTTTTGTTTCAGAAATTTAGATATCTATTTCAAAAATAGATATTGGGTTTTAGATCCGTGTTGTGGGATTGTGTATATTGGGAGATTTTTTATTTGTGCTCATTAAATTTTGACAATATTAAGGTTTTTTTGTTCTCACATTGTGAAAATGATGAATTTGTAAGTGTGTTTATTTTCTCACTTTATCGGTGATGGTTCTGATTGGCCAAGCAGGATTTTGGACCACACTTCCTTTTATTTGATCCACTTGTTTCTTGTGGGCATACACTATTGTATTACGTTGCTGGTCTCTAGACTGGGTGAGGCATTAATCAACTTTTGTTTGCATATTCTCGGAATAAGAGTTTCTTCTAGTGACCTCGAGTATAGGTTTGTTATGAATTGTTGGAAAGGTCTTGCAGTGTTCCATTGTATATATTGTGTGATTATGGCACTCATTTATTACTTAAAGGCTTAGTGGCCTGTAATGTCCTATTTAATTCCTAAATGTCTGCAGCCTATGCTTCAAAATAAATCAATAAAGATAATTAATATTACTCCAAACTGGCATTAAATAAAGATTAAGTTGTTAAGAATGGTCAACCAACATATGAAAGGTTGTGTCCCTTAAGCAAGATAAGGTATATAAGGAAGGTAGATCTAGAAGGAAAGGCAAGGGTGAGGAATTATTAGGACTGATTACAAGTAATAGACAGCAGCACTAACAAATTGACTTATTTAAAATTAAATTATTATTCTCCAAGTGCAGTGATGAAGAATTGTAACTATTGAGATAAAGAGGTGTGACTCCCTCAAACTTGAGATATAAAAGGGAGATCATTTCATTTGAGAAAGGGATCCATAACATCATTCAATCAATCAATTAAGAATAAATATGATGCGACTCCTAATGTGTAAGTTTGTGACTCTTAATGTGAAAGGTGGTGACTCTTTCAAATATGAAAGGTTGTGACTCTTTCAAATATGAAAGGTTGTGACTCCCTCAATAATAAGATATAAAAGGGAGATCATTCCTTGTGGAGAAATCATCAAATCAAGTGGTGATTGGAAAAAGGAAAATAAGCAATTGGAATAAGATATCTATTGGAAATAAATATTGTTTCAACAAGAATATTTTTGGTAGATTCCTTTAGCAATCTATTTTTTGAATTTGTAAAAGTGTTTTGCAAATAGGGAGGTGGATTGACCTTTCGAGTTCATGAGAGTTGACGTACCGACCTTTCCTTCATCAAGCATGCCACCCTAGGATGGAGTGCTTGTGGGCCGAGAGGCGTATGAGTGCTCCTAGGCTTGTTAAGGAAGGCAATCTTCATGCATCTTATCAAGCACGCCACCTTGAGATGGAGCACTTGTGGGCTAGGAGGCAAATGAGTGCTCTTTTGGGCTTGATCAAGGAGGATGGAGTGCCTCCAAGGTGGACTGAGGGATGGAGTGGACCTGAGATCTTGCCATGTTTGTGGGCTAGGAGGTGGATGAGTGCTCCTGGGATTGAGGGTCTTCTCTAGTACACCACCCCGAGATGGAGTGCTTGTGGGCCGGGAGGCGTATGAGTGCTCCTAGGCTTGAGGGTCTTCTCAAGTACACCACCCGAAGATGGATGGACAAGGATCCACCCATGCTCTCGCAATACAAGGACAACCATCCTTGAGATTGCGGTTTGCAAGTACTTCAAGTGAATTCCTAACATAATTGGCTATAGGAATATGCTTTGGAATAACCATTAATGAGGTTAAGATATTTTTGAATCCAAATGTTAATGATGCTATGAACTATAGATCTAACTATTATGATGTTTTAGGTATGATGTATTGCTCTCAATATTATAATATTTTTTGTTAATTTGAATATAACCATAAAGTTTATACTTGTTATTACTAATATCAGTTTTTAGTGATTATAATTGTTTTGCAGGCCTAAATTTAAGAATATCCCAAAAGGCAACATTACATGGCCTTAAGAGTTTACATAGCAGTCATAATCTTGGATTTTAACATAACTCCATTTCTAAAAACTCATTGTCTTTACTGGGGTCATTGTTACCATGTTTGGTGAACCAAAATCCCCGAGGATGGAGTCATGCATGAGGTAAGTATACAATCTCTTAGATGGTGACATGAATACATCAAATATAACTTTAATCGCACGGATGGAGGCATTGATACAATCTTGTGGATTGTTGTATCACTAAATGAGATGTATCATTTAACCAATAACCCCATGGATGGAGCACAACTAAATGAGATATAGCCAGTAGTCTCATGGATGGAGGCATGAGTAATTAGCTAACAGTCTCATGGATGGAAGCATGAGTGATAAGCCTACAGTTGCTTGGATGATATCAGTGTTGATCATGATATGTGGCCAATAATCCTTTGAGGATGGTAGTAAGGTTGCATGCTAAGAATAAATGAAGTGAGCATTTACTATTTTTTACTGTTATCTTGTTTTATAATTCATGATGGGAGCAGAGATGGTGTGTGTGATGTCCCCTCGCTAGACAGTTCTCGGGAACAGTGTGTTAGCCCTTTATTGGACCCTTGTGGGCTAGCCAGTTTGGTTAGAGGGTCAGTGATATTTTTTGGAGAGTTTGATCGTTCTGGTTTTCAGAGCCCAGTGACTGGTTCACAACAGGCATTGGCATTTCAGGAGTTCATAGCTTCTAACGGCACAAGAATATTCTGAGTTTTGAGCGAGTTATGGAATTTTAAGTGATTAAGTTAATTATTTAACTTAATGCCTTTTTATTAAAGTCACATCGACTTTAATATATTTTATATCACTTAAAATGTTCAAAAAGGAGATTTAATATTTTAATGACTTAAAATATTAAAAGTGCGCTCAAGTATTAAGTTTTGACTATTGAAAAGACTTAATAAAATATTAAAAGATTTAAATGATTGCAAACTGGCGTATCTTCTTGGAAATGCGTGCCATTTAGGTATAAAGCAATCTTTGGCAATAAAAACTCATCTTTGACAATTTCACTTTGCCTGGTGCTATTTTCCCCGTGCATTCTCCTGTGACCAGGGTTTGAACAATTTGTCCATTGAGGAACGATAACTCTTCAATGTTGAGTGCTTTTGAGGCTGTGAAAGATCAGCTGAATCAGTACAGTTGAGAGCTTCATACAGAGGTTCTACAGATACAGACAAAGATTATATATATTCAGATTTCTTGTTGTTTGCAAATAAATGAGGGTTTCTTCTTGGTGGCGCATCCTCCTTCAGAGTCAGAGGCTTCCAGCAGAGATTCTTTGCATTCTTTCCTTGGCCGTACGACCTACCTTAGATATTGTGCCTTTAGAAAGGCGTGTGAAGGGTTAGGCTGAAACGCCTCCCTTTTGTGTGATTTTTGTCTTCTATCATTGGCGTCCAGCTGTTTCAGAGGATTGTATCCAGTTTCAAGGCAGGAGAAATCACATCTGGAGATTTGGCGTGCTTATATGCTTGATTTCACCATTTCCGGCTGTCAAACTAGCAAATTCTTTAATTAAATAATCTGGAGATATTTCAGTATGTTTATTAGTCTTAATCTATTTGTTGAAGTTAAATAATATCTTCTATACTTTCTTTTTGAAGAAATTAGTGCAAATTCACATTTTATGAGCATTTATGATGTGCGCCCCTTCTCTTCTGTCTATGAAGAATTCTCTAGAAAACTAAATACACCTAAAGACTTAAGAAAATTGGGGTTTTGAGTTGAGAGCCAGCAGGGCTCATCACAGTGGTATCAGAGCTTATTAATCCTGCTAGCTTGTGGGAAAAACATTTCTATGTGGCCACACCAGAATAGGTTTGACAAGTACTATGCACGCAAGGGTCCCAGAAATCAGCGAAATACTTTTGAACCATTTCAGGCCCCTCCATTGGACGAACAGGAAGAAGATTTTGATTTTGATAATATGGCTGAAAGGAATGATGATGCTCGTCTTAATGACGAAGACAGGGATGCTAGAGAAGTACTGAGGGGAATGGTGGCTGGTCAAGAACACGTGGCAAACATCCTTCAGCAACTTAGCACCAATGTGCAAAACTTGACAGTTCAGAGGAGGCCGAATATTGATCAAGATCAGGAAGGTAGCATTCATGGAGAGCATCACAGGAATATAGCTCTAACACGCACCTTTGAGAGAGCCACACGCCCTACTTTTGTCAGAAATGACGCTGAGGAGGAAGAGGAGGTGGAAGAAGGTGGTGAGGGAAACTTTGCTGACAACATCCTAGCTATGCATGATGAATGGGATGCAATGCCTCCACGAGTTAAGGATCACCTTAACTTTGATCGTTTTATGAGTCAGAAAAGAGAACACACCAGGAACAGGAATGATAGGAGGCCTAGATACAAAAATAATGATCTACGACAGGCTACCAATAAGCTTACCTTAGCGAACTATGATGGCAGTGGCAGAGTTACAGCACGTGCCTGGGTGAGTAAATTGGATACATTTCTGACACTACGTCCTATGCCAAAGGAAGATGCTATTAGATTTGCAGCCCTACACCTTGATGACGTGGCACATGACTGGTGGATTCATGGCATGGCTACTCTTCACCATGATCAGATTACCTCATACCAGGAGTTTACTGATAGATTGGTAGAGAGGTTTGATAAACATGATCCTGAATTGTTCTTCAGGGATCTAGCACAGTTAAAACAATTGGGTAGCTTGGAATCGTACATTGGAGAGTTCCAAAGACTATCTGTAATGGTGACAGGCATTTCAGAGAGAAGGCTGATCATATTGTTTATTGAGGGGTTTTTCGAGCCCATGAAAGGTTGGATAAAGGCATCTGATCCACCTACCTTACAGGAGACCATGAGGAAAGCTCGCAGTATGGAGCTCACTACACCTCGTAAGCAATTTGGCACCAAACCTTCTTCCTCCTACACTGAGAACAAATTTGATCCAAAGAAGGCTAATAATACTGATCAAAAGAAAAGATTTGCAGCTCCATTAGATCGGGATACAATGAATGATCTACGTAGAAGGAAGCTCTATTTTTACTGTAAAGGTCCATATGACTTCAATCATGATTGTCCCCTCAAGCCTAAAGGGCAAAACAGGAACATGGAATGGTTTTATGAGGGAGAAACATTGACTGATTTTTTTGATCAGCAAGCTGCTATCTATGACACAGATGAAGAAAAGTCAGAAAATGAGGCAGAGATTGAGGTAGAAAGTGAGCTACAGGAGGCTCATATGTCCAACATGCAGAGAGAGGGTTCTTTCAGGCTCCGTGGGTTCTTAGCGGGTCAAAGAGTCATATCTCTTTTGGACATAGGTGCAACCCACAATTTTATTGATTCACGGTTGGTGGAGAAAAGGGGAATTCAAACGCAGCAGTTTGAAGGCATTCGTGTGAAGGTTGCAGATGGACACACTCTCACCTATGAGAGGATGATTCTTGATTTACCATTGAAACTCAACAATTTTGAGTTTAAGGCAGATTTTTATGTTGTGAACATGGGAGGAACGGATATAGTTCTTGGCATGAAGTGGCTTCATGCTATAGGAGATTTCACACTTAATCTGCGTGATATGGAGATGAAATTCAAAATTGATGGCACGAATCATGTTCTTAAAGCTATCAAGGACAACAATCTAAATGAAATTTCACTCCGAAAAATGGAACGTTTGATTCAACATGATATGGTAGAATGGGCTGCTGAGTGCAAGTTAATGCCTTCACAGTTAGAGCAGCAAGCTTCTCCTTACCATCTGGATGTATAGGAACTCCGAATCAAACATGCAAAGGTTTTCAGTGCTATTCCACCAGGTAGACCTCCTGATAGAGGTATTGAGCACATCATTGAGTTGGATGAGGGCACGAAACCTATTATGATCACTCCTTATCGGCACCCCAAACGTTTAAAAGATGAAATTGAGAAAACCATTAAGGAACTTTTAGCTATGGGGCACATTAGGCCGAGTAAGTCACCCTTTGCTTCATCAGTTGTTTTGGTGAAGAAAAAGGATGGTACACTTAGGATGTGTATTGACTACAGGATGCTTAATAGGAAGACTATTAAGAACAGGTATCCTATTCCGCGGATAGATGAGTTGATAGACGAGCTTCATGGAGCTTGCTATTTCTCGAAGATTGATTTGAGGACTGGTTACCATCAGATCAGGGTCAGAGAGGAGGATATTGAGAAAACCGCATTCAGGTGTCACTGTGGACATTATGATTTCTTGGTTATGCCATTCGGCTTAACCAATGCACCAGCTACATTTCAGTCTACTATGAACAGGGTTTTCCATCCTCTCTTGAGGAAATTTGTTTTGGTGTTCTTCGACGACATCCTGGTTTACAGCAAATCATGGGAGGAACACATGGTTCACTTAGATGAGGTATTGGGTATACTTGACAGGGAGTCCTTGTACGCCAAGGAGTCCAAGTGTGCTTTGGGCATGGCTGAGCTTTTGTATCTGGGTCACATTATCAGTAGAGAGGGAGTCAGCATGGATCCAGAGAAAATTCGAGCTATCATTGATTGGCCTACACCTGAGACGTTGACACAACTTAGGGGGTTTGTAGGATTGTGTGCCTTCTATCGTCGACATGTTGCGCCACTAACTGATTTGACTAAGAAGGGAGCCTTTGTGTGGACACCTCTTGCACAGGCATGCTTTGAGAAGTTCAAACTTCTTATGACTACTTGTCCAGTATTGGCTTTGCCGGATTTCGCCAGACCATTTGAGTTACATTGTGATGCCAGTGGTGAGGGTATTGGTGCAGTTATCATGCAGGATCGACACCCTATAGCTTTTGAGAGCAGGAAGCTCAGAGGTCCTGAACGGAGTTTCAGTATCTATGATAAGGAAATGTTGGCCATCATGCATGCCATGGCCAAATTCAGGCAATACTTGATTGGTAGTAAATTCAGTGTTAAAACCGATCACAATAGTCTGAAACATTTTCTTGGACAGCGAGATTTGAACGAAAGGCAACAAAAATGGGTCAGCAAACTTCAGTCCTATGATTTTGACATTGCCTATGTCAAGGGCACTCAGAATGTGGTTGTTGATGCTTTATCTCGCCGTCCTCACTTGAGCTCCATTTCACTGATTTCAGAGGACTGGAGACACATGATAGTGGCAGAATATGCTAAGAATCCTTGGGCTTCTAGCATAGTGGATGGGACAGTACAGGATGACAAATACTCACTTGTGGATGATCTTATCATTTACAAAGGGAGGATATTTCTTGTCCCAGGTTCTGAGATGAGGGGCACAGTATTGAGGTCATTCCATGATTCACCGATGGCAGGACATCCCGGTTACTTTAAGACCTACAGGCAGGTACGAGAGAGATTCTCTTGGAAGGGACTCAAATCTTTTGTTCTTCAGTATGTCAGGGAATGCCTTGTTTGTCAGCAGAACAAGCAAGAACATACATACCCTGCAGGTTTACTTCAGTCGCTTCCTATTCCTGAGAGGAAGTGGGAATGCTTGTCTATGGACTTTATCACGGGCTTGCCAAAAGCTCAAGGGAAAGACAACATTTATGTGGTAGTAGATCGGTTGATGAAGTATGCACATTTCTTCTCAATCACTACTACACACACAGCTACTCAGGTGGCGGACTTGTTTTTCCGTGAGGTATTCAGATTGCATGGATTGCCTCGAAGTATAGTCAGTGACAGGGATAGCAGATTTTTGAGTAACTTCTGGCAGGAGTTATTCAAACTTTGCGGTACAGAACTCACTCCGAGCACCAGCTACCACCCACAGACAGATGGGTAGACAACGATAGTCAACAAATGGGTGGAGGGATACTTGAGGAACTACAGTTTAGGACAGCAGAAGGAATGGGTGAAGTGGTTATACCTTTGTGAGTATTGCTATAATACCACTCATCATATGAGTATTCGGATGACACCATACCGAGCATTATATGGATATGATGCTCCGAGCTTTCTAGACTTATTGCTGAGTGACAGTAGGGTACCTAGTGCTAGTGATTTGTTGCAGAGAATCAGGACATTATGAGAGCACTTAGGGAGAATATTCAGAAAGCTCAAAATCAGCAAAAACAATATGCTGATTAGAGGCGAGTGGAGAGATCTTCTGAGATCGACGTTTTGGTGTATCTGATGCTACAACCTTATAGGCAGTCCACCCTTCGTAAGAAGGGCGCCGAGAAACTCAAGCCACGATATTATGGACCATTCAGGGTTGTCAGACGTGTTGGTGAAGTGGCTTATGAGTTGGATCTACCAGTGAACAGTAAAGTTCACAATGTGTTCCATGTGTCGCGCCTCAAGAAGGCGTTGGGACAACACGTAATTCCTTCTATTGATTTGCCACCCCTGGATGATGAGGGGAAATTGGTTTTGATACCTGAGGCCATTCTGGACTCCAGAGAGTGTCATCTTCGGAGGCGGGTTATCAGGGAATACTTGGTTAAGTGGAGGGATCTATCGGCAGAGGATGCTACTTGGGAGAGTGGCAGTATTCTTCAACATCCGGCTTTGAGTTTGCTTGTGGACAAGCAAATTCGGGGAGGGCGGACTGTGATGTCCCCTCGCTAGACAGTTCTCGGGAACAGTGTGTGAGCCCTTTATTGGACCCTTGTGGGCTAGCCAGTTTGGTTAGAGGGTCAGTGATATTTTCTGGAGAGTTTGATCGTTCTGGTTTTCAGAGCCCAGTGACTGGTTCACAGCAGGCGTTGGCATTTCAGGAGTTCACAGCTTCTGACGACACAGGAATATTCTGAGTTTTGAGCGAGTTATGGAATTTTAAGTGATTAAGTTAATTATTTAACTTAATGCCTTTTTATTAAAGTCACATCGACTTTAATATATTTTATATCACTTAAAATGTTCAAAAAGGAGATTTAATATTTTAATGACTTAAAATATTAAAAGTGCGCTCAAGTATTAAGTTTTGACTATTGAAAAGACTTAATAAAATATTAAAAGATTTAAATGATTGCAAAATGGCGTATCTTCTTGGAAATGCATGCCATTTAGGTATAAAGCAATCTTTGGTAATAAAAACTCATCTTTGAAAATTTCACTTTGCCTGGTGCTATTTTCCCTGTGCATTCTCCTATGACCAGGGTTTGAACAATTTGTCCATTGAGGAACGATAACTCTTCAGTGTTGAGTGCTTTTGAGGTTGTGAAAAATTAGTTGAATCAGTACAGTTGAGAGCTTCATACAGAGGTTCTACAGATACAGACAGAGATTATATATATTCAGATTTCTTGTTGTTTGCAAATAAATGAGGGTTTCTTCTTGGTGGCGCATCCTCCTTCAGAGTCAGAGGCTTCCAGCAGAGATTCTTTGCATTCTTTCCTTGGTCGTACGACCTACCTTGGATATTGTGCCTTTAGAAAGGCGTGTGAAGGGTTAGGGTGAAACGCCTCCCTTTTGTGTGATTTTTGTCTTCTATCATTGGCGTCCAGCTGTTTCAGAGGATTGTATCCAGTTTCGAGGCAGGAGAAATCACATTTGGAGATTTGGCGTGCTTATATGCTTGATTTCACCATTTCCGGCTGTCAAACTGGCAAATTCTTTAATTAAATAATCTGGAGATATTTCGGTATGTTTATCAGTCTTAATCTATTTGTTGAAGTTAAATAATATCTTCTATACTTTCTTTTTGAAGAAATTAGTGCAAATTCACATTTTATGAGCATTTATGATGTGCGCCCCTTCTCTTCTGTCTATGAAGAATTCTCTAAAAAACTAAATACACCTAAAGACTTAAGAAAATTGGGGTTTTTAGTTGAGAGCCAACAAGGCTCATCACAGTGTGTATGGATGAATAGTAATACTATCAGATGCTCAGTTGCAAGGCATGGTTAGGCGATGGTTTCCACTTCTATAGACTAATCATGTTTTGGTAACTGACTTCTGTGGATGTGAGCGGCTGATTATATCATAGCCCTATATGCCTTTGTTGGGTATAGGACAGGGTGGGTCAATTTGTAACAGTGATATTAAGGCAGAATCAGATTTTCTTTATCCTCCCACATAATGATCAATAACAATTAATCTTAGCTGAAATAATCCAAGAATAATAAAGACAGTTGAGAATTAGAAAAAAATTAATTGGATATTGCAGAAAATCAGTGAGAAATGCATAACTAGAAGAACCTTTATAAAGATAAAGACAAAATTCTTTCCTCTTAAAAGAACAACACATGGCCTGGAAAAATCTTAAAGAGGAAATATCTATGAAATTGAGAAAAAGGGAAATCAAAGAATATCTTATTGAATGGCTATAAGAGAAGCAACTCTGGAAATTTTGGCATTTTGCTAGGTTTAGTGAGAACGGTGAGTCTTTTAAACGTGAGAGTGTTGCTCCATCCTTTATTAGGCATTCAATTCACAATGAAGTAATTAATAACATTTTCAAGAAATAGAAGATAGCCTCAGGAAAGAGACCATCAGGCTAAGAACATAGACCATGAAGATGATATTGTTCGAGATTACATGATAATGTAAGGAACCATAATTACATCTATTGTTAGAATACTTAACGTCGATGACACCAATTACTCACAACTAGTCAAATTGGGTTAAAAACCTTCACTTTCTCGTTTTTGGTAAACCTGTGTTGTCAGTCCTACTTTGATGACACCACCGAGTCACAATTAGTCAACTGGGTGAAAGACCTTCACTTTTGCTGTTTTGGTGAATTTGAGTTGTCTGTCCAACTTGCATTTAAGTTTCCCATTATTAAATTAATTTTGATAGGGCTGATCTGTATGATTTCAACCTATTTGAATTACATGTATTTATTAATTTTATTATTATTTTTTATATATTTGATCAATTAGAGACCCAATTGATCCATTATTCAGTCATGTTCCAAATGCAGTTGCCAATGTAGAAATGCAAGAGTACCGTACCTTCGAGTTTATTTCAGTTATGACACAATCAACAACATTTACCTTTTGAGTGTTTTGATGATATAGTTGCTGCCTTTGCCCCTGTGCTTACCAATTATATTTTGACCATTATAGTTTCTGCCTTTGCCACTGCATTCACTAATTATTTTTGGCAGATATAGTTGCTGCCTTTGCCACAGCGTAGACTTTTTGTTCATTGACCCTGTGCACTAGTGTTGACGTTTTTCCAAGTGAGTTCATTTGAGCATAAAGTTTTCAGTTGTATATTGATTGTTTGCTTGAATTATGAAGGAACGAAAATCCCATTGACTCTATTTGACCGTATAATTTTTTAATGTGCAAATATAGATCATCTACTTTTCGGGTTGAATTTTTGTGTAAAATATTTATTTTTGAGTTTGTGACCAACACTCTTAGAGTTTCGGGGCTGGGAATCTGTAGCCATCAATTCCATGTATATGGCACAACGGGTAGGCCAACAGTCATGGATATTGGCATGATTGATGAGCCAAGAATCTAAGTGGATTAAGGTATGTTTGAAATAAGCCAATAATATTATGGGTGACGACATGAGTAAAATCTGTTAATGATCGAATGACTAATTTTCATATATCCAAGTCTCATGGATGTAAGCATGACTGAAAATTATATGCTCCCTTGGATGATGCATGACTAAATGAGATAAAGCAAATGGTCTTATTGATGGAGGTTTGAGTGATATGCCTATGATATTGATGTTTATAATTTATGTATCCAACAATTCCATGAGGATAGTGGCAAGGGTAGAAAGAGAGTTCCACAATGAATGGTGGTAGGAAGAAATAAAAAAATGTAATGATATTTCTATATTGCAAAAAATTGTAATAGAGATAATTGTAATAATTACACCAAATGCACCTGGATTGAGTAAAATAGAACATATCTAAGATGTATATGAAGGCAGAGCTGCTTCAAGGTGGTGACATGCAAACAAGAATAACTAAAGAAAATGATAGCTCATGATGAAGTCCTTACTATAAATATGATTAGATTGGGACAACCACGTGGGTCCTAATAGAAAATATAGAAACTCCTAAAAGACTAGTGAAAGGCTATGCATGTTGTAAGTTGGCCATTTTATATTGATGCTTGTAATAAAAATTGTATTATTGGAGGCATAGGATGTCCTCCCCATTTAGAAAAGCATTTTTTTCAAAGCTGCCTAAAATGATCATGCCTTAGTAGGAGGATCTATATTTGATTAGTAATTTGGTAGACAACACACTTTTAAGTGTAGAAACTTAATGTGTTATAATTAATTATTGACACTTAGCCAAGGAAAAATGAATCCAATGAGCTTAAATATACTATAATGTAATTTAAAATTGATTAAAAATGAACTTTATTGATAGGAAGTTAGCGATATCTATGAAGAAGTGTTTGCTATGAAATTGCACTACCCTCTTTTGTATGGATGCCTCATTATATACAACCAAATTCTTAGAAAAATGAAAATACTCAAAAGGAAAAGATGAAGCATTCTACTTTTGGAATCCAAAAAATCTATTATGAATGGATGACGACAAACTTATTATGAAAGGTGCCTCAACCTTGTTCTTAATGTTAGGAATACAAAAAAATGCAATTTTTAGGCTATAAAATTGAAAAATTCGGTTTCTATGCTGTAGAGGTTTTTTGCCAAAATTAATATTTTGCATTGTAAAGTATTGGTTCTTTGATGTTTGGTATGTAAGTTTCTTCAAGCTATACAATATAAAAAATAAACATTTTGCATTGTTAAGTGACCTTTTTGATGAAAAGTTATGGCCTCCAAAAGTTAGGCCTCCCACATTAGAAATGCAAAATATTTATAACAAGTAAAAGAGCTATAAGAGGGAGTTACATTTGTTGACTAATTTATGTGTGTTATGACACATTACAAGACATCTTTGGATGAAGATAATGGAGCCAAATTAGAGCGCCCAAGTCAATGAGTGTATTAGGATGAACTTATGACAAGAGGAAAGAATATGTTATTTTTAGCTTGTGGGCACTACACTTTGGATGGTTTTAGCTCATTGTTTTATTATTACCATTTGATGTTTTCATGTATTGTTTCTATTTATCAAGGGTGTTTGAGATAGAGGTTTATATAGTGAGTTTTGTAGGTATTTTTATGTTATTATGATTATTCTAGATCTCTGGTTGGTGATATTCTTGTAATGACTTAGATTGTGGAAGTGTATTGCAAATTTCTATCATTGAATAATATATTGAGTTGCTTTGGAGTGGTATTTTTCTCTTGAAAATGTTTTTTGCACGTAAGTGACCATGTTATGGTATGTTTCTTTTGTGTTTATTTTCTTGTAATTGTGTGATTAGTTTAATTTTTGCACATATCTCTCATTTATTAGTGTAGGAAGCATATTCCACACTTCTATTTTCTTTCATTTTGTATTAGATTCTAATCACCTTAGATTATAAGTGTTAGGGACAAGGGCTTTTGGTACTCACCTTGGATTGAATGGAAGCTTGTGTAGAAAAAGGATCTTGTAAGAAAAATGAGTACATTGAAGATAGAGATAGAGAAGTTCTCGAGCACAAACTTTGATCTTTGGGAGATCTAGATGGAGGATATGCTCATGGATAGAGATATATGGGCTATACTTTTTAGATCCAAACCTACCACAATGAAATAAGAAGACTTAGACATGTTGGATTGAAAAGCTAAGGGTTTCATTAGATTGTGTCTGGCCGATTCAGTATGTTGGCTACACATGAAGGGAAAGCTAAATCCTTGGTAAACACGCTTTTCTTCAGAAAGAAAAATGTGTACCCTCAAGATGGAGGATGCGTTTCAATGGTTAAGCACATAAATGCTTTCAACATGACCATTATCCAATTGCACTCTATTGGAGTGAAGATCAAGGATTGTTGTATGATTTGTTATGTTCTTTGATAGACTTGTGGAATCACTTGGTGATGGCGATCATGAGTACTATCTCTAAATTCAAAATAGATGAAGTAGTTACATCATTAATTTCAATGAAGATGTAGAGAAAATCTTTTGAACTAGTTAAGGACGTCCTAGATATTTGTGGAAACTTGAAAGAGAAAGGCAAGAAGGACAAGAAGAAAGATAACTCTCGATCCAAATCTCTTGGAAAGACCAAGGCTAAATGTTGGAACTATAGAAATCATGGATATTTTAGAAGAAATTGCAAGGAGGGCATAAAGAAGAAGAGTGATTTTGTTGTTGAATTTGAAAAGTCCTTGTAGGATGATGGTGATACCTTCATCGCAATCTTGGCTACACATGCATTGATAGACTCCATTACCTCTTTCCACATGACCTCACATTAAGATTGGTTATCAAAATATGAAGAGTAGGATGTTGGGAAGGTGTACCTTGTGGATTATTATTATATGAAGATTGTTGGATGTGGAAGAGTCTTGATTTGATTCTTTGATGGATACGTGAAGGGGATCAATAGTGCGCTACATATTCTTGATTTGGCACATAACCTACTTTTTGTAAGTAAACTTAATTATTTGGGTTTGTAGGTTGTTTTCTTGAGTGGAAGGTGCAAAATGGTGAGACGGGCTATGGTGCTTGCTATGGATGTCCACATATGCACTCTATTTTAGCTAGATGCATGCACAAGTTTAGTGCAATAGCCCTTTTTGCTTTGATAGTGAAGAGATCTACAAAATCTACACCTTCACCATTGGAATCAACAATAGAGAAGTGTTGCAACAAAGAAGTGTTGCATCCACTTCTAATTATATTTTTAGTATACCAAAGGGTGTTTATGCATTGGAGACTACACCACCGTTCAAGAAGACAATATCATGACACTAGTAGATGGGCTACATAGCTAAGAAGGATCTAAGGGCCTTGAAAAATAAAAACCTTGTTGAAGGGTTAAATTATTGTAATACTCACTTTGATTTTTGTGAGCATTGTGTATATGGAAAACAAAATTGCATTTAGCTTTATTTAAGTTCTTATAAGTCTTTTGGGGTGTTGGATTTAATCCATTTTGATATATTTTGTCTTGTTAATTTATTTTCAATTTCTAAATTTCTATTTATCTATCTTTCATTGATGATTATAGGACATGGATATATTTCCTTAGAAATTTGAATTCTTTAGTGGTTTTAGGCTCTTGTAGAGAATCAAACTGATAGAAAAATTAAGATTTTGAGGATTGATAATGGCAGTGAGTTTTATTTAGTATATTTCAACAAATTATGTAAGGATCAGGGTGATCCCACAATAGTGGTTTACACTTTTTGTGACATCTTGATTTTTACTGAAATCACACATTTTTAGAAAATATAGTAATTTAAGCCTTGAAAAGTTCCATTTAAAGGATTCCAATTGAAGAGAGTTTGATCAAACCACCTTAGATCAAACCCCCTTGGATAGAACCCCGCTAGTTTTAAGTTTTAAACCATACCTATAAACAAAGTCTCCTTTACACCTATCAAAATGCTGATAAAAACCATTTTTTGATTTGCCTTTTGGGGGATCAAATGAATTCATTTAAATTTTATTTTTTGTAAGTATGTAGTCCTTATTATAAGCTTCCCAAAAAGTATAATTTTAAATATATTTAATTTGATTATTATATTTATTTTTTATTTCTTGTGAATGTAGGTTTTTTCACCAAAAATCAAGCTCTTTGTTCTACACGTGGAAAAATAGTGGATTACCAAAAAATTTTATGAAAAATATGTCCATGCTAGGTATTGATGTCCTTGATCCAACTATTTTTCCTTCATAAAAAAAACTATCCAAATGAATGCATTAGATATCATAGTTACAAATCTAAATTTAAAAAAAATAGAATTTTATCCTTCATAAAAAAAAGTTATGTTGTTTACGTTAAACATCACTCTTTAAAAATGGTGTTTACTGTTAAAAACTAGTTTTCAAAGGAGATGGAAAAATAAATGCAATCTGAATCCAATTTTTTTTTAAAAACAACATTTAGAATCTACAGACAAAATGTCACAAATCACTAGTTTGCTTCATCTTCAAATTTCTCATGGTTTAGCAGCTATAGGTGCCTGAAAGTGAAGATTTAGTTAAAAAAAATCAGTTCAATGTCAAGTTTGGCCAAAAAGTGTAAACCACTATTGTGGGATCACCCATCACAAGATGGAGAGACATAAAACAACATACATCCCTCACTAGAATGAAGTTGCATAAATAACGAACATGACATAGGAGTACGCTTAGATGATCTATCTTGGAACATTTTTTTTAGGAAAAAATGATTGTCATAGCTTGTTTATTGGTTAACAAGTCTCGTACATCAACTCTTGTTGAGAAGAAACCTAAGGTTTGGTTAGAAAAAAAATTATTTTTTGAGAAATCATAGTCTTTGGCTGCAAGGCATATGCATATGTGCCCACAAAGAAGTTAGAGAGCAAGGTTGTGAAATGTGTCTTCATTGGCTATGGCATTGATGTCAAAAAACACAAGCTTTGGATCCTATGATATGAAAAGTTTTTGTTTAACAAATGTGTTATTTTAGAGAAGTTAAATGTTCTTCCATAGTATTGTAGCTAGAGAAGAATGTAAAGGAAGATGTGATTCAACTATTCTCAAAGACTGGGAATGTTGGTTGAGTTAGAAGCCCACAAAGGACCTAAAGAAGAGGAGAGTTCACATAGTCCAAAAAGTTCTAAAGAAGACATAGAAGACAACTTGACATGTATACTCCTCCTTATTGAACACTAATGAGCCTAGGACTATGAAAGAGCCTATGGGTATAGATGGTGCAACATCTTAGAAAGTGGCCATGGATGAGAAGATGATTGTATTGAAGAAAAATACATATGAGACTTAGTACCTTTGTTGATGGACAAAAATCCATTGGATGCAAATGAGTGCTCCAAAGAAAGATCAGTTCAAATAGCAATATTGAGAAGTAAAGGTGAGATTTTTTGCAAAGGGATATTCCTAGGTTTGGGAAATTGATTATGGTGAGATTCTTCAATTGCTAAGATGACATTAATTCAGTTCTTATTCAATCTATTACAATAGTTTTTGACCTTGAGGTTGAGAAAATGGATGTGAAGACAACTCTCCTTCATATTGATTTGGATGAATAAATTATGACACAACCAAAGCACTATGTTGAAAAAGGTAAAGACATTTTAGTTTGTAAGTTGAAGAAATATTTGTATGGTCTTAAGAAATCACCTTAGATATGATACCAAAGTGTGATTCCTTTGAATTAGGATCGAGAATTTTGAAATCCAAATCAAATCATTACATCTATTATATGATGGACAATGAGTGTTTCCTTGTTATTGCATTATGTGTTGTTGACATATTATTTTTTGTTAATAGCAAGGACAAGACTTATGGATTGAATTAGGGGCTCATAGGTTCATCTTGGATATGTAGATCCAAAGAGATAGAGAAAAAATAAATCTTTGGTTGGGCCAAAGCAAGTATGTGAATCTGGTCTTGGAGAAGTTCAACACGAGAGCTTGCAAACCATTGTGTGTTCCTATTTTGATGGAGACTGCATTATCAATGGAATAGTTCTTGATTTCTAATAGTGAGATGGAGGACATGGCTTGCGTACCTTATGCTAGTGTCATTGGGAGGTTAGCATATGCTATGGTCTATACTAGACTAGATATCACCCAAGCAATAAGAGTCTTGAGCCAATTCATGGATAATTTTGGATGAGTACATTGAAATGCAATGAAGAGTCGATATTTGTAGGGCACCCCTAAGTACTCTTTGTTATCATGGTAATTATACAAGGGACCAAAACTCAGTGACTTCATGGATTTGTGGATTCAAATTGAGTTGGGAATGTTGCTAGCAAGAGGTTCACTAGTGGATATGTTTTCACTATGTTTGTGGTGCAATCAATTGGATGAATAAGGGGTAGGTTGTGATCACCTTGTCCGCCACAAAAGTGGAGTACATGACAATTATTTATGTTTGTAAGGAAGCCATCTAGCTTAAATTCATGTTTAGATGTGGGGCTAATTCTAGGAGCTATTACAATTCTATGTGATAGTTAGGGGAAAATAATTTGACCTTCCGTATAAGGATGAAACATATTGAAGTTCATTACTATTTTTTTTGTGACATCTAGTAGATGATGGGAGGATGATCTTGGATAAAGTTGACACTTTGTAGAATGTTGTAGATGCATTGATGAAGCTTGTGAGTGCATAAAAGTTCAGGTAGTGTTATGGGACTATGGGACTATGGGCCTCTCAACCCCTAACTTAGTTGATAGTGTTGGTACTTTGTTTGCTCTTGCAAGGTGTTTGAGAAGTGAGAAATTGTTAGTAAAGGTGTTTCAATGTTGCTCCTAATGTTAAGAATACAAAAAATACAATTTTTAAGCTATAACTTATAAAAAACAATGCTTGGGCTACAAAGATCATTTTTGGTTAAAATAAATATTTAGGTCAATTCAATAACAGTTCCCTAATGTTTGGTACATAGATCTCTTTGAGCTCTACAATTTAAAAGAAAAATAGGCTCAAGTAGTCTTAGATCAAAAGTTATGGCCTCCTACATTAGAATTGTAAAAACATCTATGACATATACAAGAGATGTAAGAGGGAGTTACACTTGTTGACCAACTTATGGTGTGTGTTATGAAACATTATACGACATATTTGAATGGAGATAGAGCTAAAATAGAGTGTGCAAGTTGGTGAGTGGCTTATAATGAATTTATGGTGGGAGATATAATATGTTATTTTTAGCATTTAGATTCATATAGGGATTTGTTCACCAAAATTTGGGTGCTTTTAGCTTATGGTATTGTAATTACCATTTGAAAGTTTCATGTATTGCATTTTCTATTTATTGAATGGTTGATATGGAGGTTTATATAGGGAGTTTTGTAGGTATTGTGATGTTTCCAAAATTACTCCAAATCTCTAGTTGGTGATACTCTTGTAAAGATACAGACTTTGCAAATATATTGTAACCCTTGATTACTAAGTAATATATTGGTTTCCTTTATAGGGGTTTTTCTCTCAAAACGGTTTTCCCCATGTAGTTATTGTGTTATAGTATATAACTTTTGTGTTTATTTCCTTGTAATTTTGTGTGATTAGTTTAATTCTTGCACATGTCTCCTCCCATAGATTAGCGTAGGAAGCGTATTTTGCACGTCTATTTCCTTTCAAAACTAAATTGATATATATGAATAAATACTACTAGTAATTAATCCAAATTAAGGTCATACTTCTATTTTTCCATTTTTAGGCATTTTAGAGTGGATTTTAGGGAAAACTATGCTAAACATATTTTAATAGCATTTCAACATGTAGCAGGCATTCCAAGATTTTTGATTCATTTTGAATGAATTTGTTTTGACACATGGTCATAAAGCTATGCCCCTCAACAAGGTCACCTACTAGTGTTTTGTTATATTCTCTTAGAAGATTATCTTGAACTACCACTTAGATCATTCACCCTTCCTTGAGAAGCAATTAATGTGATTTGAGGTAAAATAAAAGATTGAATTTGAAGGAATTCTCTCCCATGTGCTTGGTAATAATGCATACATTGTATTTGAGAGGTTTTTGTTTCATGTTTCAACCTTCAAGTTTCTTCTTTTGTAAATAGATGCACACCTTGTTTCCAACTTGATATTAATGTGGTACAATGTTGGTCATGCCACTTCTTGTACTTGGTGTTGATCTTCTTAGAATATCGTGTACCTATTGTTGACTATGTTGGATTCATTCAACAATTCTCTTTGCTTTGTCTAACTCTTTTTAAGGATGGGGGAATTCTTCTAGAGAGGCCAAAGCCATAGCTACACACACATAAGAAAGGAGTTGTTTTTGTTAAATATATTGAAAGATTTATCACTTGTGCATTAATGATTTGAATGACACATCCTAAGGAGACAAACTACCTCTATTTTCCCATTCATTTTTAGATCAATTGACTTGGTTACTTTGATATCTACCATGGACAACAAAGTGGGCCGATTTTTTTCAAACACTTCTTCATTTAAAAAGTGGTTTAAGGGAGCCAAAGTGAACTTGAACATTCTTGAACTAGAGCTTGGTAGTGCCTTCTACTAAGATACCTTTCTTATAGGGTGTCAAAAGCTACCATCTTAGAGACCTTGTCAACCACCATATAAACACAATTATGACCATTCAATGTTGTACACAATATTCACATGAAACCCATTAAAACTAACTCCGAAGATTTATTAGGTGTTGCCAATGGGTTGTATAACACATGCTTCTTGATGACCTAGGTTTAGCAATTGTGCACACAAACATGATTTGATGTATTTGTTGACATTGTTTCACATGTGGGTAAGTGCAAGAAGTTGGGTCCCAAGGAGTGTGATGTATCATATAGGGGAATCTCAACTAGTGTGAGTGTACTAATATATAATCATCATATCCATAGAAATAAGTGAGTGAACCTAAAACATCCCTAGCACCATCATGAAAAGCATAGAAATAATAGGTAGCATGGGTTTCTATTTAGTTATTTTTTTATTATATGGGTAAAATAGATTTTGAAGGGGCCCTAGAACCCTTTACAACAAATGCCAACCAACATAAAAGATAGACAACAACAAAATTGTAGTTAGGCTTCCTTGCAACTCCACACAAATAGGTAGTAGACTAAAAAACACGACCCTTGCTTGGTGGCAATCACATCGAAAAAATGTGTATTAGAAGAATAAACATGTTTAGGAAGACCTCTCTTCCTTCTTTAGACAATAGTCTAGGACACCATTTTCTAATTCCTTCAATCAAGGGAAAGGAGAGTGTTGATGCCTAAAGTTGCTAGGCAAACATCCTTATGGGAAGCTTAGTTAATGGGGGACCAATTGCGCTAAACTGAGTAACCTCCAAGTTTTTAAAGAAGCTGACTCCTTCTATAATTAGGGTTTAGAATGGGAAAATGAAGCAGATATAAAAAATAAAGTTTAATCCCCAAGGCAATGCACCAAGATTTAGTTATATAGGCACGAGAAACCTTCCTTTCGGATGAGGTTTGAGGGTTTGTTCAACAATTTGCATGTCTAGGAATAACAGTTCAAACAGAGATGAATCCTAAGCAATTAATCAAATGACATAATATAACTTCCGCATACATCCACTAAACAAGAAGAGTCTGAGACATGATCCGAACAGTAAATTTCTATTGAAATTATAAAAGTTGCAGATAAACTACTTAGTACAAGTAGCATAGTATAATGTCTTATATTAAATAAGAAACAGAGAGGCCAACAATTGGCACAGTCTATAAGTTTTAATACAATAATTAGAAAACAATACAAAGGCTTAGAGCTTTTTCAATCTCTTTTCTATGATTTTTCCGAACCCTTTTTCAAAGAGCAAGAGCAGTATATATAGATCATCCACTGCCAGACAGCCAATAATTGAAAGGATTCTCAGGTATGAGCAATGATATCCGTCACCATGATTTCCCAAAACTGTTGCAACAGAAAGATTCGATACATAACACATAGTCGCCTTTGAACAAGATGCACTCCTTAGCAAATGATGACTGTGGTCCCAAGGAAGAAGTAGCGAAACTCTCCAGGCGACACGTGTCACTCACCCACAAAGTTGGTTAGGAGATGTGGCGAAGAGATGGGGCTTCACACTCGTTCGTTCCTCTAATTAAAATCCCTGTGGAGAAGACATGTGGAGAAGTTTGCATTCGAACGTTAGTTGTAGGGACCGCCAAAAGGTTGCCTGCGAAATGATGCAACGTGGCACGTGAGCGGAGCCTAGAGGAGAAACAAAGGAGAGAGGGCTCCCAAAGGCCCACGCTTCTGACACGTGGTGAAAGGGCAAGGCTCCATAGAGAAGCAAGGGAAGAAGTCCCTTCAAGGAGCACATGACAAACACATGGAGCAAGCGGGCAAGGGCACTGCAAAAGGGGTTGGGGATGTTTAAACATATAAGGCACAGATCAGGGTTATGCAAAAATAACACCAACCCGAAGGGAGCTCTAAGGATTTTTTATCCATAGCTTTTGGCGACTATCAGGGGCATTTCGCCTGCAGAATGGGAACCCAAAATTTCTAGTTCAAAGACTAGAGCTTTATCCATTGGGCAACAGAGTTAGAGCTTTGAGAGTGCGGTTTGCAGAGGCAACCAGTCGGCCTTAGAAGGCATCAATGTGGCGCGCAGATTCTCTTGCGCCTTGTGCAGATCGATAACTTCTTTGAAGGGCAACTCCAAAGAGATCCCCATCCCGGACTCAAGTTGAAAGAGAAGATGCACGATCTGATAGGTGGCACCTTCTATGTTCGCCGTAGTGGGAGGTTGACTGAAATCTTGAAAGGTAGATAAATCTCGCTACTTTTCCTCGATCTTCGCTGCAATGTGTTTCGTCGTGCCATCAAGTCATTAGAGAGAGAAGGTGAGGGCAAACCCATTTGAGTTAACTAGGAAAATTGCATTCACATTTTGTTCATAGTTTGACTTAGTGTTGCTTGACAATTGCTAGCCTACAGGATGGCCGCATGACAACAGATGAATTCCCTCGCTTTCTTGGTATCTGACCTCCGATCTTCAATCCCTGCGTTCACTAAGTTCGCATCCACCACCGTGTACAACTTGTCCAGTAACTTCTTTGCCTCGAGAACCTTTTCCGCGATGAACTGTGGAACCTGCTCCATTGTTCCACACACCTCTTTGCTTAAACCTACTGCATCAACCATGAATTGGAGCATCGATTAAAGAGTCAAATAGGATGCCTTGACTCTCTCCCAGTAGGAGATATATAACTGGTGGGCTTCCAAAAGGATATCCGACTAAGGAGCAAGGGGTTGGGGAGGATCTTTCAAAAGACCAATCTCTATTTCCTTCGACCTGATATCCTGCGTTAGCTCTTCAATCTTTTTGCTTGATGTGGAGAGTTGTTCCTGCAGAGTTTCCAACTCCGCATCCTTGCTTTGCAATAACTCCTCAACTTGACCTCGGGTTGTAGATTCTTTTTCTAAAGAGAGCTTTAGTTCCTGGATCTCTTTTTCGAATTGAGCCTGCCTACCTTAGAGCTCTTCATCTTTTTGCTGCTTTTCCCGCTCCGCCTGAATTAATCAGCCTTGGAGCTCCTAGTTTTTCTGTTACAGTCCAATAACCAGGTTGGAATCCTGGGACTGGAACCTTGCAAGTTCCTCTTGAAGTTTGGCCTTTTCCGCCAACGCTCGCTGGGACAAGCATGCAATTTCAACATCCATCGCCTTCTCCTTTTTTTGTAGGATCTCCATTCTTTCCTTGATATTCTTGAGCTCCTCCTCTCGCTTCTTTAGTTGGCGACTATGCTTCAAAAAGTCGGTAGTCACCACCCTCTGAGTCTCCTCCATCAGCTCAACCTTGTCTTGCGGCCAGGCTGTGTGCAGATCAATCTCTACAGCATGGATGGTATAATCCTCAGGTTGCATCTCCCGCTATGGTTTGATGGTGTTTAGAGTCATGGTTGCAAATTGCAACGACCCCTGCACTTCGTTAAAAAGGGTCTGCACGCGTGGCTCGACTAGCTTTGTTGCATCTTCTTCTTTTCGTTTTTGGGCTTTGATAGCTTGTGTTGCCTTATTCTTGTTGCCTTGATCAATAAATCATGTTGGTGATCTAATCAGTTCGCCAACGAAGGATGCACCAGGAGGAAGAGTGAAAGGGAATGAAATTATTGCGGTCTCAAAGGATGTTTTCTTTGGCAGGGAGACCGTCAATGGGGAGAATGGGGGAATGTTATGCCAGGGTCCAGTTTGGGAAGTGGTGGAAGGACTCATAGGGAGTGGTGGCGGAAGCGAAGATGCAAAGGATGCCATCTGTTGGTCGGTTTGAATCGGAGCTGACATGGTTGGCGCAAAAAGATTTGCATTAGCTGGTTGAGATTGGGCTCCAATAAAGGGTGGAACAGACCGCGAGGGAGTAAAAACTGCATGTTCGACTTGGGAGAATTGGGAGAAACCTCCTGCGGAAGTAGAAGCAGAAAAGGAAAGGCCAACACTTGAGGTGATGGGAAACGTAGAGGTTGCAAGGGAAGCAAAAGACTGTGAAGCGAGAAAAGAGGGAGAGAGATACTTGAGTTGCCGTGGAGACCAATCCTTGGCTCGTTGCAAGTACTTGTGAGCCTTCTCCAAGAGTTGCATCCATGCGCGACCTCTTCGTAGGTAGAGAATCATCCATCCTTATGACCTCTTGAGTCTATTGGGCTACCCTGGGTCTCTTCACAACCCATTTATGTTGTAGCGAGGTCTTCAAATGAGATGTAGTCACTTGTGTGCTCAGTGGAGCTTTGTCGAGCTATTCCGCTGCTTTTCTAGTTCTCTGCATTTGGGCCTTCTTCACCTCTTTTCTCTTTCTTATCGTAGTCACCTCCTCTTGATCTACATCTTCATCTTCGCTTGCATCGGTACCATCGTGCGCTTGGTTCCAGAGATTGTCAAATTTGTCATCCTTGTCAATTTCCTCGAAAAGGGCATCGAGGCATTGGGTCTCTTGATGATAAATCCAAAATTACGCAATATTTTCCTCACTCTACTGCCATTGTTTGACCAATTGATTACGAAGGGTAGCCCCAATTTTACATTTGTCACTGGGCTTGGCCAAAGGAAAATAGAAAGAGGGCCATGACGACCTCTTATCTTTAGTAGGAACAAAGGCTAGGTCCACAAATAGATCATCCCGATCCCCTGACTGTGCATTCTGTCCAGCCTCCCAGTAAGGTTGGGAGTTGTGAGTCATTTTAATGTTCAACTCCGCCAAGTCATTATCAGTATTATAATTCCATTTGTCACAGATTAATACTAGCCCCAGATGAGCTAGCTTCGCCTCTAGCAAACCATGTGTTTGTTTCTCTAACATTATTACCAGACCAAAGCTCAAAGGGCATTTGAAAAAACCTTTCTGCTTCTTTCCTTCGCAAAAGTTGGTGTCAATAATCGCCAGTTGTCGAAATACCTCAAGGGCCAACACCATATCTGTGATGCATACCGGTAGTTGGAATGGTTCCTTGGTAAAACCATGCAACTAGACAAACGAGAAATCCTCTCCTAGGAACCAATCGCAGGGAGGAGTAAAATACTGCATCTACCCTATCTACTCGGTGGAAAGACGATAACCCTCACCCTCACTAAAATCTCACAATATCGTAGTCAAGAAAAACTCGGAGAATGCGTAGTAATCATAAGTCATGGAAAGGATGGGAGTCCACACAGAAACCAACCTTCTTACCCCATTTTCATCAAACATAACCAAACTCATACGATTTCTAAAGAAATTAGGGTTCTGGTGCAAAAACATGTGAGCAAGGAGAAAAGAAAACCTGAACCTACGCTGTGTCTTATATTCTTTGAATTGGTTCAACATCTCTGGAACAATGACCTCAGCGAAGTCATACCAAAATAGAGAGTGATGTCTTCTCCAACTGAAAACCCAGGCCCATTTGAAACTCCTCAATGTACTGATCATTGTCCATGTTGCAAACAAAAGCCATCACAGAGAAGGCTTCCTGCAAGTTTGAGTTGAAAGCATTGTGCACAATCGAAAACTGTGGCAGCTTTGCTGCATCTTCTTTGGACCTTTTTGTTTCTTGGTTATAAAAGTCTAGAGCATATTTTCTGGTCCTCCAGAAGTTTTTCGTGTTCTCTATAGTGAACGTCTCCATGCCCTTTGCTCTGAAGCCCCCTTCAGTAGGGATGCATAGCATATTCCTAATAGTATCCAGACTAATCACAATCTTCAATTTCCGGCCTTCAATGGGATCGGTATCCAGGTTGAAACGTTGAGTGCACTCATGAACAAGTTCTGGGTAGTGGTGTACCAAGGGGACCATATACTGTGGGAGATCGCAAAACCATAGCTTTTGCGCAAAAGAATCCTGGCTACTAGTCTTTTTCATCCTCTCGCAAAGCGCTTCCCTAAGATTCTTAGGGTTAGTTTTGAGGATAGGGTCATGAATGTTATCCCATTCCTCTATTATCAAGGTCTTGTCCCTGTGATTAGTTTTCTTTTCTACGGTCCGCGTGTGAGGCCACTTTGGCTTTCCAGGGAATCCCGGCGAGGCGTAAGAGATGATATCGAAAATATTGGCCATTGGCACTGCTAACATGGCATCCATCAAGCTTTGGACCGCCTCTCCTTGTGCTTTCGTTTGAGGATTATGGGCCATTTCAAGATTCTGTGGATTTTTATGACGCTCAACCTTTTGCAACTCACTTAGGTTCTTCCTAGCAAACTGTGCACTCATAATTCCTCGCAATGAACTGCGTATTCAAAACTCCTTGGTGCTATTCTTGTGTATGCAACACTTGTCGTTCTCAACTTGGATTTGTAGACAACAGTTGCCTTTCTACAATAAATCCAACATGTACTGCTAACTCTTTTGTGTGTGTAAAATGATTTCCCACTCCCTTGAAAAGACAATAATTGATGATGACAATTAATCATCATGCCCTACGGTACCATCCCTTGGGAAATTGAGCCGCAAATTGAAGAGATACGAAATTTTTCGCATGCTTTTGCACAATAACTTTGAAAAGAGTGTTAAGCAAGGGGCTTAATAATTACTCAAAAAGATTTGAGTTCATCCTTGAAGACTGAAAAAGCGTCCACAACGTGACACCTAGCACTTGGCTATGCGAACCGTCACCTGCGCCTACCACCAGTTTAAGCTGATTAATTACTTCTTAACTTGCACGCAACAATTCGTACACAACAACCACAACTTGGTGGGATTTTCGAGTTCACAACTTGGGGGAACTCTCAAGTTTTCTCTTGATCGTCATCATGCTTATCGCACGCACGTACCTGACTAGGTCTATAAATAGACTTAAGTATATTAGCAGAATTTACACCGGTAATTGGGTTTTCTGATAAAGGCAATGGATACTCCTGTTAGGCTTACTAGCAATAAGTCACAAGTAGCTTTTCTAGGTCAAATTTCTAACAGACGTTTAAAGCGCATGGCCAAGAACAAGCATTCTCTGGCAATAATTGCGATGAAATGGGTACTGGGGAGGGATTACAGAGTATGAGGACAAGTATAGAGTTAATACTGACATTTTCTCTCATCTTGTTGCATCTTTGCTCGACATTCAAACATCGAAGTGGATGATAATGAGACTCGTCAAGGAGATCTTCCCAAAGCGCTACCTTGGAGGCCTTGGTGAAGTCGTGACGAATGCGGTGTATGGCCTTGGTCTCCCCAAAGCAAGTGATCTCTGCTGACATATTGAAGAAGACGTAGTGGTGCCCTGGGTGCCATTCTTGAGCGGATTTCACCTTATGACGATTGGAGAACACCGCCAAAGGGTTTCTTGTGCTTGCTACTTCCTACTGAGATGCTACAACGTAGTTCTCTTCTACGATGTGGAGTGGTTAATCGACTTCAAAAACTTGGTGTTTCCTCCAATTGCCATTGCTGCCATGGATGCTCCTGTTGTTGTTGTTGATGATACTGTTCCAGATGCAATTCCCAATGCACCTATTGCTACTGATGGCGATGTTGCCTTGGTTGAAGAATAAACTCCTTTTCTTCCATTTTGTATATATGCCTCAGAAGGCGATTAATACATATACTCGAAAAGTATGGCCAAAGAGCCATTTTGAATTGTAATATCTCAAAACATATATATTATCGTATAATGAATATAAAGCTCTTTTTGTCAATTTTTTGTCTCTTTTGCATTCTCTGCTTCCTGTATAATGGGTTTCGTACCAAAGCTCAAGCCAAAAAAAACATAATGAAAATATTTACATACTTACATATTTACATAGGGATTAACGAAGCTAATTGAACAATTTGAAGTGAATTTCGTTGACTGGAATTCCCAATGCTTCTTTTTTCATATTTTCTAATTAAAATGCATTATGTTGCTTGCATTGAATAATACGAAAAGGGCCTTCCCACATACTATCAAAATTTTCATGTTGGCCAAGCTTTGCGGCTCTCTCGTTGAATTTTAGCACTAAGTCTCCGCATTTAAGACCCTAGTCAGAGGTCTTCTTGTCAAACCACTTCTTGACTACCTGTTAGTGATTGTACATGGTCGTCAAAGCTTTTCCTCTTTTCTCTTGCACCTCCAACAACTCAGCCAACTGGACCTCCATGGCTCCATTTTGTTCCACCTTCAGCGACTTAAGCAACTGTAGTGTGGGAATTTCCATAGATATAGGTAGTAGCGCTTCCTTCCCGTATACCAACTCGTATAGAGAAGTCTTCAAGACTTGCTTGGGAGTTATTCGGTTTGCCCAGAGCAGTGCTTTGAGGTTCTGATGTCGCTCCTTTTGATGCTCCGACCTTCTTTTAATGAGTCGGACTAAATTTTTATTAGTTAACTCGGTTAGACCATTTCCCTGCAGGTAATAGTTCAAAGATGCCTTTAGGAATATGTCATGCTTAAGTGTGAATTGACATACCTTTGAACCCAGGAAGGCCTTCGCATTGTCAGAGATAATGGTCTTTGGCGAGTTGAACCTCATTACCAATTCCTCAAGGAAATTCACAATCTTCGCCTCTGTCGCATTCTTCAAGGGCATGACCTCGGTCCATCTGGTGAAATAATTTCTGGCCGTGAGGATCCATTTATGTCCCACGCTGGAGGTGGGATTAATCATCCCGATGAAATCCAGTCTCCATTGCGCGAAGGATTCTTCAACCACTATCAACTTTAGAGGCATTATGAGTTCCTCCTACCTGTGAAGAATTAACGTTCTTTGCATCGTTTAACCAGAGAGTGTGAGTCGTTAAAAAACGTAGGCCAGAAATACCCGAGCCCACCGGGTATTTCCTAGTTTGCATGAATCTCGTTCTGTTTGCTACCCAGCAGCCTTCGAATTCAGGTTCGTACATTAGGACAAGCTTGAGTTGTTCCTCATCAGCTGACACTTCTTCATTGCGCGACAGATACTCGCACAATCCTCTTCCCCGTACGGTCTTGGTGGGCCTGACCTCAATGTCATATTCCAAGATCTTAGTTATCCAATAGGCCCTTTTTTCTATGATTTCTCCTTCCATAATGTACTCGTGCACACTGGAATGTGCGACATATACCACTACCTTGTTGCAAGATATGAGATGTTAGAACTTCTTGAGCCCCTTAACAATGGCAAATGCTTTCCTTTCAACGAAGTTATAGTTTGTCTCATAGTCCTTTAAGGTCTGGGAGTGGAAGGCTATCAGATGTCCTCCCTTTCCTTCATCATCCTTTTGTGGCAAAACAGTAGTGATGCTAGATTTTCTACTGAACACGTACATTATGAAGTCTTTTGATAGGTCTGGATTCACCAGAACAAGGGCTAGAGAAATAGCCTCCTTAACCTTTTCAAAGGCTTCCCTGGCTTCTTTAGTCCATTTGAATAATTGCTCCTTTTTTAGCATCAGGGTGATAGGTCTAATTAACCCCGCAAAATCATAAATGAATTTTCTTAGAAAATTTACCTTTCCCAGAAAGGATTGAACTCCCTTTTTGTTTATTGGAAGGGGAAGCTCCTTGATGGCCTTCACTTGATCTGGATCGATAGCAACACCATCTTTGGACACTACATGTCCCAACAATTTACCTTGAGGTACTCCGAAGATACATTTTTTTGGGTTTAGGGAAATCCAGAACTCTTGGCATTTCTCAAAAACCATTTCAAGATGATCAAATTGATCATCCTTTGACTTTAGAGAACACAATAAGATCATCCAAGTAGATCAAAATGATCTTATTGATCAATTATCTGAAGGCAATATCCATTCCTCGCTAGAAGGTAACTCCTGCATTTGAGAGGCCGAAGGACATTTTTGCATAGGCAAACGTTCCCCACTTGGTAGTGAATGTTGTAATTGGAGAAGCCGACCAGTAGAGAGAACATTTCGGAGCTGGCCACCTTTTGCAAGATAGACTCCATGGAAGGCAAGGGGTAGTGGTCCTTCAGGGATGCTTTGTACGGATCCCAGAAATCAACACATAGGCGGATGTCTCCACTCTTCTTTCAGACAGGAACCGAGTTGGACACCCATGTGTTGTGCTTAATTGAGAAGACGATCCAGGAGTGAATAAGCTTTGTCAATTCTTGTGCCATTAATGCCTCAATTTTTGGATTCACTGGCCTTTGCTTTTGACAGACAGGTTTTTCACCTTCCGTCAATTCTATAGTATGTTGGATGATTCCAGGATCATATCCCTTGAGGTCATCATATGACCAGGCTACTACTCCATATCTTTCACAAAAATGTAGGAGTCATTCTTTTTCATGTTGTGGGACATCTTTCGTGACCTTAAGCTTCCTTCCATCTCTGACTTGAAGATCTACATAATTGCTTTTGTACGCTACAAACCTCCTCTTGTCATTCCTTGCATCATCACAATCGAATAGGTTTTCGAGAGTGACAAGTCCTTTTGGAAGCTTGTTGGACCTAAGCTGGATAATTTTCCCTTCATAGGCCTCTGCAATTTTCGGTTGGAGTTGGTTAGCGAACTTGTTGAATGAATGAGGCGATGTGTTCATCACTTTCAAACACTTGTCAGTTGTAGTCATTATCTGGGATTGCAGGTCGGACGATTACTCGTACAGAGTGTATGTTCTCAATCAACTCAGAAGCAGGGTCAAATTGGGATCCAATTGTTGCCATGTGATCTGCAGCTATATTATGCTCTCTAGGCACCGCTTGAATATTGAAAGCTTCAAAACTTTCAATCAGGTCCCAAACCCTATGTCTATAAGATCTCATGCAAACATTATTCACTGTGGAGACTCCCTGAACTTGATTTACTATTAACTTGGTGTCTCTAAACACCATTATTTGTTTAATGCCCATCCGCTCTGCAAGGCTTAGACCTTACACTAGGCCTTCATATTTAGCTTCATTATTCGAACAGGCAAACTGAAAGCGAAAAGACTTGAGTGTCTTTTCATTGGATGGGGATGTCAAACATATCGCGGCTCCTGCACCGACTTTACATCCCGCTCCATCGAAATGCAACATCCATAGCTTTGAGGCTTGACTACCCTCAGGTTTCTTCATGACCCTCAGAATCACTTGATCCTCATCATAGATGACATAGGTTCCCAACCCAATGGCATGATAATTGTCAAAAGGATCAATGTCTATATATTCACTCAAGAGGACTTCCTCCTAATCAGTTCGGTCTTGGGTGACCCTCTCATCTTCAAGTAACTCAGTGCAATACATTTCCTGTTTTGTGATAGAAGTATGAGTAGCCTCAAAGTTGATCATGGATTTGTCTGCTACATGTTCTGAATGCAAGGGTTTAGATACTATCTTCATTTTAGCTCCATGCTTGGTCCTGAAAATCAAGTGTGACCAATCCAAGGAAAGATATCCGCCTATCTAAGAAGTGAACTCTTGGGATAAGAAAAGATCGAACATGGGAGGAACATCAATGATCACAATATCTTGTGGAACAATGATGCTAGGGCAGGAGAACAAAGGCAAGGGGAGGTTCTTGATGACACCTACAGTTTCAACCTTATTTCCATCAAACTGCATAACCCCTTTATTTAAAGGTTCATAGCTAAGTCCTAAGGATTCGACCATTTGCTTGGGCATGACTGTGGTGCTAGCATCGGAGTCAATCATAGAATTGTGCAACAATTTCTTACCCACAATGAGGGTCAAGAAGAAGGGTTTCGGTTTAGGCTTACCTTTACTTTCAGCAGAGACTTCTTCTCCATTGTCTGTGAGGACTTTGGCCTAAGATGGTGAATCAATGGCCTTTCCTTTGGAGAGTTGCTCTATTAGCTCTATGCTCATATCTTCCAGTAGGGCCTTATGTAGCAATGATTTCTGCTCCAGAATAGCTAAGATATCCCAAAGAGATACATTACCAGAGGCTTTCTTCAATTCTTCCACGACATTGAATGGCAATAGATTTAAAGACTTCTACTCCTTAGACCTTATTAAAATAATCTCCTTGTGGGGCGGAGATTGTTGTGCAATTGGGGTGGTATCAGGAGCTTGGTCGGGAACACTTTTGGGCTGTGGAGTGATCGGTTCACCCGTGAATCTCATCTTTGAGCGAGTTTTATAATCTGATTGTACTTGCGGGGCCTTTGACGTGGACGCCTCATTTGCAAACACCACTTCTTCTTCTTCCATCCATGAGAAGAGCGTGTGGTCGGGAGCTATATCCATTTCTTGCTCCAGGGACATCCCTTGCATTTGCGCGGTGAGTACCACGTTTTCCATTTGTGGAGAGGAGTATGCATAACCTCCTGATCCTGACACAACACCTTGACTGCGTTGTTCCACCACTCTTTGTTGTAAATTGCCACGCGGACAATTTCAGGGCATATGTGCTTCGTTGCAGGGGAAGCACCAGGGATTGATATCATCAACGAGATTATTTTTGCCCGCTACCAACTCTCTATTTGAACTTAGTGGGACATTAGGCAGTGGAGTAGGCACCAGAACCATTTGATTACTTGTTTGAGCCTGCACCTCGTGTGTGAGCCTCCTTGGAACTAGTTTTGCTCGTAGGAAGGTCTTCCACCTTAGTAATTTTGGTAAGCTGGCTTCTCGAGCATGGATTGATTCCGTTTGATGGTAGTCATTTCATTTGAGATGTTCCATAGCAACTCCTTGACATCGCTCATCTCATCCCTCAAAGAGTTAGATGTAGAAGCAACGTTCTACGGTACGCTCGGATATGCATACATAGATTGAGGAAGAGCAAGCGCACTGATTGAGGCTATCTTCGGGGCGGGAGTTAACAATTCTACAAATACAGGCATCACGGGCTAAGGTGGTAGCTTTTCGACATCAATGAGATTATCTCTTTTGTAACAACAATGTTATACACATTCGACAAGGTGTTCCCACCAAGAGACTGAATCATCATTGAGATGTCGGCGTTGATAGATTTCAGGTAGAACATGAATGCCAAATCAGGAGGCAAGCAGATCGTGGTCTGGATCCTTTGCCAAGTCGTATGGAACCTAGCATTGAAGTCGGTCATGGCCTCTTGAGGGGACCGCTTGATGGTCACCAGCTGCTAGAATAGCGAGGACCGATCTCCATTATTCGAAAACCACTCATAAAAAGGATCTCTGAATTGGTCCCAAGTACCGATGGTATTGGCTCCCAAAGTGCGGTACCAATCAAGGGCCTTGCCTTTAAAAGAGGTTGCAAGTAGCCTCAGTGCTAAATTTTGATCAATTACACCATGCACCAGACACACGTCCGCCACATCTTGTTGATGTTCGGATGGTGTCTTCAAGCCTTCCCCGGTGAATTTTGGTACAACTTTCAAAGCAGAGGTTGGGATAGGGGCCCAAACGGTTGGTGCTACTGGTTTTATGAGAGGGCTTCTAGCATCCCATGCCACATAATTTTTGTTAGCGATTGGCAACATGGTTGGTGGAGGGATCGAGGTGTTCACTAGACGAGTTTTTGTTCGTACTGTTACCAGCAGTGGCACTAGCAGGCCAAGGTTATTCATGGTTTGGGATCTAGTAATAGGTCTATGGCTCATACACCCACTTAAGATTTAGATACATTCAGTGCGGTCCCACCGAGCGTGCCAGAAAAAGAATTGTTGATGCCTAAAGTTGCTAGGAAAACAACCTTATGGGAAACTCAGTTAATGGGGGACCAATTGTGCTAAACTGAGTAATCTCTGGGTTTTTAAAGAAGTCGGCCCCTTCTATAATTGGGGTTTAGAATGGGAAAAAGAAGCAGATATAAAAAATAAAGTTTAATCCCTAAGGCGATGCGCCAAGATTTAGTTATATAGGCATGAGAAACCTTCTTTTTAGATGAGATTTGAGGGCCCGTTCAACAATCTGCTTGTCCAGGAATAACATAAAACAGAGATGAAAATCCTAAGTAGTTAATCAAATGACATAATATAACTTCCGCATACATCCACTAAATAAGAAGAGTCTGAGACATGATCCGAACAGTAAATTTCTATTGAACTTATAAAAGTTGCAGATAAACTACTTATTACAACAAGTAGCACAATATAGTGTCTTATATTAACTAAGAAACAGAGAGGCCGAACAATTGGCATAGTTTTTAAGTCTTAATACAATCATCATAAAACAATACAAAGGCTTTGAGCTTTTTCAGTCTCTTTTCTGTGATTTTTTCGAACCCTTTCTTAGAGAGCGAGAGCAATATATATAAATCATCCACCGCCAGAGAGCCAGTAACTAAAAAGATTCCTAGGTACGAGCAATGATATCTATTGCCATGATTTCCCAAAACCGTTAAAACAAAAAGATTCGGTACATAGCACGTAGTCGCCTTTGAACAAGATGTGCTCCCCAACAAATGATGACTGTGGCCCCAATGAAGAAGCAATGAAACTCTCCAGGTGACACGTGTCACCCACCCACATCGTTGGTTAGGACACGTGGTGAAAAGACGGGGCTTCACACTCATTTGTTCCTCTTGCGATTAAAATCCCTATGGAGAAGTTTGCATTTGAACGTTGGTTGTGGGGATCGCCAAAAGGTTGCCTACATAATGATGCAATGTGGCACGCAGGTGGAGCTTGGAGGAGAAACAAAGGAGGGAGGGCTCCCAAAGGCCCGCGCTTCTGACACTTGGCAAAAGGGCGGGGCTCCATAGAGAAGCAAGGGAAGAAGCCCCTTCAAGGAGTGTGTGGCAGACACATGGAGCAAGTGGGTGAGGGCACTGCAAAAGGGGTCGGGGATGTTTAAACATATAAGGCGCAAGCTGGGGTTATGCAAAAATAACAACACCAACCCGAAGGGAGCTCTAAGGATTTTTTTATCCATAGAGAGATTTATCTTTAGTTTTTAATTTAAGTACCTTATTAAAGAATTCTTGATGGGATAGGGCTTTATCTCATTTCTCACTGAAGAGGCATATAGATGTAAAAGTGTCATTTTTCTCAAGGATGAGCATCTCAAATTTCTCAGGTGAAAATTAGCCACATGATGCCCTATGAAGCCCATATTTGTTAGGGGTTCCAAATCGTAGTGCTTAGCATAGGATTTGACTAGATTAGAGCATGGGAAGACATTATGTGGGAGGATTTGCTCCTATCTAATAGTTTAGAAGAGAGTAGAAGGGTAATCCTAAGTCTCATCATTCCTGCATTTGTAAAGGGATGCATTCCTTAAGGCCTTTGGACTTTTATGGGATTTAGGCTTTAAATTTTTTATAAGGTCATTAGGGAAGAAGAGTTCAAGGGGTGGTGATGGGATTGAATTTGAGGAGGATTTATGATTTGGAGGGTTATCAAGGGGAGTTTTAATTAGATTTTGAACTAGAGGACCTTGGTCTTAGGTCTAAGAGGAGGTAGGGGGAGCAATTACACCATGTAATGAAGCTGGTCAAATTTTAGCCCTTAAGGAATTCATGGTGTATTACATCTACAAACGTATGTTTTTGATGGAGGAAAAAACAGGTATTCATGGTGTATTACATCTACAAACATATGTTGATCATGCTACACTATAAAAATATATAGATATTCTAGTATGGAACAATAAGAACTTTTGTATCCCAAGTTGGTAAATGAAAAATGGGAATTGAGTTAATGCTACTTATGGTTCTAGAAAAGTGGTAATTGTTGGAAAGAAAATGGTTTCTTATTAATTTGGTTAAAATTCAAATCTCATCGTTTTAGATTTGAATTTCATCTAACAAATTCTCTATATATTCCACCATGGAAATAGGATAAATTTTTACTATCACATAATTGATTTTCATATTTTAATAAAGACATTAATTTAGCATTGTAGATTTTTTCTTAGAGAATTTTGATTTCCTTCTCAAATTGATTATGATATGCAAGTTCTATGCATGATTATTGAGATTATTTTTATGCTATTTTGGTTTTTACATACACTGAATTTCTAAATCCACATAAAACAACTAAATTTATAGATTGTTGATTAAATTCATGTGATTTGACTATTCAAAAGCATTTGATTTTATTTACTTATTTGCACTGTCTTGTAAATTTATAATTATGTTACTTTTCCCTAATATAGTTTATTTTGCTAAGATAGATATAAATTTTAGGTATACTTAATTTTCTTTCTTATAATATCTCTTAATCTTTATTCTTTTGTTTTTTAAAAGTCATATTGATATTGATATTAGATTAGATAGTTTTAATTTTGGTAAACTGATCATTTAATTTTAGTTTGTTTTCACTTTACATGTACATATTTTCATTTTCATTTTCATTTTATTTCCATTTAATAAACCCTATACATGTGAGAACCTTCCTAGTCTATTGAGGTTCTAAAATGGAAAGGTTTGTTGACCCCTTAATGTGTATGTTTTGAATGTGTCTTTCAAAACAGTAGATAATATGAGTGCATTGGTTAAACTTATAAATTATTAAAAAACATAGTAAATTGTAAGAGAACATATTTGTGCCCTTTATCATACGATTTTAATTGGTAATATGCTCATGAGAAAGCATTTCTCTAATTTTTTTTGAATTTATAGAAGTGTATTTCACAAGATTCAATGCAAAGGGATATTATAATTGTGATACATTATATTTTGATTGTTAAATATTAAAACTGATTAGTTGTGTAAAGGGATATTATAATTGTGATACATTATATTTTGATTGTTAAATGTTAAAACTGGTTAGTTATTAAATAAATGTAAGTTTTGTTTGTGAATTGAAAATTTTATAGAGATTATTTTATATTTCTATGCTCAATATTTTTTAATGTAATTATACTTTTTATTAATTACACTTGTTCTATTTTATTTTTTTGAAACATTAACCTTTTAGATACATAGGCTTAGTTCAGGGATGCAAGTATTTGTCCAAATTATTTAATATTTATATATTCAATAATTTTTTAATTATTGTAAAATTTTATTGATCATACTTATTTGATTTTTAGAAGTGCTATCATGAGATCGTCTATTCATTTAGAGGTATATTTTCTATATCTAAAAATTGTTATAGAAAGGACAATGAATGTTAGAGAAATAACTTGTTACATTTATCTAGCAAAGATTTTAATAAACAATTTTTGTTTTAATGCTCATTAGGGATTGGCCATATTTTTACATATAGTAAAAATAAGAGAAGGGTGCAAAAGTGGTCATGTGATATTAAAATCGATGGTCCATCAAAGCATGGGAGATGCAAATATATAACAATGAATGCATTGCCTGATGTGACTACAACAATAATGATGGTATTTGTAGTAGGTGCTGCTACTACTATCCTTGTGAACCAAACTGAAACTAAAAGATCACAACCAAAGCAAGTATGTTATTAATATCTAGCTCTTTGTAAAAGAAGTAATGGATGAATTTTCTTTCATTCATAAAAGGTTTTAATTTATGTGTTTTTTCATGTATTGTAGAATAAATGTGAAGCTTGTAATGGGTCTGGCATATGCGGTGAATGCAATGGTGAGGGGTTTATACTTAAGAAGCTTTCAAAAGATGCTATTGACAAGGCTAGAAAAAATGCAAAGGATGTAGCAACTCGATACACTGCTGGGTAGGGAAAGTAGTTGTTTCAACAATAGTTTATCACAATAATCTTATTATGCACTAATCCAATATCTCTTTTGTTACAGCCTTCCCAAAAAATGGAATTATTGCTCAAAATGTTCAGGTTCTCAAAGGTGTTTAGTATGTAATGGGCGTGGGATGATTCAAGAGATTTAGTTTTTATAAGTCACGCAATTTATAAATATATGATAATGATTTATTATAAAATTTTCTATTGTTTCATATTTATTCTAAACATTTATATTGTTCAAGATTAATTCTAAAGTTTTAATTGTTCAAGCTTTGTATTTTTTTATGTTCCTACCTTGCTAAAGTGGCAGTGAAAGTTGCATTGGTCAAGTGATATTTGTATTCTAATGGAACCAAATTAATATATATTTTTTCATGCTATTTGTTTAAATGCCTTTGATTTTCATGTTTTACATCATTAGTAGGTCTTCTCAACTAGAGTTCATCATAAAGAGTGAAAATGATATATATTTACGATTGGTTATGTGCTTAATGAGGAGGTGTTTTTGCACATGGTACACAATTAATGACTTTTTAATGATGATATATAGTCAAATGACAATTTTTTGTATTTTGGCCCTTGAAATTAGTATTTATGTGTTTCACAACAAACACTTTCAATGATATTTGATAGTTTTTCCTGCCCTTCATACAAAATCATCCCAACATAGATAATTTACTTCTTTAGAATATACTTTGAATGTTCAAACCAATTTAGGGCCAATCAACCTAACATGATTATTTCAATTTGAAATGTGGGTCTAGTTGTTTGATATTTGATATATATTTTTAAATTATGAATTGATCATCTACATTATGAAACAACTATTTATTATTTTTGTTGTGATCGCCCCATTGTAATACAACTGTTTTTCATTTTTTGTGAGCACCACAAAGTGCATAAATATTCCCATAATTTGACGGCATGACCTTGCGATTTAGATAATTTAAGAAAATTGTAGGCTCAATTATCCCTATTTCAAAGCTAAAATTATAAATTTTAGCTAGAATCACCATTTATTCTAAATATAGTTTTCTTTATTTACTTTTCATTTTATGTTTGTCAATTATGCTAGTGATCTCTATTAAATGGTTTCCCATTAGCCAATAATTTTTCCCCTCATTTTCTCTGTGTTGTCATAAAGTGTTGATTTTGTTCCTAAATAGCTCAACTGTCTAATTTATTTAAGAAACACTTCACAATTAGTTTCAACAGCTTGGGAAGCTTCAAAATGTAACATTTTCAATAAAAACCTCTAAATTTGGGCCAACTTCGCCTATCTTGACATTAAATATAAATATTGTACAAGAAACGAGTAAAAAATGGAAATGGAAATATTAGATGCCAATATAGATTCGACCATATGACTTGCTTATCATTATACAACAACAAAAATTTGCAACATTAACAAATACACTTTTAACCAAAAAAGGGGTAAAATAAATAAAGGAAGATTGTAAGATGAAATACAAATATAATGCATATATAGAAAATAATCCCTTGATATTAATATTTAGATATCAAATATAAAAATTCTTTTGGTCTTAAGGGTTTTTAAATAGTTACAACAATGAAAATAAAGGTTACAAACTATTGTATTAAAGAGCTCAAAATAATAAATAAAAGTTGTTACAAATGAGCTCAAAGCTCTTGTTAATATCTTAATTAGCTTTATTCAATCTTCAAATTTTATTGGACTATTTATTAAAGTGCCCAATTGTTCGACTATGCTTAGATGATTAGGTTCAATGGATAACTCTTCTTGGTTTGGTTGTCAATTTCATAACCAATGATTTGACTTTATCAAGTTATGATAGTAGTTGTATAACTATTTTTGAGAGAACACCTTTTTTTATGATTGTTGTTTGATTCCTCATTGATTTTAGTTCTTCGTGTTGTGATATGGAAAAAATTATAATAAATTCTACTTTTGATTAGGCTTGGAAGTAATTCAAGGAGTGTTAGATGTAGTATGGCTTTGTAGAGCATTGCCAAATTGATTTTATTGTATTGACACCTTTAAATAGAATCTAGAATTGATGTCATGGTTGCTTACTAATTGGATTTTGATTGACACTTGTTATTTAGAAAGTCTAAGGATTTTATTTCTTATTAGCATAGGGCTAGAAGAAGCCCACCACTTTTACGGTTGTTTTGTTTCACTTTGTTGGCTTGTATCTTTTCAAGTCATGACCTTCATTGGATACATTCAAATTGATAATGTTTAAATTTTCCTCTTGTATTAGAGTTTTTCTAGGGGCTTGGTATTCAATAAGATTGCCACCTATACATGAGAGGGACCCACCATTATTTCTTCTTTTTCTTACTTAATCTTTTTACCTTAGATTAAGTATTCCATATTAGTCCTTAGGGTTTGTTCTCAATGATGGATCATATTAGATCAACGATTTGTAGGAGTCTTTATTATTGCTATAACAATAACAAAAAAAATGCAAAGAATTGCCACCTATACTTAAGATGAATTTGCTTCCATTGATTTTTTCATACTTAATCATGTTATGTATTCTTTTATTAGATCGAAGGTTCATGTGATCTTTTGCTTTGAGAGTGTTTTTTGGACAAAATTTAGAAGGAAACACCACTTCTAGTAAGAGAGACCCATAACTTGTCAAAAAACCCATCCTTTCTTAATATTTTTGTTTCACACTAATGATTCCATGTGAGCATTTGGGGTCTACAAATTCATATGAATAATTCATAAGACTTCCCATTTTTGTAAGGAAAAATAACATATCAACCTTTTTTGAGTAGCACTCGTCATTGTATTTGATTTGACTAATGACTATTTGAAGGTCTATTATTAGGAAATTTTTAGACTTCAGATTTTTAAAGGCCACCTTTGTATCTTGTTTTTAAAGTTTTCCTTTCATTTTCAACTTGAATGAGATGTATACAATTACATAAGTATAAGTGCAAGGAAATTGGAACAATAATGTTTGGTACATTTTTAGTGGCTCCATTCTTCTATAAAATTCTTAGCATCATTTCAAATTTGTTTATTGTTGAATTATTTGTGTGTTTGGAGATCCTTGAGTTGAATTGGGTCTAATTGTTTATCACCCAATATTTGGTTTCTATATCGTATACCTTAAGAAAAACATGTTGGTTTATTCACCAATGTTTATAATACTTTGGCGAAGCGAGTCATGTAGAGGATTATTTGTACCTAGCCAATGTGAATTTGTGCTATCTATTATGCCACAATTTATGTCTTACTATAATTAGAAGATTTTACTTTTACATTCACCTGATACAAACATTAGGCAACATTCAACTAGATCCAAACTACACAACAAAACCTAACATTAGCCACCAATTCAAATATTTTCCTCAATAACAAGGTTAAATCACAAAATTGAATAGTTTTGAAATGAATGCGAGCGGGAATGGAAGTGTGCCTTTGTAGCCGACCGTTGGCGTTGGTTCTGGCCTGGTGGACTCTGCTCGTGCTGTTGTTGCCTCGTTCGTGGCTCTGGAGGGGTTGCGTGGACGGGATGGTGGACCAGCTAAGGAAAATGGCATTGGATCTACAGTTGGTCGATGTGCTGGGCAAAAGGTCCTTAATGGCCATCCACGAGGGTTTTGCAGTAATGGCAAGGAAAGAGTGGACTGATCGCATAATACTTTGGCACAGAGATCTCAGCCTGGGAGACCACCGTCTGGCAGGTTTATTCATGTGGCTAATGCTTTCTCTGTTGACTTGACTGTTGAGACGAAAGAGGAAATCAACTTTAATGCTTTTGCCTTTTCCTCCCATGGGGTGATTTGCCGGTTTAAGGGTTTTTGGCCCTCTCTCCCTCAGCTGCATTCCTGGATCTCAAAAGAATGGTAGCCTTTAATAACTGGTAAAGTTCATATTTTCCCCATGGCCAAGGGGTTTTTTGTTGCTAAATTTGACATTGATATGGATTTAAACAAAATATTATGTAATCACTTTTTTAGCTAGGAGGACAAATTTCTATTGATGATCAAGCCTTGGCATGTTGATTTCATCCCCTCTTCTGAAACCTTCAATAAAATCCCGATTTGGGTTCAGCTTCCTAATCTTCCACTCCATTTATGGTCTGACTCCCTTTTAGAGGAAGTGGGTGAGGCTCTTGGTGATTTTTTGTTGGTGGATAATGCATCTTCTGATATGTTTCACTCTACCTTTGCTCACATATTGGTTGAAATGGATACTTCAAAAGGGTTGCCTGCATAAATTCTACTAAAAAATTCTAAGAGTTCTTGGGTCCAAGCTTTGGACTATGAGGGAATTCCCTTTCGATATAGAAGATGTTTCAAAACAGGTAATGCTGTTACTCAATGTGGTTTTGATTGAGAAAAAAGAAATGAAGGCTAGATGGTGGAAAGATGTTTCCCCGCAACACTACACGATTATGAAGAAGGTTGAGCAACCAAGGAGCTTCTCTGAGGTTGTTGCTCAGGAATCACAAGGCCTTGAGGCTTCCTCTCCGGTTGTCTCTAATGGTAGGATTGTTGATGCTTTGCAAGAAAACAATGTTGTGCCCCCTTTTGAGGTTGAGAGTGGGCCTTTGGCTGCCACTTCTTGTGACAGTGTTTCGGCTATCTTTTTGGGTGGCTTTCCTGATTTGGCCATGCCTACTGAGAGGAATACAGATGAAATTTTTAAGAAAACGGTTGTTGGCTTTCCTCCTATGGACAATGGTGCGCTAGCTTGGCTTGATAAGGTAGCACAAGTGGAAGAGGGTTGGATCAGTGTAAAGGGAAAAAAAGACAAGTCCTCAAAACCTCCTTTTGACATGACTGTCCGCTCCCACAAGAGCAATTCTAAATGTAAATCTTGATGGTTCTTGGTTGGGGGGCTAGTTTTTGGCCGGTTGCTGGATGTTTGATGGCCTTTTTTTTCTTTGGTTGTCTGTGCCTTCATGTCTTTAAGTTTTGACAACCTTCTGGTTTAGGGTTCCAGATCCATTCAAAATCTGCTTGTTAAGGGTTTTGGGGTCCCTTCAAAACCTGTTTTTGCCTTTATCAAAAACACACCACTACCTAAAATTGTGTAACAATGTGTAGAATCATGAGGCATTGTGTACTATTGGTTAATAATTTATATTATTGCATATCATCACATCACAACTATGTCTTAGGCCATAAGCAATTGTGTAACACTACTTAACATTTTGTAGCATTACATATCATTACATAATAGTACATAAGATAATGATGTATTACCCAACATTTCTTAACAATTTTTAGCATTACATATCACTACATAAGTCCATGAGGAATTCCATAACACTATGTAATGATATGTATAATTATATATCACTACACAACTAATGTAGGGAAAGTTTGAGAACCTAGGTTGTTGCAAATCAAGCAACTTGGCTCAACACATACATATAACTAATACAAAGCATAGAGACAAAGATGGATTAGTTAAAAAATATTATTCACAATAGATGTATACAACATGGTAGATAGGCTTGCAAGTTGGTGCATGACTAAATATTAAAAATAACATAAATCTTCTAATTCATGATTTTTTTTCTAGAGATGGGTACAGCGAGTTGGGGGATGCATACATACACATTTCAAGGGCTTAATAACATATGTTACGATTCTTGAAGTGGTTGTTATAAGAGGTCTATTGAAAGACTACCTAACCATTCAACCTTAACACAAAACACTCATAATCATGCACAATGGAACTCAAATATCATAGCAACATTATGAAACACAACTAGATCTATATACTAATTTATGGAATCTTAGAGTACATGAAAATATTTGCATTTATGATTTAGATTGAGAGTTTATTTGATATGTTATTACTGTCCACTTTCACAGTCTAGATTAGTTTTAGGTCATATAGGTAGTAAGGGTAGATAATAGGTAGCAAATTGGTGGTGTCATTACGAGACAACACACAACATAGATTTATTTTTTATTATAATTTTTTTATAAAAATATAAATTGATAGATGAATAATGCTACAATGAATATAATTAACAAGGATGAGAAGACCACCATTGAATTGCAACAATTGATAAATTACACTTGAATATCTTGACGTGTTTTGAATCATTTTGGAACAATTCTATTAATGATTTTGAAATATTTTTTTGAGGTTGCAGATTTTTTTTATTGTGTATTTTGTGTTTGATTTTGTAAAGTGATGTGTTGTAATTCCCTATCATTTTTCCTTGTATAGAGTGAGCGATTTGATGTTTCTAGATTAGGTTGTTCAGTGTAATCTGATTAAAAAGTTGTTTGCAAAAACTTTTCAAAAACATTAAGTATAAAATTTTAGATCTCACTACTAAACTCATCATCAAGAAATAAATTTTATGTAGAGAAAATAAAATTTTAAAAAACAATATGTAAAATTCTTACACTTCAAAATATTGAAACCCAAGACAATAATTGGATTTTTATAGTAGCATTCTTTTGTAGTACATACATACACTCCATCCCCTCATTACTTAGCATACAATTGAATAGGAACCAAATAATTAAACATTAGCATTTTAATTACAAAGATACTAGATCCCTAGCTATACAATTATTGCTATACCACCAAACACTCTTTCAAAATACATGAAAAGCCATGCTAGACAAAAAAATGTCTAACTACTCTTCCCCATCTACCATTTTACAAATGAAATCTTGTGTACAAGAATATTCTCGGATGATTATTTAACACTAACAAAAAGTACAAAATTAAATTGCCTTCAATATAAAGTCCCCTCCAAACTATAGAAAAGTATAATTTGATGTATATATGAGGATAACCACTACATTTGAATGCCAACATTTCCAGAAATATATAAAACTAAAAAGATTTCTACAATTCTAAATGGGAAGTGGAGGATCATGCAAGAGCAAAGGCAATCTAGTTTTTTTCTAAGCTTAAACAAGTAATCCTTCCACCCACATAGAGGGATTGGATGCACCATAGGAGGATTTCCTTCCACCCACATAGAGGGATTGGATGCGCCATAGGAGGATTTCTATTTGATAAAGGGTGATTATAAATCCTTCTAAATAGATTTTACATCATGAACCAATGGATTGTGAGAACAAATAGGAGGTGAGCCATGAAAATATGGAAGAGATGCATTTTCTCTATAGCCATTTTGTAACATAGACAAAAAATGAAAAGAAGAAGAAGCTTGAATACATAAAAAACTATTTTTTGCAAATTTAAAAATTGTAAAAACATATGAATACAGAGTTATCAAATTCTAAAAGATGAATGCATTTATTTACCTTTCTTAAAAAATATTCAAAATTTGATGACCTTCATCTCCTTTATCTTGCATTGCCAAGTTACTGAAAGGAAAACATTTATTTAGGCCAAAAGCTATGCAAACAAAATGAGACATTTTACAAGACTTTGGGGTTGTAACTTTGAAGTTGTTTGAGACAAGCCAAAACCAATCTTCCTTCAATTGTTGCTTCAATCTATTCATGAAAATTGAAAAGTAGATCTAAAAACATTGGAGTTTTATAGCTATCAATTTTTTGAGTTCGAGAAGGATTTTCACAACTTTTTAATGAAAATATTGACTGCAAATTAAAATTTATTTTGCAATGAATGTTTCAACACCCAAGTTGCTATAAAATAGTCATTGGCTAAAAACGAATATTAAATTTTATTTTTCACATCTAATGCACAAATTTTTGAAATATCTATCAAGAAGATACAATCATTTTACATTCAACAATCAATTTGATTATGACATTATAATAGTTTTCATGCTATTCACATCATTATTAGAGTTGAACTTCGATATAAATTTTTTAATATATTGAACATGTAATATAAAAATAATAATAATTTGATTTTTTGTACTGATTGTTCCCAACATGAATCAATAGAAAGATATATAAATGACATTTTAAAAAAATATCAAATAAAAGAATTAATTATAGGCTAGAATTATTGCCCAAATTTTTAATTATGTACATTGATTGACTAAACTAATAATAAAATAGATTAGAGTGTAATGAATACATTAAGAACATTAAGTGTTTAGATTTCTAGATTGGAGTTGTGTAAATTTTTTTGCATCAATGTTTCAGATCATATTCCATCTTGATGATGGATCATGGAACATGATGGAAAACATTGATGCAAAATAGATCATACACTTCGCAATCCAAAAATCTCAGCACTTATTGATCATAAGACTATGTAAAAAAGAAACTAACAAATAACATGAAACATGGCAGACACAAGACAGTAGTGGCTGGATGAATGAAGAAAGATTTAATGACATCCACCAACCAAATGGTCCAAAAAGGAGCAACATGATATTATGAGGTCCTAATAAACTCATCCGAATTCACAATTACTGGGGACTATGAGGGGGAGTAGGTCATAAAAAATGCATTAAAAGCAGGGATGTGTCAGTGCATTAAGTAGCAAAATTGTGTGGCTACGGTGTTGAAACGCTTCACATCCATCAAGCTGACTGAAGAGGGAGAGAGGAAAGGGGGGAACACGCATTTATGTGAAGAAAGGAGAGGCTTTTATTGTGATCAGTCCTCAATGCCTATAAATGTTGTGTATAAGGATTTGGCTTTCGCCAGGGTAGGCAGAACATGGCAATGAAATGGAGGATACTTGTTGGGTTAGCAGTAGTGTATGCAGCTTTGGATCCGTTTAATTACAGCCCCATTGCCCATTTCCCGGAGTTCCAGGCTCATTTTGTTGAGGATCTACCGCGGTCGTTGCTCTCTTCTTTCATGGTAGACAAAAAGAGCAGACTGCAAGAAGCAGACGTTGAAACGTTGAAGGGGGTGTGGGGGCCGGAGAGCATTGCATTCGATCCGCAGAACAGAGGGCCTTACACTGGCATTGCAGATGGCACAATTGTGCGCTGGGACGGCCCACATCTTGGCTGGTCTCTTTTTGCTTACACTTCACCCAACAGGTAATCCCATTTGCACCCAATTGCTTTGGATATCTTTCAGAAGCTGCTATTCAATCCTCTCCCCTCTATCATATCGAATCCTCTGCCCTGTATTACAATTAACACATTTTTATAACACATATTAAATGCACCATTCATCTTCATTGATCACAACAAGAGTCTCTTTGGGATTGTGATTCACACATTTTTCCACGCTGTTTTTTCTGTCAAGGTCGGAGATATGCAATGAAAAGAGAGGGTCTGCATTGGGATATGTGAAGTATGAGCATATCTGCGGGCGTCCTCTTGGACTGAGATTCAATAAAGAGACCGGAGATTTATACATTGCGGATGCATATTTTGGAGTGCTTGTGGTGGGTCCTCAAGGAGGTTTGGCAACTCCTCTTGTTACTTCAACTTACTTCGCTAACGATCTCGATATTGACAAGAATGGTAACGTTTATTTCACAGATAGCAGTGCACTCTACAGAAGAAAGTAAGCACCTCTACCTCTACCTCTTCTGTTTCAAATTTACTGTTTTCTTGCTTTTTGGGTCTACTCTTGAATTTTAATGATATCCATCTTCACACCATTAATATTTTCTAGATATCTTAGTTGTTCATTTATTAAAGCTTTTTATTTTAATTATGTTATGTGACCCTAAATAGACGATTTGCCAAACTGAATAAATTGCAATGATAAGTTATTAGAAATTTCATATAATTAAAAATGGGTTCAAATTCCAATGAAATATGTTACGCATCTTTCAAATACTTTTGAGACATTGCTACCCTATGAGAAATTAGGGTAAACTTCTAGATACTCTTTACATACTTTTGAAGCGAATATATTAAACCTATTAAAAAACTATATGATCAGACACTCTAATTCTAAAACCTTCAAACTTGTTATAAAATATGCTTTACCAACATTGCATACATATCAAAATGGCATAGGCTATAACACATCCCAAGTTTTGTGCATGCTAAGATTGCATTTAGAAACTGTCTTTCAATGAATCTGAGCTTGCTCTATTCAATATGAAATGTATTACAGTCTACAAGATCTTCCAATAAATCATTTTTATCAATATTGAGAGGACTAGTGTGACAAGAATCCATTTGGTCTTACAATCATTAGAAATATTATCAAAGGATTGAAATGTTAAAAGATGAAGAGCAATTTTAAAACTTACACTCAAGATAGAGTTACTATCACAATTAAAGACAAATTTCTAAATTGATATAGTTAGAAAATATTAAAATTAAAATAATCTTTCTTTTTTAATGGAAAACAGTTGAATTATATAGATGTTTATTTTTGTTTAAGTGGATTACAACATGATGAATAAGCACACATTTAAACCAAATGCCATCCTTCTGACGAGCTAGTCTATCAAAGTCATCTAAAAGTCTGGCCCAATTGTACCTCTAAAAGTTTGAACTTTGATGGATAGTGAAATTAAAGAAAATTCCATTGTCCTCACCAATTATACTTAAGTGAATTACAACTATCAAATTTTATTTTTTTTATAAAAGAATTATATACATAATAAATTTTAAAATTCTAACAATCCAAGTACCATGAAATTTCAATCCTGATTTGAATACTTAAACCTTCAATTTTCCCTCAATTCTAAGTTGTTTTTCTTGCCTATTTTTCTGTTGGAGTGTAATCTGATATTGATTGAGTGCAATGTGTGTTAGGAACTTCATACAGTTGGTGTTCTCAATGGAGGAGACAGGCAGGGTACTGAAATATGATCCCCACACAAAGGAAGTTCTAGTGTTGCTCACCAATGTTAGCTTTCCAAACGGACTGTGTCTAAGCAAGGATGAGTCATTTTTTGTATACGCAGAATCAGTTACTGGCAGGCAATATTTTTGGCTAGTATTTTTTTCTCCTGATGTTAGAAAATGTTATTTCTTTGAAATGGTTTGTAGAGATGAACATGAGTGTAATTATGAATTTGTGTGGTGTTTGTAGGATAATGAGATACCGGTTGAAAGGTCCAAAATCAGGTACAAGAGACATATTTGCACGTCTACCTGGATACCCAGATAATATTAGGGGTAATGATAAAGGAGAATTCTGGGTTGCTGTGCATGGTCGGCATAACTATCTAGCTTATTTCTTAGCATCACACCCCAAAGTGAGAAAGTTCCTTTTAAGACTTCCCATTTCTGCACGAATTCAATATATTACATACATAGGTGGAAAGCTGCAAGGAATAGTGGCAAAGTACAGCCCTGAAGGAGAGCTTTTGGAAGTTATAGAAGACCGGATGGGAAAAGTTGTGAAAGGTGTAAGTGAGGTAGAAGAGAAAGATGGGAAGCTCTGGATGGGCTCTGTTTTAACAAATTTCATTGCTTTGTATTGATGCTTTTTTTATTTTGTAACAAATTAAGGAAGATGCCCTATTTCCCTTTTGTCAACTTTATCTCTCCGACCTCTGCCACATATCCTGTTAAAACCTTGGGTTTTTGCTCTTGCCTAACTTTTAAGTTTGGATATGCCAATTAGTTTCCAACTAAATATTATATCTTAAAATAGATATGAGTAATCAGAGGAGAGGAATTTGTAGTCCTATATCTTAATATATCATCTTTAAAAGTTTTTTTTTGATAAATTAAAGATTTTTTTAGCTCTTTTTTGAATAAGAGTTGAGAATTTAAAGTTATTGTTTACGTTTTTGAGTATCAACTATATAATTACATGTGATTTGTAAAAAAAGATATTTTTTGTTCATTTTTAAAGTAAAAACATAACAACTATCGATCCTTAACTCTACAAGCAATGAACGTAAGTATAAAAAAACAAAGGCTCCTTACTACATAAGACCATATATAACAATTGGACTCCACATAGTGATTATATCCTCTATTCTAAATAGGATTTTAAAACATCTAAACAAAGTGAATAAAAATGTGATTTGCAAGAGACAATTTGTTCCTCTGGCCACAATATTGGTTGGGATTTAATTATGACTGCTAGAGCTCTTTCAAATGCTTATATCCTATCAAGAACTGTTGCTGTTTTGGTTTGGAGTATAAGCTTATAATGAATATCTTGTAATATAAGATGTAAGATCCTTTGATATTAGATATATTAATAAAATTTGGCTTTGCCTCTTGTTGATCAAAAAAATAAAAATGTTAACCATTCTTCCAAGTCCATAATGGAATTTTTGTGCTTTCACTCTATTTGTAAACTATATTTGTAATTGTTTTTGTCACTATAATTTACATAGAAACCTACAAGGATAATGAACTTTACTTCTGAAAATTACATAAATACTATACAAGGATAATAAATCAATATATACTTATGAGGGTAAAAATTGCATGCCCCATGCCCCATGACCTTTTCCCTTAGTTTTTGGACCCGTGGTGATTAGATTATCCTTTTGTGTATCAACTAGTATGCAAAATGATACATTTCATGTGGTTGACAAACAAGAATATGTAACCTCCATTGCATCAATAGTCCTTCCTAGAAATTGATCACAATCCCTAGATTTATCATTCCCTATTAAACTTCAAGTTTGCAAGTGCAAGATTGGTCCTTAATTTATCATTCCTTACCCTAGTTTGGGTAAAAAAGTGCAAAATTGATCTAGAACAATCTAGCATCCACAAATTTGAACACTAAATTTTTATTTTAAAATTGGGCCCTTTTCCCTCTATTTTCACTAGTCATTGTGAGATGAGAAGTTCCAATTACATGTTAAGGTGTATATTTAAAGACTAGTCCAAATTCAAAATGAATCCTTTGGTATGTCAAAAAGAACACCTATATTAAGAGTTAGGATATAGAGCCAAAGTTGGACCATGAATTAAAATAATCAATTAAAGAACCATATTTTTATTTTCCAAAATACTCTAGTTTCTAATTTTTATTACAAAAGAATATGATCATGCTCCCTAGGACATGGATTCATTAGCTAGGAGACAAACACAAGAAAGCAAATAAGATAACAATTTCATGTCTCAATTAAAAGCATATTTGTATTGTTAATAACATCTCAAAAGGACATCATATTATTTTGCAATTCAATTCAAAATTATATCTTGGAGGCAAGTCCTATACATAATTTATAATATCATATGTCATTTTTAGACACATGTCATTGTAAAGTAGTACTATATATATATATATATTCTCACGTAAAAGTTCAATAGGCCACTCGAAAAGGTTATCTCTCAAGTATATATATATAGCATTCGTGGTGCAACATGGAAGCCAAATTTAATTAGGGTTAGGGTTAGGGTTCGGTTAAGGTTGGAGAGAATTAGGGTTAGAATTACAATTACGCTTAGATGAGGATTATGGTTATGGTTATGGTTATGGTTAGAGCTAGAATCAAGATTAGGGTTGGGGTTAGTGTTATTATTAGGATTAGGGTTAGGGATATGAATAAAGATAGAATTAGGATTAGGGTTGGGGTTAGCATTATTGTTAGGGTTAAGATTGGGATTAGCATAATAATTAGGGTTAGGGTTAGGATTAGAGATAAAATTAGGATTAAGGAAAGGGTTAGAGATAGAATTAGGTTTACGGATGGGGTTTGTGTTAGTATTAGGATTAGGGTTATGATTAGGGTTGGGGTTAGTGTTAGGACTAAGTTTATGGTTAGGGTTATGATTAGGATTAGAGATAGAATTAGGATTATAGTTGGGGTTACTATTAGTATTAGGACTAGGGTTAGGGTTACAAATAGAATTAGGATTAGGGTTTGGGTCATGGTTAGGGTTGGGATTAGCATCAAGATAAGGTTTGGGGTAAGGATTACAAATAGAATTAGGATCAAGAAAAGGGTTAGGGTTAGAGATAAAATTAAGGTTAGGGTTAGGATTATAATTAGAATCAAGAATAGGGTTAGGGTTAGGGTTATAAATAATATTAGTATTAGGGTTGGAATTACTATTAATATTAGGATTAGGGTTAGGGATAGGGTTAGATATAGAATCGAGATTAAGGTTGGGGTTAATTTTATGGTTATGGTTATGGTTAGGATTAGGGTTGGTGTTAGTGTTAGTACTGGGATTAGGTTTAGGGATAAGATTAGAGATAAAATTAGGATTATAATTACGAGTAGCATTAAGATTAGGGTTAGGGTTAGGTCTAGAGCTAGGGTTAGCATCAAAATTAGGGTTAAGGTTAGGATTAGAGATAGAATTAGGATGAGGAAAAGGGAAAGGGTTAGGGTTAGGGATAGTATTAGGATTATGATCAAAATTAGGCTTAGGGTTGGAGTTAGTGGGTAAAAGTACAAACTTGTGTCACACTTTTATAAAGGAATCGATCAACACAAATAAAAAAATCAACTTTGATCGCATAAAAGTGATCTTTATGTTTTGAATTTCAAAATGATGTAAACTAATGAAATGTAGAACTCTTGATGAGGTTTATGCTTGTAATTTAAAAAATAAAAATAAAAAATATTTTGATATTTTGTAATAAATTTAAGAGCGTATTTTGAATTATTGATTTTTTTTAAAAAAAGTGATATTGAGTTGACATCACAAAAAAAGAGATTTTTTTTATTTTTCTCATTTTTTTCCAAATAGATAACTTCAATATCTAGTGCATGGAAAAAAAATTTAATGTATATTTTTCTTGTAATAATATTTTAAAGTCAAATGCAAGTGGAAGAGGGTTGGATCACTATAAAGGGAAACAAAAACAAGTCCTCAAAACCTCCTTTTGACATGACTCTCAGCTCCCACAAGAGAAATTCTAAATGTAAATCTTGATGGTTCTTGATTGAGGGGCTGGTTTTTGGCCGGTTGCTAGCTGTTTGATGGCCTTTTTTCTTTGGTTGTTTGTGCCTTCATGTCTTTAAGTTTTGACAACCTTCTGGTTTAGGGTTCCATATCCATTCAAAATCTGCTTATAAAGGGTTTCGGGGTCCCTTCAAAACCTGTTTTTTCCTTTATCAAAAACATTTTAAAGTCAAACTTATCATAATTTTGTAGTTTTCACTTGACATCAACTTTTGTCTTCTTTTTTTATCATTTTCAAAACACAAATTATACCCTTTTGGAGAGGATTGTTAGAACACAATGATCTACTAAGAGGGGGTGAATAAGTAGATACTAAAAAAATAATCCAGAGAGATCATTACAAACTTAAACTTAAAAACTCAAATGTGCACTTCAAAGCATGAATAAATATTGGATTCATGTTAATGGCCAAGGGTAGACTTCCAGAGGCTTGGGGAAATCTGCTTGAGTATTGGATTCATGATTATTTCATTTTAAAAATAGATTAATTGTATACTTGAGATGGGTACATGAGGGTCTTTAGCCTTGCAGTGCTTATTCACTATGATAGTTGGGATTGTGTGCGAGATGGTTCATGCCTCACTCTATGTGTACGATCGTGTGGTTTTATAATTGTGCAAGTTGGCTTTACCCCGTTGAGTTGTTTTGGGTCTTCTAGATGCATATAGGGGGAGTGGCTCCTAATGGGGGCTGGAGCCCAAAGTGGCGTCCAGGGTAACCCATGTGGGAGTTTCTTAACTCAGTGATAACCTAATTAATGGATTAGGAGGTTGGGTAGTTTTCACACTAATTAAGATAATTGGATGTCTCACCCATGCCTACAGTGATTGTTTAGGCTAAGGATGGGTTGAGAAGGCCTGGTTGGCATGATCAACTTCCTTGTCCTCATGAAAGGAAGGTTGGTTCCGCATGTGTCACCCTATGGGGCCGACGTCTAGTGAGAGACTATCAGGGTAACCACAAATGGGGGTTGACGTCTAGTGAGAGACTATTAGGGTAACCCATGTCAGGACCATACGATGACACTCCTCCCCTATATCAACCTAGCATTCCCTAGACTTGTGTTCCCCTTTGTCATGTGCGTGCCTTTGGAAGCAGTGTCACTGTTATATGTTGTCATGTTGTACTTTGTTATGTTGGAGCCCTGTTTTGTGCTGTTGTGTTAGCCTTTTGTCTTCTTGATTGCTTGATGTGGTGGGACCTTATTGTTATCTCCTAGCATGGGGGGTGGACTGTAGGGTTCCACATGGTTGGGTGGATTGTGCTTTTTACTCCATTGGGTTTCCCAGTTGTTGTTTGTGTGTGTGGAGGATGTACCTCTTGTAGTGGATTTCGTATTTAGTACCAGTTTGAGGAGACCATTGTCTATGCTATGTATTGAATTTGTATATCAGTTGTACCATGTAATGTAATTTTTGATGTATTTTTCTTGTTGTTATAAGGGAATCTTTGATGTAATCTTATAACAATGTAATGATATACCTTTATGTAAGGGAAAATTGTATATGTACTCATTTGTTCGTATTATATGATCTTGTATTTGTAGAAATATATATGTTCATTCATTTAATGCTTTGGATTTAAAGTGAACTCTTGATGTTAGTTAAATCATGTTGGATGTTTAGTTCTTGTTTAATAGATATGTTCGTAATGCAGTCATAGAACCTTGGAGGACATAGTTTAGCGTATTTATTAGGTTTAGATAGGTTTGGCAATTCATGTTATTTCACTTCAAAAAAAAAATTGTGCCATAACTTGTAGTTAGATGTGTTGTCCTCTGCGGTTCTTTGGTGGGGCGTTACATTCTTCCTCTTGATCCCCTCTTATTTTAAAAATAAAATGTGACCTTATGTTAAAATATAAACTTTATCTAGTTATGAAGAGTCATGTATCATGTAAGAGACACACCTATCCATATATGTATTCAAGGATCTTTGGATCCATATTTTTTAAAGTAAAAAAATAATATCAATGTTTTATGCTCTCCAATTTTCTACATGGTATCCGAGCATGCATCGGACCAGGGACTGGTAGTTGAACATGTGATAATGCGCAAAGACTTCCAAATCACGTGAACATCATGTCCCAAAAAATCTAAATCAACATGAATGGTGTAAGACGTGGATGGGAGTGCAGGAATAAGGTGTTAAATGCAATTGCACAACACATTATCTATTAAATAAAATAGTCACATCCCTTTTTTTATTTGCTAAAGAAAAATTCATGAGCCTGGAATTTTTGATGTTATTTTTTATCCAATTTGCAAATTAGTGGGCCTTTACAAGCCATAGAGTGTGACAAAGGCATGAAAGGAGAGTGTAATACATATTGTTAACATATATTTTTTTATGAAGCTACCAAATCTTGAAAGGAGGGCCACTGCCAAAGGTAAAGATGCATAATAAATTAAAGATCCAACCCATGAATCAAGGTAAAATGCATAGATGATTGAAGTTGCAAATTTGAGGAAAGTTTCAGTTTTTCTTAAGAAATTTCAAATCAAAAGTATAAGCTACACTATTTATTGAAAGTTTTTTTGAGGCACAAAGATTTGTAAAATCCACCTTCCAAATATGAGATCTAAGAGATAAAAGGAGATTGTTGATTTTATTGAATTTGTTGTTGTTTGAAAGGATGGGATCACAACCTTGGAAAAGGCCAAAACTATCAATTTTTTCATCTCCTAAAGTGCAAGAGAGGCTCCCAAGGTATATATTGTAGTAAATTGTGAGAAGACGTTAGATGGAAGATTGAAACTTATAGTGGAAATAGTTTAAAAGATATTATAGATTGTTGAAGACAATATAGAAGGTAGATTGTGACATAAATATTCTAAACCACAAGAGATAATTTGCAACAAAGGACAAGAAAAATCCCTACCAATGATAATAGACTTTTGAGGTTGAGGTTTCCAAGAAAGATTTCAATTTCAGAAGAAAAATGCATGTGATAAAGATAAGTGGGAAGAGATTGTAGTTTTAGAAGAAAGTAATACCTGTACATCTATTATTGGCATTTGAACAAAGAAAGGTGGTCACATTTTTTTTTGTAAAATTTTCACAACATTTGATGAAGTCTAAGGTTGAAAAGATGTGAAGTGGTAGATCACCTCAAATCATAGAAGAGTGAAGGTTATATTTATCCACCAAAATCAATTGCCATCAGAGATTACATAAGTAATTATTTTTGTGGTTAAAATATAAGGAAATTATTTTCCAATGGGAAAGGTTGGTAAAAGAGAAAGGAAAGCAAATAAAAACTTAATATGTATGAATAATACTTTGGAAGAAGAACATGAGAAAGTTAGAAATAAAAATGAAGAATTAGAAGTGGAAAATAGGTCACAAATGGAAGATATATTGAAATTGAGAGAAGAAAATCTTTTGTTCAGTCAATTACTTGAAGCTTACGTTAAAGAAAATCAATGTATAAAGTCTAAACCTACACTATGTAATGTTTCATGTGATACAAGTGATTTGTTTTATTCATTAGATGAATTATTTGATAAATGTGATATAGCTTGTCTTTTGATAAAAAGTGTAAGGAATACAACAATATTATTGAATCTACAAATCTTGCTAGTTGTGAGGATAATGAGAAAGGATGTTCTTCAAAGAATGTTGGATTTAAGATAATGAAAAGAATGAGATACGAAGGAAAAGGTTTGGGAAAATATGGACTAGGAATTATAGAGCCCATTAAGCCAATAATAAGGTCAAAAAATGAAGGACTTGGATATGCTAGTGGAAATAAAAATGATAATGTAGGTGTCACAAGTTCAAACAAATTCTTTCAAGAAAAAGATGCATACAATGTTCTTTGTCATAGGAATGGACATAAAAGAGAGAAGTGTTGGGATCTTCATCCTTGTAGTATCTGTGGATTGAAGAACCATTTTGAGAAATTGTGTTGGAACAAAAAGTGGAAGAAACAACCTCTAAAAGATAGTATACAAATGGATTGTGGGTGGATTGGTGTATCTAGTTGGAAAAATGTCACAAATATGTTCAAAATGTTGTACAAGCATAAATATTCTCATGTCAAACAAAATAGCAAATCATGTTCCCATATCATCCTATAAACCATATAATCTAATCTATGAATTTTGACTATTATAAAGGCTACTTGAATTCTATCCATGTAGTGGTACGAGATTTGAAGTTGGAGCACTCATAAATGTAAAAACTTGTATAGTTGATCACAAAGATCATTACTAAATGGTTGTAATATTGATCCCAAAGATCATTGTTGAACCTAAAAAGTTGTACAGTTGATCGCAAAGATCATTGTTGAATGGTTGTAGCATTGATTGCAAAGATCATTGTTAAACCTACGAGTTGTACTCTTGATCGCAAAGATCATTCTTGAATGGTTGTAATGTTGATCACAAAGATCATTATTGAGCCTAGAAATTTGGAGTATTGATCACAAAGATAATTGTTGAATAGTTGTAGCCTTGATCACAAAGATTGTTGTTAAATTTGTAAAAGATTTGATCACATAGATCATTGTTAAAATTGATTGTAGAGATCGTTGAAGTTGATTTCAAAGATCGTTACTAATCGTTGAAGGATTTGATCGAAAAGATCATTGTTGAAATTGATCGTAGGGATCATTGCTAAAATTGTGAAGTTCTTGATCATAAAGATCATTGGGAATGCTTCACTTCCTTTATTGATATAACTATGGAGAATGCCTTACTATGGATAATGATGGACAAAAGTAATCAATACTATTCAAAAGAAGGATAATTTTTTATACTTTCAAGAAGATATTTGTGTTAAATATTCTTCATTTGTACATGGTTAGCTAATAAACCTATTTGTTATAGGTGGCCCCCATCATCTAGTTAAGTTGTGTGATAAAATAAAGTTTATGGGAAGAGGTTGGAGGTGTTAAAATATAAATTTTATTTAGTTACGAAGAGTCATGTCTCTTGTAAGAGACACACCTATCCATATATGTATTTAAGGATCTTTGGATCCATATTTTTGAAGTAGAAAAATATAATATCAATGTTTTATGCTTTGAAATTTTCTACACCTCATTCATCTAAATTTTTACCCTCTACACTTACTCAACTTACATCTTTTAGTACCTTCTATACTTACTCAACTTACACCTTTTTTTTTGTCTACTCCATTTTTAAACAAAATAGCTTGAATTTTTATTTGGGTGAATCCACTTTCCCCTAATTCTTAGCGTTTTACCATTGTTTACATCATAAGTGATGTGTTGTATCTATAGCTTTTTGTTTTCATTATTGTCTACTTCATTTTTAAACAAAATAGCTTGAATTTTTATTTGGGTGAATCCACTTTTTCTCGAATTCTAAATGTTTTACCCTCGTGTGCATCATAAATGATGTGTTGCCTTTATAACTTTTTGTTTTCATTATTGTCTACTCCATTTTTAAACAAATTAACTTGATTTTTTTTTAATCCATTTTCGCCGAGTGGCTTTATCATCATTTACATCATAAGTATATAGTTTTTTGTTTTCATTAGTTTAACTGTGCCTATATATGGCATTTTTTTTGTCCCTTGCAGCGAACAACAGGGAGCGAACAAGGAATGAACGTGCTGAAGGCAGGGAAACTTCGTCGTGGTAGGCAGGGGAAGCAGGTTTCTATGCAATAGGCAGGGAAGCAGGTTCTTCGCAGTAGTTGGGTTGTGGGGTTTATGTGCGCGGCTGCAGAACAAGAAAGTTATGCGTGGTGGGTCCAGCCGGCAGCAGGTTCTTGGTTTTGTGCCTTTCTCCAACGGCAAGTTTCTTGGCATCTAGAATAGGTGTACCCCACATTTGTTCTCTGTCTCTATTTCCTTTTACCCAGCATTTTCTTTAATAGAAACCTGCTCATCTTTCAACAATGCAAATAAACTATAAGCAAACCATTAGTCAAAGCTCTCAAACCGAATCTTCAGCAAACTGAATCTTAAAAATCGAATGTTAAAATCGGGTGTGCCCTAATGCTAGGGCATGACAGAGGGGTTGAGGGTCTAGCTAGTTCAGGGGGGGCAAGCAAAACAAATAGTGTTGCTTTTATCAGTAGCTCAGATAAGGTTGATACATTAGAAAAAATGAAGTTGGAGAATCAGATTCATGGGCAATATCTAAAAGGGCATGATGGGAAGGTGGAGGATGTGTTAATTCCGAGGGATGCAATTAAAAAGAATGATGTAACTGACACTAACACTTCTTCAACCTAGTCTGAAGTAAATGGCTCAAAAGAATCCAAATCAGATAGTGTTGAAATTATTGGAAAAAGGAAAAAAGATACATAGTGGCCTATAAATGGCATGTTAGCCCAAGGAAATTTTTTAATTCCTTTTAACTTTTCGATGCACCTTCCGATGGAATCCTCAGCGTTTGTTGGTGCGGTGGGTAACATGTGGGGAGCATGCGTGTTAGGTTGCCCGTAAAATGACCTTTTAAACAGGGGGGAAAGGTGTGTCTATGTAAACGCAAAATAGTACAAGGGGATTCTAAGGAGTAGGCAAACTCGAAAAGTGAAGCTGGCAAAGAGGGGAAAACTTGCAGCAATTCTTCCAAGGATTGAACCTAAGAACACAACGGTCACAACAGAAATTCAGCAAGAGCAATCAGTGCAATCTAAAGAAAATGGTAATGTGAGCTCTGCAGGTCACATAGTCTCAAGCAAGAAGCAAAACGAAGATGAAAACATCTATGTAGACAAGGTGTTGGGGGAGGAAGTCAACACTGATACCTACAGCCCCACCACAACGCCGCTCATGTGGTCCTCTGATTTATACGTCAATGAGCTAATGGGCATGAAGAAGAGACTCCAATCCTTGGAGACAAGAGGTTTCTATGAAGACACCAAAGTGAAAGAGGTCATAGAGGCCAATTGGCATTTAACAAAGGAGAACAATTTGCTGAAAGAACAGATAAACAAACTACAAATCTCCATGGCACAAGGGGAACAAGAAATACTATCGATAAGACAAGTTTTAGCTCAAATGGAGGCAACAGACACAAACAAGCCAAAAGTGGTAGTTGAAAACAATAATTCACAGTTAAAGGAAATACAGTCAGTAATGGATAGCATGAAGTTAAAAGAAGAGCAGTTAAGGGTTCAATTAGAAGAGGCCAAATCTTGGGCTCAGGTAGTAAGTGGTCCATCAGATACACAAAGGGACATTATAGCAAAGCAAGTCAAGAGGTAGTTAAGAGAGGAAAAAGACAGAAATGATAGGACCTTGAATGTCATTGTTAAAGGGATAAAAGACTATGGTGAGAAAGAAACCATAAAAGAGTTGGCAAGGGATTTCTTTAAGGACGAACTTCAATGGTCAGGGGTTATTTAGCAAGCAAACAAGATTGGAAAATGGGTGGAAGGTGGTAAGAATAGGCATGTTAGAGTTACTTTGGGGAAACTTGAGGACAAAAGTTTGCTGCTAAGGAACAAGAAGTTCCTCAAAGGTACCCAAATCCACCTCGATGAGGACCTAACCATAGCACAACAAGAAGAAAGACGAAAAGAGTGGGAAAAAGTAAAAATAGCAAGAAGTGAAGGTCAATGGGCTTGGCTGCAAAATGGAAAGGCCCAAGTTAGTGACAAAATTTCACACCAAAAATAGGAACTCGGGGCCCCCCAGGATTTTTTATCTATAGTAAGTTGGAATTGCAGAGGTTATCCATGGAGAAGAGGACCTGGTTTAGGGCCCATAGTAGCAGGAAAAGACATTATCATTCTTACTAAGACTCATGAGCACGAAGGGTGTAAAATTCCAGATTTTGAAGGATATAAAAAAGCCTCAATTTGGAATGAGAGAACATAAAATGGCAAAGGACATGGTGGTGTTGTAGTCCTAATTAAAGAATCATGGGATAAAAATATAAAAGTAGAGAAAGAAGATCCAAACAAACAATACATATGGCTAAAAATAACAGAAAATCAGACTACAATTAGATTGGTTGCTTGCTACTTCACTCCAAAAGGCTCCAAATCATATAAGAAAAGGGGCCTAGATCATGAAGATCCCTTTGCCTCTCTAAAAAAAGACATTGCGGTGTTTAGCACAATGGGGGAAGTTATATTAATAGGTGATTTTAATGCTAGAACTGCTAGCATCCAGGCTCTTAACCTGAAAAACAAGGATAAAGAGAAAGATGATCCGTTATGGCTGGAAGAAGAGAACCATCAGCTTTGAGAACAAACCTCTCAGGATAATAAATGTAATGTCACTCATTATGGGGCTGAATTGTTGGGAATATGCAGCTTATTCAACTTGGTAATATGCAATGGTATGAGATCATGGTCGAGCTTGGGCAACATCACTTGCAAGACTTATAATGGACAAAGTGTGGTGGATTATGTCATTTTATTTCGTAACTATACAACTAGGATAATGGAGCTTGTGATTGGTAAATGCCCAATAGAGTTGAAGTCGGATCATAACCCAATAAATGCAAAACTTGACATTCACACATTCAAGCAACAAGGGGAACAAGACCTTATCAACAAGAAGAAGGCCCCCCCACAGGGTAGAATTCTCATGACTCAAGAAAATCAGGAAATCTTCAAGGCAGCCCTCAAAAATCTTGTTCAAGAATCTGAAGACAAATCAGCTTCCTTAAAGGAGCACCCAATAAACAAGAACACTTTGATTCCTCTAGTGCACAAAGCCTTGGGTGAGTGTAAGAGGACTAGACCCAAGAGAGGAAATACAAATACTTTCCCAGCAAACCCCTGGTTTGATGAAGAGTGCAAGCTAACAAAAAGGAAGCTCCGTGAGGGAGGAATGACAGTGGAAAACAAGAAAGAGTATGAAAGGGTGATACAAAATAAAAAAGAAAGGTACGTAAGTACAAGAAGAATGGAGCTAATTATCCTCGGAAAGAACAACCCCAAAATTTTTTGGAAGGAGCTACAACAGAAAAGAAAACAAATGGAAAATAATATTACAAGTTCTCAATGGCTAGACTATGCAAAACTACTTTATGAACGTGAGCAAGATAAGCATAGGCCTCCTATAATCAATGCTGCCACCAAACTTTTCACTATGGAAGATATCAGTCAAGGCATTAGAAGGTTGGCAGGAGGGAAGGCACAAGATATTGATGGGCTGCAAGCAGAGCATTTAAAGTGGGGTATTGAGGTCCTTGCACCTTGTATTAGGGGCATTTACAATAGGGTCATTCAAGAAGGCTTCCCGGAAGGTTGGACCACTAGTGTTGTTATCCCGTTGTACAAATGTGGTGACATAAATAACTCGTCAAACTACCACACTATTATGATTAATCCTCTTATGGGAAAACTTTTTGGAAGCATGATTGAGCGCAAGATCAGCAGTTGGGCTGAAACAGAGGGAAAATGAGCTGATGGGCAAGTTGGTTTTAGGCCCAAGCATTCCACTATTGATCATGGAGTTACCCTTAGATTCTTGATTGAAAAAATTTGGGATATTCAGGGCAATGAAGCCTATTGCTGCTTTGTTGACTTTAAAAAAGCCTTTGACACGGTTCCACGAGGCAAGTTATGGAAGAGAATGGAGGATTTGGGTGTTCCGCATGAGCTTAGAGCCGCTGTTCACAGGATTTACGAGCTGGTTAGAGCTAAAATTAGAACCAATGATGGTATGTCGAAGTGCTTTGGTAGCGACATTGGCGTCAAACTGGGTTGCCCGCTTTCCCCAACGTTGTTTGGGCTTTACATCAATAAATTAGAAGAATGGATTGACAAGGTTGGTGGGGAAGGCATTCATTTGGCCAACTTTGTAATAAAATTACTCTTATATGCTGACGATCTCATTTTAATTGCTAAAACTGTGTTTGATTTGAGAAAACATTTGAAAGCCCTTGAAACGTTTTGTCAAGAGGTTGGGATGCAAGTGAACACTAGCAAAACCAAAATAATGATCTTCTCACTGCGAAGGAAAAAATAGCAAATTGAATTCCTCTTCGAAGGCAAGCCGCTAGAAATTGTAGATGAGTACAAGTACCTTGGCCTTGATTTCCACAACAAACTCAGCTGAGAAACATGTAGAGCAAAAAGAATACAAGGAGGCTGGAAAGCGTTATACTCTTTGCAAAACAGATGTAGAAATGCAGAATTATGGGATTGGAAAACTAAAAGAACTCTTTTTGGTCTTCTTGTCACTTTGGTGATTCTCTATGGGTGTGAAATTTGGGGCAGCAGCATGTCAGATCAGAAATGGAGACAAGTGGAAATAATACAAAAACATCTAATTATAAGTAGCCTCAAGCTCAAGATTGCAGTGCCTTATGAGATTTTATTGGCCGAGACCGTACTTTCCCCTTGGAGGCTTCGGCGATGATCCGATTATTAAGCTACTTAAAGAAGGTCCAAAATATGGAGAGTCATCGTTGGCCTAAGCTAATTGTGAAAGAAGGGCTAACTAGAAGAAAGAACACCTAGATGAAACAAAATATCAAATGGATGAAAAAGTGGGATGTGGAGATGCATGAGTGCCCAAACACAAACGAAAAAATAAAAAAATATGTGAGAAAAATTCAAATATGCAATATGGATGAAAAAACAGGGCGTAAAAAGGTTATTATATCAAGGAATTCAATCGCATGAGGGACCATGAAGAAAAGGCTTATATAGGAGCGAATATCAAATGGAAAGCAAAAATGCTGATAGCTCAATTGCGAACTAGTTCGCATCATCTTAGGTGTGAAACAAGCAGGTGGGTTGTTCCTAAAGAGGAGTGGGAAAATAGAATGTCGTTTTTGTAACAAGGGTACGGTGGAGACGGAGTGGCACTTCATCGTGGAGTGCTCAACATATAAAGACATTCGTGACAGCTATGGGGACACTGTGCAGGTTGATAATTTGTGTACCTTGTTTGAAGAGCCAAGGCTAGACAAAATTGCAAACTTCATCATCAAAATCCACTGCAGAAGGACTGATCTTAACCGGAGCTTACAAACTAACTAGGGCCTTTTTGTTGGGGGCTCTTGTGCTGTTCTTGGGTCCCATAGACTTCTTTAACCTCGTGAACGTCATTAAATTTTTTCATTTCATTACATTTTAATCTAATTTTTTATTTGCTTGTTTGAAATGGTTTATCTTCCATTGCAGATAAAAGAGAAATAATAAGTCCCTACTGGAGATAATACCTATGGGTTGAACGTGCATCACTAAATCCAATAAATGACTCAACCTACTCACTTACGCAAGTTTGAAAAATGACAAGTAAATAATAATATGATCTCCCCCCCTTGTCTGCATCCGCATTATGCTCTAAACAACGGGTGGCCAAAACCCTGTTAAACGTTCCACTACGGATGCCAATTCTTTTCGAACGTGTTCGGTCGGGAACGTTGCGTTCCACTTCCTCTCCGATAAAATGGATCTTTCTCCTTGTAGAACGAGACATGGAGACGAAGATGAAGAGGCCTCACCTGTTGATCTTCCTATACCCTACTCAGGGTCATATGATTCCTCTCTTGGATCTCTCTCCTTCTCTCGCTTCCCGAGGCCTTTCACTCACCTTCCTCACCACTCCCGAAAACGAGCCTCTGCTTCTCCCTCTCTTATCCACCGCTTCTTCCCACGCCCTCCAAATTCGGTCCCTCATTCTTCCGCTCCCTTCTACGCAGGGACTCACTACCAGTGGCGACAACAAAACCCAATGGCCTTGGCATTTGATCTATTATCTCAAAGGGCTTGCCGATCCTTTGGAGCACTGGCTCCTGCAACAAAAACTCAACGAGAGCTCAGATGAATTCGGGCCTGTGATCTGTATCATCAGCGATTTCTTCTTGGGATGGACTCGGGACACGGCGGCCAAGCTGGGCATACCCAGAATCGTATTCTATCCATCAGGAGCATTTGCCGTCTCTGTCATTTCTTCTCTATGGAAATACATGCCGCACCTGGGCGTGGAATCTGATGACGGTGAAGTGCCCATCCCTGGCCTTCCTCATCCTCTCACTTTTCGCAAGTATCAACTTTCTCCCATTGCTCTGGCCTACACAAGCTCGGATCCTGTCTACGAGTTCATCAAATACAGCATGAATTCCAATCTCAAAAGCTGGGGTGCTCTCATCAACACCGTCTATTCTCTGGAGCCTCTCTATGTCGACCATCTCCGAACAATTTCGGGGCGCCCTGTTTGGTCTGTGGGTCCTCTGCTCCCCCCTGCTGTGTTCCACGACAAGCAGGAGATGAATCTTCAGAGGGGGAAGCCGAATTCAATCAACGAAGCTCTGTGCTTGCAGTGGCTGGATAGCCGCAAAGAGAAATCTGTTGTATACGTCTGCTTCGGTAGCGTGGCAGTTTTGTCGGAGAAACAGATAGAAGAGATAGCAGCGGGATTGGAGGCAAGTGAGGAGTCCTTCATTTGGGTCATCAGAGACCCGCCTGGCAACGGAAATGACAAGGTCGGTCTGCCGCAGAATTTTGAAGAAAGAGTGAAAGAGAAGGGCCTGGTTATCAGAGGGTGGGCGCCTCAGCTCTTAATCCTCTCCCACTCTTCCGTTGGGCTTTTGTTACCCATTGTGGGTGGAACTCTACTCTGGAGAGCATTGCGCTGGGAATTCCCATTATCGCCTGGCCTTTAACTGCGGATCAGCATAGCAACGCTCTGTTGTTGGTTGAATATCTCAGAGTTGCAGTCAGATTGTGCCAAGGCCTCCACGCACTGCCCAACAGAGATGTGTTGGCAAGTGCAGTGAAGAGAGTGGTGGGAAGAGAAGGTGAAGGTGTGCGGGTTGAGGAATTGAGCAGGGCAGCAAGAGTGGCGGTGCAGCAAGGGGGATCTTCTTCCTCTAATTTGGAGGACTTTGTTACCTGCATACAAAACTTGGCAAACAACAAATTGTGATGTTGAATATACTGTGATTTTTATATTAATTAGTTTATAGGTACATACAATGAGAAAATAAGTTTTAGTTGTAGTAAATCAGCAGTTGTTTAATGGTAAAAGCTTTTAAAATTTTACTATTGATTTGACTAGAATGGAAACATTCTATTTTCATTTGAAGTGTTCTTTTAATTTTAAGAAAAAATCTAGATTTATCAAAGTTTATTATCATTTTATTATTTAATATTTATTATTAATTGTTTAATCTAATCACATGTAACTAGAATTTACGATGCATACATATATAAACACATACTCTCTAACATATAAACATGCATATAATTTTTTATTTATGTAATCTTTATAATATTTTAAAATCTTCGTATCAAATCACACTTCTTAGTGTTAGCTTTTATGCAGCTAAAACCGCAATACATAGCTTTCCTTTATACTTTTGGTTGGGAGTCCATATTAATATAGGTGCAAGTTTTGAATCATTTCATTAATTGTTTTACACACATCCAGATGTCAAAGAAGAATTTAACCGCTGCTACAATTCATCTTTAGATGTTAAAATGAATCAAACTCCTGCTCACATGTAAATATAAAGAAAGAATTGATTGCACTTTCCAAGGTTTGGGAGAAAATTGTGTAAAATCTTTATATTAACACTCTGCATTTTAATTATGCAAAACTAGATTTTGGACGAAAAGTAAGGTGGGAATTTAAATCTCACTTGTGAGAAGGATAAATTTTGAAAACGTTCTACAAAACTTTGGGAAAAACTTACATATTTAAAATATATAATTTAAAAAAACAAATTGAATATGTAAAGTATTTAGGATTTTTTAATTGACGAGATATTTTTTAAAATTTTAAAAGAAAAATCTGATAGCATTGAGATTTTTTTAAATTTAAAAGGTGTATATTTAATTTTTATATTTCAAATTTTAATATTTAAATTTTTAAATTTGGAATTTGTTATAAATGTGTTTTATTTATCAAATATTAAGTTTTTGTTTAAGGGGTTAAGTTTAGTTGGTTAAAACATTGAGTTCTCGTAGTGGATACACAAGTTCAAATCTCAAAGGGGCATCTAATGTGGAATTCTAAGTTGTGAGTCTTGGTATTCCATAGTTGAGTTCAAGTGTGGAGGTGGTTTCTCAAAAGAAGCTAAAATTAGTCTCATGGTTGTGCATGCAAGAGCTTGTGTTGGTCTCATATCGATGCTCATATGATTAGAATATTTGTAAATAATAATCAATATAAAAATATATATAAAGTTTTTCATTTACTTCAATGTTGGTGGTTAAGATCTTCAAAATAAGCAATAATTATACATTATTTGAAAGAGAAGGAATAACATTTGTGTTAGAAGTTGTGTATTACATCCTCTTTCTATTTAGTTTAGGATTAGAATTTGTACACTTAGATGTACTCTAAATCATTAAGCATGTATTTTATTTAACAATCATGTATTATGTGTTTGAACAAAAGTGTTTGAAAATGTAAACTACTAAAAGTGATGAAAAATACATAATATTTTATTTTAGTAACAATATTTTATTATGCAATCTTTATTTGAAATAAATTAGGTGGATCTATGTTTCATATAGAGTCAAATTGTAATTTACCTTTTAAACATTTTTAATGAGATAATAAATAAACACATTTTATGTATTAATAACATATGTTACAATAAGTTATAATTTATACTTTGACTTTTTATTATATATTTATTGATGTAATTATATTCAAACATTAATAACAGTATATTCTATTAATAGATTATAATATATTAATTACCCTCATAATTATTGAAACACTCTTAAATATCAAATCCTCTTCCTTAAATAATTCTTTTAAGATAATATTTTATCAAAATTTAATTATATAATTTCCAATGTTCACAAAAACTACTCTCATAAGCCCATCTTTCATGAATTAACCATTAACGCTCTTTACAAAGAGTTAAAAAAATGACAGTGAGTCAAGTGAAAGTTGAAGAGATTTGTTTATATCACATAAGTAGGATAATCTACCATTGGTGTGATTTAGTTTGTTGGAGACACCGCCATGCAATCTAATTTATCATGAAAAATAATAAAAAATTGGCTCCAATTGACAATTGCAACAAAGTTGTCTACATCATACTTTGGAGAGAAGCAAGAGTTTGGATCTTGGTTTAGCCTTTTCTTTCTCTTGTAAAAAAAATCCTAAAAAATTTGTAAATTTCTTTATTTTAAAAGTTTCTAGTGAAATATTTTAATAGTCTAACTTTTTTTGGTTTTCAATTACTTTTTGTTGTTAATTTTATTTTTTGAATTATTTTTTCTTTTAGTGTATATAAAGAAAAGAACTTCTCTTTTCAACTGTATATAATGTGATTTTGTGGGAAGTTGGACTTATTTTTTTAGAAGAAACACACACATGCAAAAACAAATATCTAATCTAAACACACATGTATGCTAACATGGATTTACTCCATTATTTTCCTACAATCACAATCTTGTGTTGCATGCACAAGAGGTTATGATTGATGGATATCCGAGATATTCAAATGAAGCTAAAATGAAAGAAATGCAAGATACTAGTGGTAAATGCAAAGATACTATGAGCAAATAGAAATAAAAAAGAGTGCAAAACAAAGAGTACTCAAAGTGGATGTAAAGATAACTAAAATAAAAAGAACGTAGATGATTGAACGATGAGAGGGGGCTATGTTTGAATAGGCATCCTTGGAGTGAACCCAAATTACAGAATGAATGTGGGATAAAAGATTGACTTGGAAAAGTATATCCCGCATGCATGAGATGAGTAGAATAAAAGAAGTGAAATAAGATAAATAGGTGATAAAGCAAGTGTGAAAGAGGTTAGAAGAAGGATGTAATGGAGAATATTAAAATGGTTATATAATATTATTAAATGGATTAAATATATGAAAAATATGGTAAAAAAAAGGAAATTGATATTATGTCATAATGAAGAGTAATAATGATATAATATTTGGATCCACTTAATGATTGAAAAAAATTGAATAAGAGGACGAGGCGATTTTAACGAAAATTTTTATGTGTCTACATTTTCCCCCTCTTTGAGACAATGCAACCTGTCACATTGTTTCAAAGAAAAATTGATCAACTGATACATGCCCCAAAGATATCCTGATAAGGATAATGATGAATATGATATGCCCCCTCAAGAGATTGATTGAACAGATTGTAAGAAGATTAAGTTGTGATGTACATTTGATGAAAATGCACAGTTGAGGGGCGTAATTGAACAATTGATGGAAATGATCAGTATAGTTGGGTTGATGAGTTGATTAAGCTGATTGAGTTGATTAAGCTTATTGAGATTGATGCTTGTGCAAGACAAGTTGATAAAATAATGATTGATTGATTGATCGATTGATTATATAAGGGGTTATGAGATTTTGAGAAGCAAGTTTAATGATTTGAGATTTGATTCAAGAGACATACATTAGTTGGATACAACAATTGATTGAATTTTTCTATGACAAGGAAGATGTATAAAATGATGAAGAGAAAATGAGGGGGAAAGACAATGAAAGAGATGATTGATGAAAGGGAAAATGCAAGGTGATGAGAATTCTTGTGCTTTTTTAGTGCTTATACCATCATCGAGCTTATTATGTCGCAAATTAGTATAAGCATCTAGATAACATGAACTTCTAGACGACCTAAATATTGTTTGCATTTTTATTTAGCAATGAAGTGTAAGCATCTAGGTATAAGGACCTTAGATGACCTGAATACTTATTGCATGGAAGACACTATCAAACAAGGAATGCTCTCATCCATAGTAGACTCATAGGTCCTCGATGATTTTAGAAAACCATGTCCTAAGACGAGTCATCATATGAATAAGAAACAATCCAAAAATAACAAACAAGTGAACATGCCCCATCCTCGCCTCTCTAGTACAAGACATCCTCGAGAAGCTAAAAGACATGCCACCAAAGATAAAAATCATAATATAATCAAATATCGACAAACAAACAGGCATCATGCTTCAATGTAGAACTGATTCTTGTCACAGTTTATGCGTTTGATTGGATTTGAAAGATATGTTGTAATGTCTGCTTGATTGTCAATCGTGGCATGTTTTGATTCTTTTGAAGTTCAAAGTTGTGTGGCAATCTAAAAGTGTCATTATTTTTTGGAATTTTTGAGGTTGTGATTATTTTTTGAATATTTTATTTTATTTTATTTATCAATTTTTTTTTTTTGGGATTTTTGGAATATTTGATTTTTTTGGATTTTTTCAAGACATTTTATGATTTTTATGGATTTTTTTAGGATATTTTATGACTTTTATGAATTTTTTTCAAGACATTTTATGATTTTTATGGATTTTTTTAGGACATTTTATGATTTTTATGGATTTTTTAGGACATTTTATGATTTTTATGGATTTTTTAGGAGATTTTATGAATTTTATGGATTTTTTCAGGACATTTTATGATTTTTATGTATTGTTTTGAAGTTTTTAAAGATGGAGTGAGATGAAATGTGATAGATGACCGATTGAAGGAATAAGATCTTCCATAGTAGAGGTAATGCAACCATGGATAAATGATAGATCAAAAGGAAAGATTCACTATAAAACATGTCACACAAGCAACATATCTTTTTTTTAAAGATGATAATGGTTGGTTGATTGGATACTAGGAATGATTGATTCCATAAGGCATGATGATGGTAAGTACTTAGGATCACTGATTCCTCTAAGTACGATAAGGTTGATGATTGTTTGATGATTGATTGAAAAAAGATATGAGGATTGGATAATGTTTTACAACTAGGCTCAAATATGATCTGTATGATAAGATTTGAGGTTGCAAAGGGACATGATGGCCCACCCTGGGGTGTTGTAATTATGGATAAATGATAAGGATGTGAACTATGATGGAATGAATGGTAATACATAAGGATATGAAAGGAAATCCAAAGCATGCATTTATAATTTTTCCCCTAATCTCCTCAAGAACAAAGGAAGGAAATGGGACATGAATTTGGATAAGTTGGGAGATACAGAATGGAAGACTACAACGATAAGGCTAATGAATAGGATGATCAAGATCAACTAGATAAGATATGGACATAAATTCCTAAATACTTTGCCCCTATTCCTCATCAAGACCAAGGAAGGGGAGAAAGGATGCATTTAGATAGGATGGTGGAATATGGATAAGGTGAAGGATATGATATGAAAGATATGGAGAAAGTGTATATGATAAGATGTATTACGTTCAAGAAGATCCTTAACCTTCCCAAGATCAAAGGTGGAAAGGTAAAAGATGACCGTAAAGAGGATAATAGATATGAATGACAAGATGGATGAAACTTGCCCCCAAGTGTAGAGTGCAAGAGGAATATGGAAGATAGGATATGGATATGAATAAATGAATAAATGAATATGGAAGATAATATATGCATGGTAGGGAGATGGAGGAAGGAATCAAGCATCAAGTTTCATGGCTAATATCCCTCGAATATGTGATTTAATAAACTATGGAAATGAGGATTAGGCTCATAAACGTTGGTAGAAATGGTATGATGGAAGAAGCTAAGGAATTATGCAAAGGTTTGTATTAGAGGAGGATAATGGGGGATGAAGTTTGGATATTAGACAGGAGGATAAAAGGCGTGTTGATGGATAGATGGAAAGGATGGCAAGATCAACATTGGCACACACCTTGAAGGGTGGTGGAGTGATGGAGGAAAAATGGAGTTTAAAGGTGACAAGTTTTTAGATGGATGATTGGAGAAAGCTTTTGGATTAGAAAATTTGGATGCCAATTTAGATTTTATTGCTTCTATGATACTTTTAAGAATCCACATAGCTTTTGAATTTGATTTTTGATTCATGGGATTTTGTGGCCTTTTAGATTTTTCTTTTGATTTGATGGGCCTTTCTAGCCTTTGAAATTTTTCATTTTTCTTTTTGGGCCTTTGTGGCCTTTGATTTTTTTTCTTTTGACTTTGGATCAGGTTTTCTTTTATTTTTGCACGTCTCTTCGAGGAGACATGTTGATCCTTTGATATATGTGGATTTTGATATGGAAGCTTTTGACATTTGGCACCCAAATTGCTTCCAAGAGCAATGGGATAGGTGGATGGAGATGAATGATATGGAGGTATTATGGATGGGTTAATGTAGGTAGAATTTTGAAAGGTCATCAAGGATGTGTGCCTTTGTTGTCCTTGATGAATAGGAGACGGAGGGATGTAGGGCCCCAATATGGATGGAAGGGTTGGTGAACTAGGGTTTGGATGATAAGGACCACAGATAGATGGAAGGTTTGATGGCCTAGGATACTTAGGTTTATTTTGATGGCATATGGACTTGTGATGGGTACCAATATCTTGAGTGTTAGGTGTGTAACCAAGGCCATGATAATATGGATTTTCTTGGATATAAAGGGGTTCTAGGATACCTTGTTCATGAAGGCCTAATCCATTTCCTTTGTAGTTCATACTTTGACACATTCATTTGCCAATGGGATATGTATTATTTATGAAACAAGATGCAAGTCCATCGTGAGGTGGATGTGATATGGAAGGAATAACAAGATCTTGGAGTGAACCACCTTGGATAAAAGTGAGGGAACCCATTTGATAGGTAAGGGGCTCATGGATAGCTTGAATAGGGATGATAGACTCTTGTGGAGGATTGTGATCATGAGGGGAATTAGGATGGGTGATAGGATCTTGACATGGGGATGATGGGGTATTTTGATCTTGACAAGTGGAAAAGGATCACGAGGTGTAGTGGATGGAGTAGCTTGCTCTTTATTAGGTATGGAATCATCAAGAAGTGGTATGAAAGGCATATCTTGATCATGAGAAGGATGAACATCATCATGGAATGAAAGGGTACATCCTTGAATGGAGGTATATCTTGATCTTCTTGAGGAAGGGAATCCTAAGATTTTGTGGAAATCATATCTTGATCATCAGATGGTAGGACATCATTGGATATTATGGAAAAACTAGCATGCTCTTGGGATGCAATGGAATCATGAGATGGTATGGATTCATTAGATGAGGTGGAAGGAGGACTTGGAAGGATACTTTTCTCTTGAGATGGAAGGGGATCATCTTGGATGAAAAAAAAAGAGATAAGGGGATCATCATGAGGTTCTTGAGAGATGGGATCTTGGTCAAAGATTGGAGGGGATTGGAGATTTTTTGTATAATTGGATGGAGTGGAAAGAATAATTTGATCTTGATGTGCAAGGGAGTCTATGCTGCCATGCTTCGGACTAAGAGATTGACATGAATAATTGTATGTAGATGGTATGATGGGAGAGGATGGTTGGATAGATTCGTTAACCTAGGTGAAAGACACATGAGGTTTATTTTGACTTATGGGGGATGAAGATAGATGCATGACATGGTAGGATTACATAATATTATTTATGTTTGAGGACTTATATGTGGGTTTCTCATTTAGCCTTTGCAGAAAGTCATGGACATTGAACTTGAATGATGTAGTTTTGGGTGAGGATAAAGGCTTATGAGATGATTGCATCACTTCATTCAAATGTTGGGATTCTAGTTATTTTTTAAGCTCTTTCAAACGATAGTCAAGATATTCAATCATTTGGTCTCGTTCATGGGTCACATATGAATATGAAGGATAGAGGTTAGACATGTTTGGTTGATGGTTTTGGGAATGTTTTGAGGTGTTTAGGGATGGTTAGAGATGATTAGGTTAAATTAAGAAAGGTTATGAATGGTTTAGGGATGGCTATTATGATGGATGAAGGTTATGAAACCCAAAGGTTGTGATAGGTGGTGATGTTTGATTGAGATTGAAAATGTTTGTGACAAGAATGCAATTCAAACACAAAAGCACAATGTCTGAGTTTTTTAACTTGACTTGAAGACAAGCACAACCTATGGCTTCTCAAGACATACCACTCGAAAGATTCCCACTCAGATTTCTCCAACCACTTAAACAAGGTGAACAACTAGAGACATGGTAGCACTAGCTCCCCTCCATGGCACTCACTTTTTAGGCTCACCAAGTCTCAATTCCCCAAAGAGGAATTTATGCCTCTACACATGCTTAGTGAAGACATGGAGTGGCTTCAGAATGACCGTTCCTGTGCTAGCAAGTGAAAGGGATTTTGGCTACTATAACAAAGGTTCTTAGTGAATACTTAGGGACATGACTCCCCACAAGTGTCCAACAAGCTACTTAAGGATTTAATCACTCTACTGGGGGCTCTTATACATTTTACGGTAGGTACCATGTTTTGAGTGACACTACACGACAATGGAAAAGACTGTCGTGAGGACTTGACAGTTTAGTCTTATCCTTTTATATATCATCTTGAGCGAAAAACCAGTTGGAGTCGTTCCCTCTTTCGAGGTAGGACCCTCTAAGAGATTAAAAATATAAAGAGATGGGTCTAGCTTCCAATCACCGAGTTTTCACAAGGTGAGAGCATACACCTACTATCTTTACAAGCATAGCAAACAGTGATTTATTAACCCCCTAGTTAATCTATGTGAAAAAGATAGTTGTTCTTTTTTTTTAAGCACCAATTGAAGTGTGATCTACTCTAAAGCAAACAAGGTTTAGTAGTTTCAGAATAAATTCTTGGAAACACAAAAACTTGTAAAACCACACATTAGTAGTTTCTTAAAGATGTCTTGGACCAATGAAAAGCTACAAAACCCTAGTTAGTATAAAAAGTTACCAAAAAACTAAACTAAGTTTAGAAATTAAAAACTAAATTAAATTTAAATTTTTTTAAAAAATACTAAACTAAATTAGAAAATTAAAAACTAAACTATATTAGAAAATTAAAATCCAAACTAAATTTAAAAATTAAAAACTAAGCTAATTTAGAAAGTTCTAAATTTCAAATTTTAAAATCTAAATTTAATCTACATCAAATCTAAACTAAATTAACAAATCTAAATTTAATTAATCTAGACTAAATTAAAAGATCTAAATCTAAAAATTAGAAAAAGTCTAATCGAATCTAAAAATTAGAAAAAGTCTAAATCGAATCTAAAAATTACAAGCATCTTAATTGAAAGTTTTAGCACTGAGCCCCAAAACCGGGCAAAATTTTCAATGGCATGCTTCAAACAACAGTTCAAAACGTTCACAATAGGGCACTGGATCGACACAAGGATCGGAATTGGGTTCAACAAGTTGCAGATCTACAATTTCATTACAGAGCCAAAGGCGACATTGAGGCATTGACATGCGAACAATATTGTCTATCACATTATTTATTGCATGCGATGGCCGAGATCAGCTCAAGATCGACATTAGAAATTGGTTCATTTCTGAATTTGCACTAAATGTAGATGTAGAGGGGCACTAAAGGAATGCACAGTGAAAAGAACATATGCCTTCAAAATATGGGGTGTCAAAACTCCCAGTTTATACGCTTCCCAATCATGGCATGGGAGAAGTGAGGTGGTCAGCATCGACTATGAGATGAGAGTTGAGAATACAACATGCAGATGGTTTAGATGACTCATTTGTGTGGAATCAATTGACTTAGCAACCCACGAAAAAGAATACACAGAACAGATTTCATGAGGTGAATGAGATCCACTAAGCGCCCTCTGCACCATCAAAAAAGATAGCAAAAAGAATCTCAGAGAGATAAAGAAATATCATGTGTATCTAGACAAGGATATGTAATTCAGTGGATACTTCTCTTACACCAAATAGGTTAGCATCAAAAATAGTACAGAAGAAATATATTATGAAGCCGATAATATGAGAAACAAAATATAATGCAAATATACCCAAAAAAAAACGAATATCACTGCAATAACGTTACTGGCCTAATATGGATGACAGAAGCTATCAGCTAAAAGAAACCTCATGATTGGAAATGAGAAAATTATAGACATGCAGGCATAAACTAGATTCATGTCGGGTTCACCATTATGTAGATGGAGGAAAAATGGTTTTGGAATCTTATGAGATTAAGATTAAGATTTCCAACATCCTTAATGAAGTTACTTGCAAGAAACACATCCATGCAAAAACAAATATCTAATCTAAACAGGCATGCATGCTAACAGGGATTTACTCCATTGTTTTCCTACAATCACAATCTTGTCTTGAGAAATAGATTCTCTCATGAGCACACACAATAGGTTATGATTGATGGATATGAGAGATATTCAAATGAAGCTAAAATGAAATAAATGCAAGACACTAGTGGTAAATGCAAAGATACCATGAGAAAATAGATATCAAAAAGAGTGCAAAACAAAGAGTACTCAAAGTGGATGTAAAGATAACTAAAATGCAAAGAATGTAGATGATTCAAAGATGAGAGGGGGCTATGCTTAAATAGGCATCCTCAGAGTGAACCCAAATTACAAAATGAATGTAGGATAAAATATTGATTTCAAGGAAAAGTATATCCCACATGCATGAGATGAGTATAATAAAATAATTGAAATAAGATAAACAGGTGATAAAACGAGTGTGAAAGAGGTTAGAAGAAGGATGTAATGGAGAATATTAAAATGGTTATATAATATTATTAAATGGATTAAATATATGAAAATTATGGTAAAAAGGAGGAAATTGATATTATGTCATAATGAAGAATAATAATGATATAATATTTGGATCCACTTAATGATTGGAAAATTTTGAATAAGAAGACGATTTTAAAGAAAAAATTTATGTCTACAATTCTTATACACACTCTCACACATATTTAGCTCCCGTCCTATCTTCATGCATACTCTATACACTTATTTTATCTATATATGTATTATACTTATTCATATACGTAATTATACATATAACTCTTACATATTTAGATACATTTTTTTCCCATCAAGGTCAATCCTATGGTCATGAAGTTTGCCTACAATCATCTACTTGACCGTTATTTTTCTAAGATTCAAATTCAAATTTTGGCTAACTAGCCCCTTTTATTTTTTCACCTTGAACTGACTAAGTATGTGTATTACAAAATTTGATGCTAGTATTTAAAGGCATACATTAGTAATTATGGTACACATTCATAATTCACAAGTTATATCTCATTCTAGAGAATTAAAGGAGAAATAAATTAAGCATTTTATATGTGGTGCATAAAAGGGAGTAGTGTATCATCTAGGGTGGTTGATTTTTGTGTTTGATCGCGTTCCTATGTTTTTGGGGTTGATCTAGGAGAACATGTTCCCTTTTGACAATAAAGTTATACATCATGACCCAACTTAGCCTTGGCACTTTAGAGCTTGTCCAAAGCATGAACAAAGACCAAACCTTTCAATGTTGAAGGAACATGTATTTATAACACTTATTCTACCCACTTAAATCCACACAAGAAATTTAGTGAAGATCAAATATCATTAATATAGGAAACCTAAAATTAGAATTATATATCATTAATGCTATGTATAATGAATTGAGATTCCACAAAATCTATTGGTATGACAACTTGAATCTTTTATGAAAATCACTCATGTCATAAACAAAACCATTATATTAAAGGTGGCATTGAAAGGACATTTGTATATATGCTATTATGAGGGATACCTATTTTTGGGTGGAAAAAACTCTTTTGGAGTGATTTTCATATCAAAAATCTAGTCATTACTAGTATTTTAGGTCATACAAGGAGGTAGGTGGGAGTAAACAGTATAAAATGTGGGAGTTTTAGGGTTTCAAGGATTAGGGGTCAAGGATACCTCATAACCCATCCCACTATTAGGTATAAAATATTAGGAGTAATTAACCAAAATTGTACCCTTAAAAAATTGCTTTAAATATATTTTCCTACTTAGTTTTGTTAACCTTATGTGTCAAACCTTACCATTAGCTTCCCCTAGAAAATTAAGTTTTCTAGGGTCCTTGGTTAATGCTTACCCATGGGCAAATAGAGATGAAAAATTTAAAATTATCCCATAAAGCTAAAATTTTCACAAATAAATTCATTTTATTATGCCATGCATAGCATATTACATTTTTATCCTTAATTTCCTCCAACAATTTCTTTAATAAGGCCTCCAAAATCACTTTTTCACTAGAACAAAAAATACTTTTGGGTGCAATTTTAGAGCATTTTTCTCCGAGAGAGAGAGAGCTTATGCTATTCATTATAGAATATATATATAGAGAGAGATTTACATTTCATATAATCTTAACAAGATTTTTTTTGGATCCTCTATCAACTTCTAAGACCAAAACAAATAGTGACAATATACTATTTCTAAGTTTTTGCACCAACTAGGATTTTCACATAAATTTTGATGCTAGTTAATCTATAGGGTATCATTCCTTCATCATTCTTATACCATTCCCATTCATTTTCATCTACCCACATAACCATTTTGGTCATATTTTCCTCCCCCCATCACCTCCTATCACCATGACAAGTCATAGAGCCTCATACCTTGCATTTCCTTTATATTTTTCATCATAGATCTAAAAACCTTGTTGTATTATTTGTGATGATTAATTTCATGAGTACCATTGTGTTTTTTGAGACCCACTTCTCCTCCTCATGATCACACTTTTTATAGACTTGTTTTACTTTCAACACTCGTGGGCATAATATTATTCTTTGTTAAATGATTTAATAAATTAATGAATATAAACTTGTTCACATTTTCTAGATTAGAATTTATTATTCATATTTAGTTGTCACTATAGATTGATTTTAGAATGAACATAATTGTGTATTATGAATCTCAATATAATTTTGGTAAGTGTTATATGTTCATACTATTTAGTGTGTGAATATGCTTTGGATTATGGATTAAATTTTTTATTTGATTTTCATTGGATGATAATAATATTATTTAATTATGATACATGTATATGTTATTTATATTGATTTAATTATAAATATTTCTTCAACTATTATTTTGGATATATTAACATTTGGGTGCAAGTTTGCAAGTTAATATTTCATGACCAATGATAAATTGTAGAGGTTTTCAAGAAACAACTTTTATAATTCTCTAGCATATATAGACCTTGTCCTAAAAGAGAGTTAAGATCTTATTGTGTAATTTTTTTATGTATAGATAATTTGTATTGATTAATTTTTCATTTATGATTATTTTTATTATTTTTACTTGTTGAAGTTTAGTTAAGTTTGTTTTAAGTGTCAAATCTTGGATTTAAACTTAAGAAATATTTTTTGTGGTATTTTAATATTATTTCTTTTATTATTTGAGTAAAAGTAAACTCTTAAAGTGATGATATGTGAATTGGATCTATGTTATGTTGAAGTGTTGAATATGTGTTTTAGAATATTTTAGAGCCTTGAAAATGTCTTGAAAGATAAGTGACTAGTTTGGAGGAAAATATTTTTTGGTTGGAAAAGTTAAACATTTTCTCTAAGTTTATTGTATCTAGAAAATAGTTCCTTAGTTAAACCCTTCTAAAAACTTTGGTTAGGTTTGGATCCATTTTTTTTTTTCTCTTTTTGGTTTTGAAAAGTTTCTTGGAGAAGAGAAAGGTTGGAGAGTCTGTGAGATTGGAGAAGGAAAAGGATTAAAGAGCTTGGATCAAGAGTCTCTCCAAAATTTGACGAAGTATAGAGGTAGAATCTTAATCTATTTTAGTGTATACAAATATTATTTATTGTTAAAATGATGCTTGAATTTTTTGTCATGAACTCTTTTATTTTTATAAGATAAGTTGAGAAAAGGGTCATAGTCCATGATATAACTAGAGAGTTTAGAAACATTTAGTACTAAACACTAAACAACAAAAAAAACTACTAATAGGAAGCATTAGTTGGAAAAACCAAACTAGACTAGGCAACAACACAATAGATAAAAACAACACAAGAATAGTTCTAAAGTAACACAAGAAATAGCAGTAGAACATACTCAAATAGTAGAAAATAAAACCCTATAATGAGTAACTAGGTTTTCCCAATCTTTGCACATATTATTTAGCTTGTCCTCCCATTTAACATGACTCGTGTCAATCTATGATTTAGTCCTTTTCAAAAATTTCTTGAAAGTCTTAGCTTCTTCCTCCTATATTAGTTTATATTTATTACGCTCAAACTTAAGAATGACAACCTATAAGACAACTCTGTTCATCATGCCATCACTTTAACCATTTCATTTATTGCCTCTTCAATATTAACCAACCTTTTCTAGAATATTTTCATATTCTCATACATATTCTCCCACTTCTCATTTCATCTATCACACATATGGTCTTTCCCAATAAGCTCTTCAAATTTTCTCATTATAATGAGAAGATCATCCAAATGATTAGCCATCTTAGCCATTTTTGTTATCATTCAAATACCTAAAGACATCTTCCTTTGTGTAATCTTCAAAAGCTTAATTCTCCCTTTTAGGTTCCTCATTGTCCTCATCTTTCTCATCAATATTATCAAGGGAAGGAGACACAATGTAACTAGAGTCCTCAAGGAGGATTCAAAACCACCCTCATCCTCAGCACTTTCAAAATTGTAAGAAGGTACTAAATCTAAGTTTATCTCTTACACATTTACTTCACCTTTCTTAATGTCATCCTTATTAATAAGGCACCTCCCACCTCTAACAACAACCAAAGCCTTAGTAAAATGAGTATACCTTCTCTCTCCACCAATAGTCCTAGAATTAACCTCTTCAAGGTTAATATCCTCCCCTTTAATAACATGAGGCAAGAAGATTGTACCAATATCGAGATTATTAGTATCAAATTTTATTCTAATAGTTTTCTTAAAACCCTTCGAAGGAGCACTTGTACCAACTTCATTATATTTTAGAGAGAACACAATCTATTCAAGTGTATCCACATTATTATTTTTACCCTTATTACCCTTAGTTCTTTGAGTAGGAGTGCTAGACACATGATCAACATTACCAATTTCAATAGCACCAATAGTGTGAGAAACATAGTAACTAGAAACAAAACTAGCCAAAGAAAGTTTCTTCTTACCATTATCACCATGAATAGGAAGGGAGACATTTGGAGAAGTAGGGTTGCAATTGTTTTTACCTTTACCACTGGGTTAGTGTAAGGACTCTTAGCATGGTTTACAACAAAGAAGAGGGAACTTCAGCATTGGGAAGGATACAAAGGGTTAAATTAAGGTTATATTGATAGAGGCAATATATTAACCCTTGATGAAGTAGAGGGGAAGCACAATAATTGATATGATTTTCCAAGGATGATAGTAGAAAAAAGGAAAACTAATCAAGTTATTATGCCTAAGATGATTTAATAAAGAGAAATGGTATCCATGAATAGTTAAAAATCTTCCTTCCAAAGTAATATACTTGATGAGATACCAACTTAGAGTGGGCCATGGTGAAGGTAGAGTGGCCCTCTCATACCCATTTTCATTATAAACTAAGATATCACATTCCTCAAGGAAGGGGTCTATAAATTCCTTCTCCTTACTCCTCCCTAGACACTACACTTTTCTACCTTTACAACTTAGACTCGTAGATTGACCAATCATACTCAATAATAATGAACTAGATAACCCCAACAACAACCTGTTGATTATTCCAAGTGCTAAAAAATTGGGCCACAAGGACCTCATCATGACTCTTCATGGCTTGAAAATAGGGAGAGATACCAACTTGCTAAAAAAAAAATCCAAATTTGATTATTGTTCAAGTTAGTGCAAAAAGATAATTCAAATTGCAATCATTGTCCTCCCATTTTTCTCTTACCACAATTCACACTATAAAATTGGATACAAGTGATAATAAATAACATAGAGATAAAATATATATTATCATTAAAAATCCCATCATACAAGTACCTCCAACTATAAATCATAATGTAAGTAATCCTACGACCATCAATAGTAGAACCATCATCATTCCTCACAAGATTGGATAGATGCTTTACATGAAAAACTTGAGATCTACGTTCATTCTCATGATTATCTCTCACATGTCTTTGTTTAGATAATAATATCTTATAATTAATGAAACCATAATGAACATCCAATTTGAACATTAAGGTACCCACATAAAAGTTGGTCATGTTCAAAAAAATATTCTATCAATTTATTGATCCCATGATTATGGATAGTAGCCACAGTGGTTGGAATATCTTACTATTCACCCATATTTCCAATTGTCAACCTCTAACCTAATTTTAGTCATATTATTGGTAATTCTATATCCTTCGCACTAAATATTGTGGATAGTATAGTGTTTGATATTTTTCAAATAATTATTTACTTCCTTAATATACTATCTTATTTTCCAAGGAAAAGGTTTATTATTCTTAATTAAATTTATAATGATTTTAGAGTCTTCGTCAATGTTGAATTGTTGAATAACATAATGCAAGACTCTTTTAATCCCCCACCATATATCTATTATCTTTTCTTTTTTATTAGTTTTGAAACCAATAAATAAATAGCATATCCTTCAATCATGAGACCTTTGTCATCCCTAATAATACTACTAGTTGTTATCTTACTAGGATTACCTTTGAAGTATCCATCAAAGTTTAGCTTCATCCAACCTTCTTGGGAGGATTTTTATTTTTTATTTAGAATCAAATAGTTTTGAATATCAACATTAAACATGCCCTTAGTGATTCCCTAGTGCTTGCTTACTCTAAGCTCTTGAATTGCCAATGTTTTTAGGTTTATCAATATTTGCAATATTTGTGTATTATCTTTGATGGAATGGAAAACAACCATAGATGCATTCATGGAGTCCGTGTATGAAAAAAAAATTGTTATCCATTTTTTTTCAAAGACCATAGGTGACATGGGGGGGGGGAGGGGCGAGGGGTTGTTTCCATAATTCTTTGATGAGTGGATGCTTGAGGGGAAAATCACCATTCCAACAATTCACAAAAGTCCAAAGACAAGTAGGCTTAGTCCATTGAATCTCAAACATGATGAAAATCACCTCCCAAATTTCCATGAAAAAGCTACAATGAAAAATAAATGATTAATAGTCTCTTCTTGAGAACAACACATAGAACATCTATTCAAAAAATCAAAGCCATGTTTAAGAAAATTATTATGTAATGTTCAAATTCATTATTATTTTACTTGGCATTCTTTGAACCTCCTATAAATACAAATGCTAGTATAATGAATTTTAAAATTGTAATAAAAATCATTAAATTTCGGCCCGCACCATTGAGAGGAAAGTGAAAACATGTTACCTTTCAAAACGTTGATCGAATCGGATTTGGCGTTAATTCATAGAGAACGTATACGGGAGCTCGCTTGATCCTATTGACATAATTACTAGCACTTGCACCAGAGAGGGTGCAAGGGTTACACTGATAGAAAAATATATAAAAGTAAACATGGAAAGGAAGTGTAGTTTAAAATATATACAATTTTGTTTGTAATATATACAAAATGTTTGTAACATTATTTCCTTCTTGTCTTATTTGACAGAGATGTCGAGAATTCCCTATTCTCACTTATCCCATTGATGTTAATTAAGATTATACTTTGATTTTATTACACATTTTGATGCATTTAGGCTATTAACTTTGAACTGATCATTAGGGTAGTTGTTTATGAATTTATTGACTTTGTAGTTTGTTCTTTTCTTGAGATTGAAGTGTCTTTTTTATTCAAGTTTCATAAGTTAGGTATTTGACTCTTTCATTTTTACTCTTTTGTTATTTTGGTGATTTAATTCATTTGTAACAATATTTTTGCAATGAAAGCCTTGAATTCTATTTTTGCTTCTCTACATTTTTTATGAATATGTTCAAGAAAATTTAAAGTTCTCTCAGATGTTTCTAATCTGAAATCTATTCATCCTGTGTGGAATCCATTATCTAATTTGCACTTTACCTATATTTTTACAGCGAATCTTCCATAGCTAGCATTTTTGTGGCATGAAACTTCTTCAATGTTTTTGATCACTTCAGGATAGTTTCTTTTCCTATTTTTCAATTGTAGATGTGTGTCAAATGACACTTTTGGATTTGAAGCACAAATCAACTTTCTAATTCTGTGAATTTTTAGCTTTTGGGAGCTAGCCAGAACTTGTTTATTTTAGAAAAAAAATATGGCTAGATTTTGATGTTTTGAAAACTCTAGGGTATTTGATTCAGCTAATGGATTATTTTTAGTTAAGGAATTCTCACTTTGGATTTACAACCTTCAGAATTAAATATTTATTGAATGGTATTTTTCCAACCACAGATTGGTTTTTATGTTTGTAACACTTTCATGGGTTTTGTCTAGGATCTTAATGGAGCCTTCCATAATTGTGCTTTCCCCTTGAATCTAGAAAGAAGAGTGATGCAATTCTTCTGAAGTAAGACTTTTCTAACCACATAGAGGATACAGATCAGTTGAATATAAATAAATTATGTATCATTTTACTACAATTTTAAGCACTTGGAGGGTACTTTATAAGTATTTTCCTAATTAGTTGAACCTGAGTAGAGCAATGAAGTCTTCTAGCTGCATTGTTCTGTCAAGATCTTATAAGGAGATTGTCTAAACTATCTAAATAGTAGTTATCGGGAGACGCATGGTACTCTTACTGGTATGTGGACGAGGATGGGGATGCCAATCAAATTAGGGTAAGTGAGTTAAATGAATCAGGAGATGACTATTTTATATGTAAATGATTCATTGAAAATTTTGGGTGCAGGGGTTGGTACGTTGTCTATGTTCCCATAATGGATAATCTCGATAATTATACCAAATACTGATCCAAATGGATTATAAAAATTGTAATAAACATGCAAAGACAAGGATTTTTGTGTACAATATATTAGATCTACGAAAACTAAATGCAGGTGCAGGTGTTGGATAGGTTACAAAGCAGGAAAAAAGAGACCGTACTATGAATGTGGTACCACATTTGTGGCCATTTCCATTGATAGTAAACATGCCCAAACTTGGAATCCAAACCAAGCAGTCACCAATTCAACTTCCTGTGTTGATGGAATTCCTTCTTGGGCCTGGGAGAACTCTGTTGTGCATAGGAATATATAAATAGGAGGTTGTATTGTTTTGTAAAATGGGCATAGGAGGACAATTGTTTGTTGTATCTGCCTTCTTTGATGGAGGAGGAAACAAACTGCATGTTGTATCTTATTCTTTCAAAATTAAGGAGAACAATTGTGTTATATTACCAAGAGGTGAGAGGCAAAAGGAAAGGAGCATGAAAGCATAGGCAAACAATGGAGATAGGAAGCTAATGAAGCAAGGGACAAATTGCATCCATAGCCAAGTCTTGTTGCATGGAACAAGGGGCAAATTGTATCCATACCTTTTCCACACTCATTGTATTTTCCAATTCACTCTATAATATAAGTAGTAGGCAAATACCATTGCCATAAACTATTTTTTCTCTCTTAGGAGGGTTTCCAGGATAAATATGTTGTTCTTAATTCTTCTCTTCCTTTCTTGTCTGTCATTTATTTCTATTTAAGTAGCATAATACAATTTCATGTTTCATGATTTTTACAAGTTTAGGTTTGAGAAACTATGGATTGATTTGGTATTAGAGTAGATTGTGAACCCTTGGGATTCGTGAAGCTACATAAAGGGTACTGCTGGATTTACAAAAGGAAAGAAATGTGAGTTGTTGTCACTTGGATCTGTGAATCTGGTAATGTTCAAAAGACTGGTTCCACCTTAGGGAAGCAAGATAATTATTTGGGAGCATGTATAATATCATGGCCAAGCATGTTTTATTTCATGGAAATGTAGTTCGTTGTAGCATTAACAAAATTGTACCACTTAAGTTTAGCAAGGAGGAATTTTTGTAGTTATTCTAACCAATAGGTCTATTGTAGCATGCTTTGAGCATCACAAGAGACATTGTAGCTATTATAATTGAAACACAAAAACCTCACAAATGAGGGGAAATTTTACCATATCCCTAACTTAAGAGAAAATCTTCTTTAATAAGGGAGGTGTGATATGACTGGATCATAAAAATTATAATTAACATGCAAAGACATGGATTTTTGTGAACAATAAATTGGATCTAGGAAAATGATGTGTAGGTGTAGGTGTTGGAAAGATTATAGATTAGGAAAAAGACAAATTGTGGAGTGATTGCAAATGTGTTTTGGCCAGTACCACCAGTTTTACACGTGCTAGAATTTGGAACAAGGGGCAGATCGTATCCAATTATTTGTACATTCATTGAATATGATAATTTGTTGCATAATATAGGTAGTAGGCAATTGCTATTGCCACAATCTATTGTTTTTCTCTTCAAAGGGTTTCTAAGATAAATACAGAGTTCTTAATTCTTCTTTAAGTTATTTTCCTCTGTTGAATGTCATTTAATTTCTAATTAAGTAGCATAGTACAATTTCTTATTTCATAATTTTTACAAGCTTAGGCTTGAGAAATTAAGAATCAAACACTATTGTACTTATAGCAACATTGCTGCATTAGTGCAATGACTGTATATGCATATGCTTTGAATCTAAACTTAGTTGTAAAAGTTGGATTTCGTTATCTGATTGAGCACAAATCACCTAGATTTGAACATAATAACATAATACGATTTTTCCAACACATTATTGCATAATTTGATACACTACAAAAACACCACCTAATACATATATTGAAATATTGTTAGCATTTACTGACTGTCTCATATGACTTGAATTTCATGAGGGTGTTGAAAATTTTTGCTTGCATTGCTGGGGCAGGTGCATTAGTCTGCATAACTTATTTTAAAAGTTTGAGGTTGAATAATCTATAGACAATATTGCAGACATGATGGGTTTTGATACTTGAAATATTGATTCTTTGGCTGCAAGACCATGGCAAATAACTTCTTCTCATCTGAATTTTTCAGGAACACTTCCTTTTTTGTGGATGTAGGTCTCAATGAGATTCGGTCCAAAACACTGGGGTTCAAAAGGTCTAATCCTTCATTGATCTTGTTGCCAACAAAAACTTTGGGCTTCTCGACAAACCTCTCTATCTGCCTTGTCTCATCATCGAGGACCACAACACCATATTTGGATGGTTCATCAACCTAACACAAAAAGATAATCAGTGCTTGTTTTTACAATCATTAGGATAAATTTTGAATGTAATAATTTACTTTAGGCAATTTCAAAGATACAAGATTCAATGTGTAAGATCAAATTTTACCTTGGTCACCACGATGGATGCTTCCCTCGATGTTTTGTATGAAATTCAATCATTTGCTTTAATGGGAATTCAGTAATGACATCACAGTTCAAAACAAGAAATGGTGCTCCAAATCCATCTATTAGTTTGTCTTTGCAAGAGCTAGAGGGCCTATAATAGCCATGGGTTCAGTTTCATGAGAACATATAATTTAAATCCCAATTTTTGATTTGAAGTTCTTCAAACTTTGCCCATTTTATTGACATTGATAACAACATGAAATAATTAATGCAGTAAGTTGCTTACCATTGTCTGAGTGATTAATTTTTGTGACAGTTTTCATGACAGGCATATTAAGTTAGTATTAGATATATACCAGATGTTGATGCTGCTATAAATGTGATGGCTGCCACTACTATCCTCACATATAGAAATATAGCCCTCCAACGTTACAAATTCTCAACAAAAAAATTTAGCCACACAGAAGTGAAAACCTTTTTTGTGGCAAATAAATTCAGTTTACCTAGAGCATACTTTATGTCCCCCCTAACATCTATTTGCTCCCCCAAAATGTCAAAATACAATATAAGCAAGTGCCACATCGAGGGGAAAAATTAAAACTAGAACTACCAAAATTTACAAAGAGGGTATTATAAATTTTATATTCCACATTTAACATGACAGTAAACAAACAAGCAAATATAATAAGTGCATAGACAATTATAATCTATATCATCCTCAAATGTGGAAGAGTGAAGACATGGGAATTTAAAGTACCTTGATAAAAGAGGGAGTCAATCCAATGACCCAGTACCTACTCTATAAATAGAAGTTGCCTTTCATCTTGCAACATGAAAGCAATTTACGAATGTTCATTTCACTCCAAAATTCCCCTTGATGAAGAGAAACTCATTAATTCTTACTTCTTATACCTCTAAAAATTATGTAGCTTCTATCCTCAAAATTATGACATCTGCTTGAAGTTCTACTAACAACAAGTTGAAAGCTATTAGCTTGTTACAAGGCTTCATCACAGTTTTATCACTTTCACCTTTGACCAGAATTAAAGTGCACCATAAAGTTACCTCTTCATCTAGATTGTTATCCTGGCATAGACTTGAATACATACAGTTGATCATGAAAATTCACTCTAAAAAAATATGTCACTCAATAAATAGAATGAATCTAAATTTCACTTCTTGAATGATCAAATCGGAATAATTTACCTTCACATTGAGATGATGCAATCCAAAAACATTGATAACTGGTTATACACTTGCTATATAAAAATTTGGATCAACTTTGTTAAAGAAAGAAAAGGCAAACATGACAAAGATCCAAAGCATTAAGTGATATCTCTATGAAAGAGTACATCCCAATAAATGAATTCTGGTGACCCTATTTTATGGTGCAAACTTCATGTAAAGGTCCCACCAAAAGACAGAGCAACAATGCAATAATAGCAACAATCTGTTAGATACAACACAACTTTACCATATTCCATTTAATAAGTAAAAAAGTGCACCATGATATTATTGCTGCTCATTTTACTCCAGAGTTTCTCCTAATAAAGGGAAGTGAATTAGCTCTTACCTCTTCTGCCATCTAGAAAACTATGTAGCTGTCATCCTCATAATATGACATCTGATTGAGGTTTCCTCATAATATGACATCTGATTGAGGTTGGATAGGCTGAAAGATATTAGCATATTACAATGTTGGTGGTTCCACCCATCCATAAGCTTCATGACAAATTTTAAATTTATAACTTTTACCTTTGACCAGTATTGAAGTTCACTATAATATTCCTCTTTATCTAGATCATCATCTTGACATAGACCACAAATGATAATGTACAGTCAAATTTATTGAATCAAGAAGTATTTACCTTCCATTGAAATGAATCAATTTAGACACACTGACAACTGGTTATAAAATTGTAGCTTTGGATAAAACTGGTCATGGGAAGTCAAGGTAAACATGAAGAAGATCTAAAGTATTGAATGATATCTGGTAACATTTAGCTGTAAAAATGAATTTTGAGGACTCTACTTTATGGTGTAAAATTGGTCTAAAGATCCCACCAGAAGAAAGAGCAAGAACACTAGTGGTTGCAACCATCTAGGAGCTACAACACAACTTAACCACTTTTACACTGAATCAGTAATAAATTGCTCCATGCTTTTACCCTTTCATCTACATTATTATCTAGACATAGACCGAAATTTATACAGGTGATCTCATTTAGATTGTCTAACAAACTAGAAAGTTGTATATTAAAGATGAAATGAACCAAAATTCATCTTTCTAAATACTCAAATGTTGGAGTATTATCCCACTAAGATGAAACAATTTATAAACAATAACAAGTGATATGCACCCTAGGTGATATAGATGTTGAAGGTTGCAACCATCCATGAGTTTCATCACAACTTTAAGATGTTTACATTTTGGCTTGGTCTGTAATTTACCATAATGCTTCCTTTTCATCTGGATCCTTATCATGATCATGCATCCAATCATGTGCAATCTCTCTCACAAACTAAAATGCCACTCATTATACACAATATAAACCTAAATTCAACTTTCTATATGATAAAATGGATAAGTATTTACCATCCCCACAAGATGAAATAATTCAGAAATATTGGTAATTGGTTGTCTGCTTTGTGTTATAACAATAGAGAAACATTGAAATCTGCAGTCAGATAGGTATGAGTGGCAAAGGCAAGGCATTGCATTAATGAAGATCCCAGTTTAAACCCTAGAAAACTTCTTAATAATTGCATTCAAAAGCTCGTTGTGATTAGACTTGCAAAACATATATAATACGATAGTTTTTATTATGTTGTACAGATACCACACGATCATTGATGTCAAAACTCTAATACTCTCGACAATTTTGGACAGAAAACCAAAGAATTCGAAGAGCTAGATTGCAAATAACTTTCCAAAGAGCCAAAGCCAATCTAGTAATGGCGAAAAATAGATTGAGAGATAATGACACCCACCTCATTTCTTGAACAAAGTAACCGCTTCGCCTTAATGGTTCCAATCCCCACGATCCCTCCACCACAGGTATAATAGGTGCAAGGATCCAATGGATCTGAAGATATAAACCTACCAGTCTAGCCAAAACCATTATGACCAAATAAACAAGGGTCATAGATTCCAAGCTTACATTAAACCAATGATAGTAAAATCCCAAAAGTTAAAGATATCCCAATAAGGACAGTCATCCCACAAGCTGCAGTTAACAAAAGCATCCATACTGACCCTGATATTGACTTGCTTGTGCCAGGGAGCTTAAATCCTCTCCCATAAAACCCATTACATGTGTTGTGGGTTACTGCATCATTTGAGCACAGAGCCAAACTGAACATCAGTAAACTATACAAGCTTAAAAGAGGACTACCTTGGTTTCCATTAGGCCTTTGGTGTAAGGAAGGAAGAAATCCCAATTGTTGTCATCGTCATCATGGTTGGAATATATTGTTGCAATCCTATGGAGGAGTTCCTCATGCCCTTCATTGATGTCAATCCAATTCCTGAATGTTGATGCAACACAGGTCAAAGAAGGCCATCACCAAAAACAAAACCCAAAATTAAAATTTATTTATTGGAAAAAAAATACATTTTGCCTAAAAAGCTTCCAAGTCGTTGAATTCTTAAAATATTTAGCTAAAGAAACCTTTGTATGCAACTGAAATATACTGAAGGATATCGTGACAGGATCGTATGAGAAGCGAATTAAGATATTCGATATTTCTAAACCCTTCACAAAGTCCATGTTATATAAATATTTCAGCGTCATGAAATCCATGGTCCAATAATTGTTTTAGTTGCTGCGACAGACTACTTATTTTTTATCATTCATTAAAGCCATTAATTTCACATTGTTAGTATAGACTATAGTTCGTAATAGTTCTTCGCATTTAAAGCCCTCACTTCAGAAAATCAAACCTTAAAAATACCAAAATTATAAAGTCTACAAAACATTAACAGGTGATAGAAATGTGTGGGCAAGGGAGTAATAAACACTTAAGCATTCAACATGGGCGTGAGCTGTCTGAAAATATTACAAGACCTTGAGATTTGGTATGTCAAATGCAAATAGCTTGTAAATATATGAAAATATCCATGTTCATTCGCGACTGTAGCCCCAACTTTGATAACCAACAAAAGCACAAAATTTTCATGTGGGCAGCTTCATTTTACAATTATAAATTGGATTAGGGAATTTTAAATACATCTCGATCCATAGCTTGAAGAGGATCATACATGTCACCAGTGCAATGCATAGACTGCTACAGAGGCAGATTCTAGAACTTTGTCTACACAAATTATTATGAGAAATAATGGGTAGCATTTGCAGGAATTTTGTATGAAACCCTTTCAATTTTAGTAGCAAAAGCCACACAAATTTCTGCATAAACGTTTGACGGGAAGGGATGGACTGACACCTCCCTGCATGTGGCCAGCCTTGTTTCTACCATGTTGATTGTCGATGTGCTAAAGAATATCTCACATTTATTGTAAAGATTTCAATCTGATCGAAATAGATTGATCTAATCTGATCGAAATATCTCACATTTATTGCAAAGACTATACTGATTGCAGAAGACTGAAAACCGATGTAAAAAAGATAGTATACCGATGGAAGGGCACTGTATACCGGTAGAAGAGAAGAGAGCTGTATATGGGCGTGAGACAGGTTTCAGCTAAAACCTCACGCTATATATAACCTATCGGCTAATTACCATTTTCCTAATACGACATTTATCTGGGCCCATGACAAATGGTGTTTAAGATTGGGGCGAGAAATCCATATAGGTGGCAATTCTTTTCAACTGCCTATTCCATCAAATCTCCAAGTGGAACACATTTCTCCACCCCATACAACAATTGGAGTGTTGAAGAGTGTGATGATGGAGATGAAGATGAAGAGGCCTCACATGTTAGTCTTCCCATTCCCTGCTCAGGGCCATATGATTCCTCTCTTGGATCTCTCTCTTTCTCTTCTCTTGCCTCTTGAGGCCTTTCACTCACCCTCCTCACCACTCTCGAAAACGAGCCTCTGTTGCGCCCTCTCTTATCCGCCGCTTCTTCCCATGCCCTCCAAATTCAATCACTCATTCTTCTACTTCCTCCTACGCAGGGACTCACCCCCAGTGGCAACAACAATACCCAACAGTCTATGCATTTCTGGCTGCTTTTGCTCTATTCTCTTCAAGGGTTTGCCGACCCCTTAGAGCACTGGCTCCTGCAACAAAAACTCAGTGAGACCTCGAATGAATTTGGGCCTGTGATCTGTATCATTAGTGATTTCTTCCTGGGATGGACTCAAGACACAGCGTCCAGGCTGGGCATACCCAGAATCGTATTCCATCCATCGAGGGCATTTGTCGTCTCTTTCATTTCTTCTTTATGGAAATACATGCCGCACCTAGGCATGGAATTTGATGACGGTGAAGTGCCCATACCTAGACCTCCACATCCTCTCACTTTTCGCAAGTTTCAACTTTCTCCCATTGCTCTGGCCTATAGAAGCTCGGATCCTATCTACGAGTTCATCAAATACAGAATGAATTCCAATCTCAAAAGTTGGGGCGCCCTCATTAACACCGTCTATTTTTTGGAGCCTCTCTATGTCGACCATTTCCGAACAATTTTGGGGCGTCCTGTTTGGTCTGTGGGTCCTCTGCGCCCCCTTGTTGTGTTCCACGAAAAGCAGGAGATGAATCTTCAGAGGGGAAAGCCGAATTCAATTAACAAAGCTTTGTGCTTGTAGTGGCTCGATAGCCGCAAATAGAAATTTGTTGTGCATGTCTGCTCTGGTATCGTGGCAGTTTTGCCGGAGAAACATATAGAAGAGATAATAGCAAGATTGGAGGGAAGTGAGGAGTCCTTCATTTGGGTCATCAGAGAGCCGCCTGGCAACGGAAATGACGAGGTTGGTCTGCCATAGAATTTTGAAGAAAGAGTGAAAGAGAAGGGCCTGGTTATCAGAGGGTGGGAGCCTCAGCTCTTGATCCTCTCCCACTCTTCCGTTGGGGCTTTTATTACCCATTATGAGTGGAACTCTACTCTGGAGAGCATTGCGCTGGGAATTCCCATGATCGCATGGCCTTTAATTGCGAATCAACATAGCAATGTTTTGTTGTTGGTTGAATATCTCAAAGTTGCAGTCAAATTATGCGAAGGCCTCCAGGCAGTGCCTCACAAAGATGTGTGGGAAAGTGCAGTGAAGAGAGTGCTGGAAAGATAAGGTGAAGAAGGTACGTGGGTAGAGGAATTGAGCAGGGCAACAAGAGTGGCGGTGCAGCAAAGGGGGTCTTCTTCCAATAATTTGAAGGACTTTGTTACTTGCATACAAAACTTGGCCCACAACAATTTGTAATGGTATAGGGGAGAGGATCCAATATGTAAGCGGGTAAAATCAGAAGGTCCACGTGGACTAATAATTTTTTTTTATTTTTATTTTTTGCAAATACTCATTATTAGACCCATTATTAGAAAAATGAGGTTTAACAATAAAAAAATAATTTATATTTAATTTTGATTTATTTTGCCACGTGGGATGATATCATTTGTCCACCCGTTAAAAAAAGGCCATGCAATCGATACGTAGGCACCTCGACTGTCAGTTCCTGCATGGAATGGTGTCTGAAGTGGACAACCTTGCCACGTCTACTCTCACTCTACCACCCTAACACTCCACGGTGTCACATTAATCACTCGTCGTCCCTTATTATACTTCTCTACAGTCGTGTTCAATGCACGTCATTCCTCTAATCTCCACGCCACCCTGCGTATTTTTCGAGCCAACCTGCATTCAATGCTCTTAGTTCCTCACACTTCTCACCAAGTTTATAGCCTTTGATTCTAGCAACTTCTCATTTATTCTTCACTTGCACACCATTACGTGCTCAGTTCAGTGCTTTGCAAGTTTCAAACAACAACCACAACTTGCGACGCTCAGACTTTGATTGAGAGATGGGTAGACACCGGTTGGTGAATGGTATGCTCAGCTCCACTTCCACCATGTAAGAATCGAGTGGGTTCCTCATCGCCATGCAGGTAACCAACATACTATGCAATGGTGTGTGTTATTTTTTCAACTCCAAACCAACGTCGTTTTCCTCACTTCTAATTGCAGGTGAAGTCACATGAGGTCGGTTGCGTGCTCGAGATTCAACTACATTCAACCCACATCAAGTCGTTCGACCGAGGTGAGCTTGCTCACTAAGGCTCACCAATATTTGGGTTTTTTTAGTTTTATTTGCATTTTGTGTTTGTTTTACTCAAATTTTGGTATTGCAGAAATCGGTTTCTCATGTTGAAGTATTGTGTTTATGAACAATGTCCAATTTGTGTTCATAAATACACTAAATTTTTGGGAAATAATCTTTTGTTCAAGCATCGCATGGGGTTTATTTTTTATTTTAAACATAGACAATAATATTGTTGGTTGCTTTTGCACCATTGAAAATTTTGTGGTTGTTTTCTTCTTTCATTACATTGTAAAAAAAAAAATTGTTCTTTGTTTCAGTGCCATAGATGAAGCTATATGTATTTTTTTTCTTTTTGTTTCCCTAGGGTTTATATTACAAATATTACAGTCATATTTTAGCATTTTTGTTTCAGTAGGGTTTATTTTGCAAATATTACAGTCATAGTTTACCATTTCTATTTCACTAGGGTTTATTTTGCAAATATTACAGTCATAGTTTAGCATTTTTGTTTCAGTAGGGTTTATTTTGCAAATATTACAGTCATAGTTTACCATTTCTATTTCACTAGGGTTTATTTTGCAAATATTACAGTCATAGTTTAGCATTTTTGTTTCATAGGTTTTGCATTGTCATTTACTCTACTTATCGTATTCTTTCTCATAGGTTTTGCATTATCATTAACTCTGGTTATCCTATTCTCATAGGTTCTACATTATCATTGACTCTACTTATCGTATTCTCATAGGTTCTGCATTATCATTCACTTAGGGTGTGTTCTCTATTTCATAAACTAAAAAATTAATGTGGCTTTATCTTTTTTTAGGTTTTGCTTCATCTATTCAGTGACTTTAAAAATGTATGTTGTTTTTGTGCCATAGATAAATTTCTGGGTGTTATTTTTTGATGGGTTCTGCTCCATCAATTCAATCATATATACATATGTGAGAATTGTTAAACTCTTACTATTTTCCATTCGTAAGCTTTATATTGTTCTTCATTACAGCCATTACAAACATGGGTTAATGTTAAGGTTTTGATTAATGTTATTCAGTAGCATTTGTAGGTGCCATTGATAAAATTGGGGGTGTTAAGTTTGTCATAGGTGTTGCTTCATTCATTCAATAATGCTATTTTTGTTTAGGTTCCATTGATTAATTTGGGGGTGTTATGTTTTACAATGGTTATGATTCATCAATTCAATCATGCAATTATTGGAGCTTTTTTTGTGCATTAGAAATATTTGGGGGTCTTCTTTTTTTCATAGGTTTTGCTTGATCAATTCATTCATGCCTTTATTGTAGGTTTTTTAGGTACCATAGATAATTTTGGGGGTGTTATCTTGTTTGTAAGTTCGACTTCATCAATTCAGTCATCATCTATTCTACCAATTTTGGGTGCCATTTGAAATTTGTGGGATGTTATGTTTTTCATAGGTTTTGTTTTGCCAATTCAGTCACCAACTATGTAGCCTTTTTTTGTTGCCATTGATAAATATGGGGTTGTTAGGCTTATCATATGTGTTGCTTCATTAAATTTGTAACACAAATGTTTGTCTTTTTTTAGGTTCCATTGAATATTTTGGGGGTGTTATCTTTTGCATAGGTTATGTTTCAACAATTCAGTCATGCAATTATTGTAGCTTTTTTTCATGCCTTGGAAATATATGGGGGTGTTCTAATTTTGTTAGGTTTTGCTTCATCAATTCAGTCACGCATATATTGTAGTTTTTTTAGGTATCATAGATAATTTTGGGGGTGTTATCTTGTTTGTAAGTTCCACTTCATCAATTCAATCATCATCTATTCTATCATTGAATAATTTCCCACAGTGGTATATCGGTCCTCCACAATTTAGGAAAAAACTTTTGCATAAAAAGCACGATCATATCAAACACATATCATATATTAAATGCATGTTTGATCATTTATATATATGTATATGCATAGACATAGACATATACATAGACACATGTATATGTATATCAGATATTAAATAAACAAGTAATTGCATATATTTCAAAACAAAATAATTACACACTGGCAGTCAAACATGATGAAGTGTAGCCAACTTGTATATGCTTAAGGTCTTTGCATCTTCTTTATATATATGCATATGTATATACATATGTATATATATATATGTGTGTGTGTGTGTGTGTGTATGTGTATAAACATATACATATACTACTTTCACGACATCTTGTGTATTTTTTGAACCAACCCGCATTCAATGCTCCCAGTGCCTTGCACACCTTGTCAACTTTAGAGCGTTTCATTCTAGAAACTTCTCGTTTATTCTTCACAATGATGGCAATGCATGTATATGTGTATGTGTATATGTATGTGTATGTGTATGTGTATGTGTATTTATATGTGTATCTATACGTGTACGTGTATGTCTATGTGTACATCTATGTGTATGTGTGTATGTGTATGTGTATATCTATGTAAATGTAAATGTTTATGTGTATGTGTATGTGTATGTGTATGTATATGTGTATGTGTGTGTGTATGTTTGTGTGTATGTATATGTATATGTAAATGTGTATGTGTATGTGTAAATGTGTATGTGTATATGTAAATGTCTATATGTAAATGTATATGTTTATATGTAAATGTGTATAAATGTGTGAAGAGGTCTTAAGTGGACTACCTTGCCACGTCTACTTCTCTCTCTTCCACCCTAACACTCCACTACATCCAATTAATCACTCGTTGCCCCTTGCTATACTTTTCTGCAGTCGTGTTTAATTCATTTATGTCTATGTATATGTATATGTCTATTTCTATGTCTATGTATATGTGTATGGTTCATCAATCAACTCAAGAATTAATGGTCAAAATCAATCAGATTCACCAAACAACTATCAATCATATTCAAATAATTCCCAATTCAAATAGCCGTGAAAACCTTCAAGTATTCACATTCAAGGGTGTTCTTTTTCTAATAGGTTCTGCTACATCAATTCACTCATGCAACTATTGTAGCTTTCTTAGGTGTCATTAATTAATTTGGTGATGTTATCTTTTTAATAGGTTTTGCTACATCAATTCACTCATGCAACTCCCATAGCTTTCTTATTTTCCATTGATTAATTTGGGGGTGTTCTCTTTTTTAAAGGTTTTGCTTCATCAATCTAGCCCTACAACAATTGTATCTTTTTTAGGTTTCATTGATTAAGTTGGGGGTGTTCTCTTTTGCATAGGTTATTATACATCAATTCACTCATGCAAATATTGTAGCTTTCTTATTTGTCATTCATTAATTTGTGGGTGTTCTTTTTTTTAAAGGTTCTATTACATCAATTCACTCATGCAACTATTGTAGCTTTCTTATTTGCCATTGATTAATTTGGGGGTGTTCTCTTTTACATAGGTTTTGATACATCAATTCACTCATGCAACTATTATATATTTCTTAGGTGTCTTAAATAAATTTGGGGGTGTTCTCTTTTGCATAGGTTTTGCTACATCAATTCATTCATGCAACTCTTGTAGCTTTTATAAGTTTCATTGATTAATTTGGGGGTGTTCTCTTTTGCATATGTTCTACTTCATCAATTCAATCCTACAATATAAGTTTCTTTTTTTTTTAATTAGATAAATTTGGGGGTGTTCTCTTTTGCATAGGTTCTGCTACATGTATTACCATAGAACAATAATCAATAGTGGTACATTGTTACAACATGTATTTAGAAGACTTGGTTTTCTGAAGGCCTTTCATGGTTTCCTATGTAGCACTTCATAATTCAAAGGCCCAATTGTGGACAAGTACAACATAGATTACCATTACTAAGGCCTTGGGAAAATCAAGTCTCCATAAACCAATATTGAATGTAACAATTACCAAAATCCATTCATCCATGTCACATTGTGTGGGCATTGGAACTACACTGCCAATAATTCATTGCATATATCAACATATATTACCATAGAACAATAATTATCAATTCTACTTTGTTACACCATGTATTTAGGGGACTTGGTTTTGCGAAGACCTTTCATGCTTCTATTTTTGTGTTCATCATTGCACAAACTTCCACACTACAAATTGTTTTTAATATATTTGTATGGATGGAAGTTACAATTGTTTTGACGGTTTCAACATCAAGGTCTACTATTCAATTAATTTGGGGGGGTTCTCTTTTGCATAGGTTATCTTTTTAGGTATACATATATTAATTTGGAGTTGTTATATTTTTAATAGGTTTTGCTACATCAATTCACTCATGCAACTATTCTAGATTTCTTAGGTGTTCTCCTTTTTTATAGGTTATGCTTCATCAATTCAGCCCTGCAACAATTGTATCATTTCTAGGTTCCTTTGGTTAATTTTGGGGTGTTCTCTTTTTTAGGTGCCTTTGATTAATTTGGGGGTGTTATATTTTTAATAGGTTTTGCTACATCAATTCACTCATGTAGCTATTGTAGCTTCTTAGGTGCCATTGATACATTTGGGGGTGTTCTCTTTTTTATAGGTTATGCTTCATCAATTCAGCCCTGCAACAATTGTATCATTTTTAGTTTCCTTTGATTAATTGCAAGGGTGTTCTCTTTTGCATAGGTTATGCTTCATCAATTCAGCCCTATAACTATTGTAGCATGTCTAGGTAACACTGATTAATTTATATGGGTTCTCTTTTGCATCAATTCAATCTTGTAATTATTGTTTGTTCATCAAACAATGATTTCTATTCTTATGTACAATCGTGTTTAATGCACATACCTTTCACATTGTCTATTTGTATATGTATTTGAATCACTTAGGGGACTTGGTTTTTGGAAGGCTTTCAATGGTTCCCTATGTAGCACTTCACAATTCAAATGGAATTGTAGACCAGTGCAACATAGGTTGCCATGAGAAGAGTGTTCTTAAAATCAAGTCTCCCTAATTCATTATTGAATACAACAAAAGCCATGACTCTATAGGGGAGAGGAGCTGAAACGTGCGCATCCAATTTTGTACGGTCTACATGAACAAAAAAACATTATTTATATGACTAAATTGAAGAACAACATAACATATTTCTATAGCATATAGATACATATTTACGTGACTAATTGATGAAGCAAAACCAATGAAAAAGAAAACCTGTGTATATGTATATATATGTATATATTTATGTATATGTATATTCATATGTATATGTGTGTATATATATATATATGTATGTATATAGAGTTGCTTACATGCATTATTTTGCTTACCAAGAATATTTTTATGTCTCTATTGCTTAGTTGACTCAATTGATGAAGCAAAACTTATATGTATATTTGTATGTGTATATGTATATATATATATATATATGTATACATATATACATATATGTATATGTATGTGGATATGTATATATAATTACTTACATGAAAAACCTATGAAAAAGAGAACCCCAAATTTATATATGGCATCGAAACAACCAACAATATTATTTGTTATTGAAATGAAAATTTGCAACATTGCTTACATGCATTCATATGAAAAAGCGAACACCACTAAATTTATCTATGGCACAAAAACAGCAAACAATGCTATATGTATATGTCTATACATGTATATATATGTACATATACATATATGTATATGTATGTGCATATGTATATAGAATTTCTTACATGTAGAACTTATGAAAAAGAGAACCACCCCAAATTTATCAATGGCATCAAAACAACCAACAATATTTGTTACTGAAATAAAAATTTGGACCATTGCTTACATGCATTCATTTGCATGACTGAATTGAATCACAACACTAAAATAGATATGTATAAATAGGTAAATACTTATACATACATGCATACATTGGTTACAATAAATGTATGATTGAATTGAAGATGAAGCAAAACCTATGAAAAAGATAACACCCCCAAATTAATCAATGGCACCTATAAAAGATACAATAGTTGCATGACTAAATTGAAGACAAAAAAACAAAATCGATATATGTACATATATGTATATTTATATGTGTATACATATGTACATGTATATGTATATGTGTATGTATATGTATATTTATATGTATATGTATATGTATATATGTATATACGTATACATATACATATGCATAAAGATATACATATATGTATATGTAACAATATTCATGTAACATTTACCAACCAGCACCTATCCATCTCTTAATCGGAGTCTGAGCATCGTAGGTTGTGGTTGATGTTTGAAACTTGCAAAACACTGAAGCGAGAACATAATGGCATGCAAGTGAAGAATAAACCAAAAGTTGCTAGACTAAAAGGTTGTAAAGATGGCAAGTTGTGCGAGGCACTAAGAGCATTTAATGCAGGTTGGATCAAAAAATACGTGGGGTGTATATGTATATATATATGTATATGCATATGAATGTGTATATATGTATATGCATATGAATATGTATAGACATATACTTGTACATATGTATATATGTATATGGATATGTATAGGTTGGCTCAAAAAACACACGGGATGTTGTGGAGCTTAGAGGAAGCGGCGTGCACTAAACACGACTGTAGAGAAGTATAGCAAGGGGCAGTGGGTGATTAATGTGACGCAGTGGAGTGTTAGGGTGGCAGAGTGAGAGAAATAGACGTGGCAAGGTAGTCCACTTTGAACGGCATTCCATGCAGGAATTGGCAGTCAAGGTGCCTACGTATAGGTCACATGGTCTTTTTGGGGATTTTAAAATCGAGTGGAAAAACATCATCATCCCACGTGGAAAATTAAATAAAATAAATAAATTGAAAATGAGAAATTGTCAATGAAGAAGCATACATTGCAAATCAAAAAAATCACACATTGCAAATTACATGACATTGCAATTGATCAAAATACATTGCAAATCAAAACAATAGCAATGCATCTATACTTATCATAAATTTAAAACTGCCAATGAAGAAGCATACATTGAAAATTACATACAACACACATTGGAATCTGATCATATTATATTGCAAACCAAAATAGTAATTTTGCAGATTTGTACTTATCATAAATTTAAAACTGTCCACAATTTCAGTGCATTTGTAAATATCAAAAATTGTAAATTGTCTGAAACTTGAATTGCATGTGAAAACAAAAAAAAAAGGATGCATCTAGCTACTGTAGTAGAGAAATGGATGTTGTTTTCTTGGGGTGCCACTCACCATGTTCACGTCCCCTTCTAGTCAATGAGGAGTGTTGCATACATGAGTGGGACGGAGTGGAAAATTGGGTGCAAGTGACATGTGTTGGGGGCAATGATGAACACATCTATACATCCCAAGTGCTAGTATGATATGGATATTGAGTGCCTCTAAATTCAGATTGGGAGAGTCTTGAATAACTAATTATTGTGGAGAACTGAGGGATATTAATGTTGAGAATATCATAGAAGAGTCCATTACTTTGCGACAATAAATTAGAAGGGTTCCTTAACCACCCCCCTCTTTGTAAAACCCTCAGTGCCTCCTCAATCTCTCTTTCCTTTCGATCATGTTCCTTGTGAATCCTCTCTTGCTCCTTTTTTGCATCTCTATCCTTTTTCTGTTGTAATCTTTGCTGCTCTTTTTTTTCGTAGTATCTCCTTCTCAATTTTAGCATTCTCGTTCAACTTCGTTGCCACAATTTGTTCTTCCCTTTTCTCCTCATTTTTTTCTCTCTTTATTTCTTTTATCTCCTCAACCTCTTACTTCCTTTGCAATTGCTCCATTAACAGTCTCATGTAGTCATTTGTTGTCAACAGTTGAGACTGTCTGCTGATCTGAATTGCACCAACTTTGGATTTCTTTTGACGGACGGTGTGCATAGGCAGCTTGAGGAACTTGTTGATGTGTGAAATTGTTTTTGTTTGTTCTATCTCATCCAACTATGTGGCAATTACATCCTCCATTGCGTATGAGCCCTCTGCTACATCTTCATTGCCTCGTAAATTTGAATTGTAAGGACCATGGTAATGCATAGCTTGAAAGGGTCAATTGCAGGTGGTGGTGATGGAAAAGTATAGGTATCCTACTGTTGTGGGACTTGCAAATCAAATCCCAAGTTCATTTCTTTGTTAAACAACCATGATCGTTGGCTACATTCTGATGGAAGATCTAATCTTTCGCTTAATTGATCAACGACGTTGTCCACCATGGGAGGGGTGTGTTCATCAGCCACCACTTGTGTAATTGATTCAGTAGGACAACTATGAGGTGAGTGTAGTGTTTTTGTTGTAGTCTACAAATGTCCATCTAGATGAGTGGACTGCAATACTACCACATCCTCGCTTGATAGACCAAGTCCTGAAAGGTTGAGAATGTTTTCAACTACGTCAGCATCCTCGTTGACCACAAATGTCTCACTGGGACACATGTCGTTCATAAGTGCATCAGGATTTAGTAGCCATATACCAGTCCTTTTAAACCCAACTTTGATGTTGTCAATTGTCAAAGCTCTTTTCATTGCTTTTTTTTCCTAACATTGCAAGTTCTCTCCTCCTAACTTCAATTTTTGGAAACCTTGACAAAAAAATTGCACATTTTGATTTGAAGTAATCTTTAAAAGGTGCAAACACACTCACATCCAACGGTTGTATCTTATGTGAGGTGTGTGATGGAAATTTTAACAAATCTACACCAATTTCTCTTACTTCCTGGATGGTTTTGAGTGCTACATGGCTTCCATGGCCGCTAAAAATCAGTAAGAGCCTATTGTTGGGTGAGACACCACTTGGAGCTGAGTTTTTGAAGTGGGTCGACCAATCTATGAACAAGTCTTTCATCATCCATGAATGGGGTTGGGCTACCATGCACACACCTAGTTCGCAGTCTATGATGTAATTATCTATGTTTGCACTCCTTTTGAACAAGTAGAATCCTGGAATGCTCTGCCTGATAGCATTGACACAACATAGAATGGTTATCCATTCATGGCTCTTTGGGATAATGTAAGAGACATTCTTGCTACCTTTTCTTGCAAGCACCTTCATGGACCCACTTTTTCCTTCCTGGATGTCAATTTCATCACAATTCCATATGTAATCAGGACCATATGGAAGTGCTTCATATGTTGTAGATAGTGTATTGTAGAATGCAGCTACAACATCAACTCTAATATTGAATGCCCTATCTTTGTCTAGTCCTTCAATAGTTCGCAATGCAAGTTCAGGATGTTTGTGCTTGAAGCTTGTCCACCAAGACTTCCCCAGGAACCCATTGGTGAAAGGGTTTGGACTATTTTGACATATTTGGGCAACCTCAGACTTAAGATTGAATATCTCAAGACCATGCCCAATATCAACCATTTGCTTGCTCCATTCCACTATAAGATGTTCTTCCTCTTTACCGAGGACTATTGGCGAACCTTTCTTGGAAGTTGTTGCTAGAACCCCTAGTCATTTGGATAGTGTGGTTGTTAGGATTGACCACTTTTTGGAAGCCCCCCTTATCAACATGTTGTTCACTTCAATGTCATAGAGTTCCCTTTTCATGTCATCTGAAGACCACAACTTATGTATTTGTTTTACCTTCTACGGTATTTGAAGTGTAGTAACCTCAATCTGTGGTATTTGAGGAGTAGAAACCTCCTCTACTTGTGTAACAGGATCTGGTTTAGGGGGAATCTAGCCCCTTGTTTGTCGGAGGGAAACCTTGTCATGGCTCTTTTATTTTTCTTTTTTCCCAGCACGGATCACCAATGGATTATCCTTAGCCATCTACATAGAATAAGTACTGTATACATCTAAAAATGGTCACATTAAATCAAGCCTGGTAATTAATTAAATATGAATTATTTAATTAATCTTCTAAAGTCATCTACATATAAATAAATTTAATTATTTATATTGTTCACTTTCTAATTTTCCTAATTTAATTAAATAAATAAGTTTATTTAATTATTACCATTTTCTATCTTCTTCGTAATTAATTAAATAAATGTTATAATTTATTTATATTAATCATCACAAGTTTGAATTTTAAATTCAAATAGGGGAATATTCTTCTAAACTCATTATTCTTCATTCTTCACTTTACATTTAATTAAATATTTTAAATATTTAATTAAACACTTTCCTCAATTCACATATAATTAAATATTCTAAATATTTAATTAAATTCCTTTTTCATCTCTCACACATAATTAAATATTAATTATTTAACTATGGAAACTTCTAAATTCATTGTCACAAATAATTAAATAACTTAATTATTTAATTATGGATTTATCCTCAACTACCAACTAACTCGTCATAACTAAAATGCTCAAATGACAAATTTCCTTCATTTTTGAATGGAAGAGGTTGTGTAGGAGGAAACATTTCCCATCTTTTTCTCTAGCTTCCATTTTTTTCTCAACTTTCCAAATCTTTCACCGTTCATCTTAACAGGCTTGTTTTCAACAGTCAATCTTTGCCAACTAGGGTTTTGCCTCCAAAACTCTATAAATATAGCCTCTTTTTGCTTTGAAAAGGATCTTAGATCTTGCATTCTAGTGAATATAGTGTGAGCATTATAGTTGCATTTATCCAACATTTAGCAATCTTATTTTCTTGAACATATTATCTTATCTTTCATAACATTTTAGTTTCATACCTTACCTTAATCATCTCCTATCATTTAGCAATAGAAAGACATGTTGCATAGTCTTGTTCTCTAAGTTGTCATTCAGCCAAAGCTATTGCTTACACCAACTGAGAACTAGCAGCTTACAATCAAATCCTTGGAGATAGAAGACAATGGGACGCCTTTGAAGAAACTGTAGTATTTAGAGTTTGTTTGTCTTTAAATTAGATTTCTTTAATATGATGTCGCATTGGTGTGTTTTTTTAGCTTATTAGTTAGTCCACTTATTCACACACACATTTTTGGCACCCGCTGTGGGGCCCTTGCCCCGTTTTCAATTTTTTTTATTGCAGTTTTCTGATAGGTTTCGGACTGGACTTGTGGTTTAGCACATACAAGACACATTTTAGTGCATTTCCGCTCTGTTTTAGCACATCTTTGTGTTCTTTTAGCACATTTACACTCTGTTTTAGTGCATTTATGCTTTGTTTTAGTGCATTTATGTGTACTTCTAGCGCATCCAGGGAACTATAAATTTTAATCCTGATTCGGATGCGTTCACAGATAGGGATTAATACTTTCTAATAAGGTTAAAATGAAGCAATCCTAGGGTAGACATTTAAATAAAAAAAGAACCAATCCTAGGGTAGTCACTAAACAATTGATTTATCTTGGATAAAATAAATCCCATGTCTTTTGTGAAGCAAAATATTCACTTAGCTTAGAAAATTTGTCATTTGGGATTAAAATTGAACAAAATTGTTTGTTGTGATTGTCAGGTGATAGGCTTATGCTCTCCCCTTAACTGGGTGATCAAAATGTCAAACTAATCTTTTCATTTCATGTATTTCATGGTTTATTAAAACCTTTAGTAGGCCTACTCTTGTGGGAAAAAGTACTCACCCAAGAGGAACGACCTAAGTGGGAACACCCAAAGCCAAGGATTCCAACCCACTATAAACAAAAGTGATTTGTTGATGAAAATCCACTCGATAATAGTGTGCAAGATAACCATCCCCAAAGCCTTTGTTCTAAAGGTTGGGAGGTCTCCTGAGGGAGTATATCATTTTCCGCACTTAACAGAAACACTTACTACGAACCTTAGTGTAGAAGCCAACCATGTCAGTAACCAAACATTATAATACTCATAGTGCAAGGGGAGGGAAGAATCTGCCCCCAAGACACTCACCATATAATTGTCACGGATCGTTTGCTCAAGGGATCGAGAAATCTAACCTTGAGTATGCACCTGGAAAAGAAAAAAACACGAGTGCCCTCTAGGGGGTGACACGGTTGTGTGAGTCGACGCAATTCTAAGATGTGGGTTGTGCTTATTATGATGACCTTTTTGACAATTAAGAGTGAGTCTGTCTGAAGTGTTTGTATTGTTCAATACGCATGGAAATTTCAAAGAACATACACTCATTGTTAGATTTTAGGACTTTAAAAAGAATTGTTTTCTACTGCATGTCGTGTTTTTCAAACATTAATTCAAATAAAGATCATCCCATTCAAAAAACTATCAAAACATGTTTGTCTCAGTGCATTGGTTGGATCTTCTAATGCATACCTGCTCTGTTTTAGTGCATTTATGCTCTTTTCTAGCGCATCCATGCTCTATTATAGCACATCTATGCTTTATTTTAGCGCATCCATGCAATAGCCTAGCCCATTGGTCTAATCTTTTAGAGCATTCATTGAAAGGTTTATCGCATCCATTGAACAAAGTAGCGCATCTATTTTTTAAGTCAAAAGAGTTTTATGATTCAATCTGCTACCAAGTCTAGTCTTTTCTATGCTCAAGGTCTAGAAATCTCAACCTTTGTTAGTAAATCCCTTGAGAAAAGGATCAAGAAGCCAACAAGGTCCCTTAGTTACAAGAATCTATTGAAAAGGGGACACTTTTTATACCAAAGTCGGAAAGTTTTGCTTGAGCATCGAACTTTCATCCATCAATATCATGACTTTTCTAGGGATTCACTGATGATTTTTATTTAGAGCCTTTATCTTCATGAGCTTTCTTTCAACGAAGAGCTCTTTCGCAAAGGCACAATCATAGTCATCCCATTCATCCCTCTTTCATCCTACAACCTGCAATTCAGTATTCCAATCATTCCGATCAAGTGTTGCAATAGAGAACTTGGAAGCATTAGGCTTTTTCAAATTCCTTATTTTCTCAAACTAGGATCAAAACATTGCAAAGTGCATCATCACATCCATTTTTTATTTCTAGTTTAATTCCCATAACAGGATCATCATCCTTCCAACCAGGGAATCACAAACTAAAAATTAGAAATTTCTTTAGTCATATCAATAGAATCCTCATTCAATTCCTACTAAGATATCCAACAAATTGCACTCTCCCATTTTTTATCAAAGTTAGTAAAAATTTGGTATAAGCTTATGCATGTTGTCACAAGGTCTCGAAAACAAAAAGAAGAAGATGAAAGGGAAAATCCACTTTGCAACATGGGTGAAAGGGAATTAAATCCTTTTCATAGGCTTCATGGGAATAATTCAAGAGATGAAGTAACAGAGGAAATGCTTCAAGAAGCAGAACATGATCCACAATTTCATACTCTCTTGGATAAGATTTTAGAGCGGAACAAAGAAAGATACTTTCTTTTGTTAGCAAACCAAGGAGCTAAACTACCCTTTGATTTTGATACTGAGAAAATTAGAGAGGATCTTGAAAGAGTTGAAACCCCCTTAAATGATTTTAGTGCTCTCACCCAACAAATAAGAGCACTACAAGGACAAATTAAATAAATACAAGGGAGAACAACCAAGAAATATATTTTGGAAGATATCTGCCCATATCCCTTCGACATGAATCTCAACATGATTCCTTTTCCAAAGCATTGTGAAATCCCGAAGTTTGATAGATACAATGGGAAAATGGATCCCATTGATCATGTGAGAGAATTTTGAAATATGAGCCTGGAATTTTCTCATGAAGATACATACCTGATGCAATTGTTTTCACGAAGTCTAGGTGGATAATCCATGGAGTGGCTTTCCAAAATCACTTCCCCCATCAAAAATTTTGAGGAGTTAATCAATAAATTCATATCTCAATACTCCTACAATATACAACATCAAATAACCGTGCTTGATTTGTGCAAAGCGAAAAAAAATACTGGGGAACCTTTCATCATGTTCTTACAAAGATGGAGAAGGTCATTTGCAAGATATTCCCGTCCTATTCCTGAAAAGGAAAAGATGAAAATCTTTATTGATAGTCTAAATCAAGAAATGAGTTATAGGCTCAATCTTCATTGTCCTCGATCATTTGAGAAATTCACTGAAAACACAATCACCATCGAAGGAGCCTTGGTCAAGAGAGGATTCCTAAAGCTTGACAAAGACGGTCCAAATTCGTATAATCACAACAACAACAACAACAAAAACAACAACAACAATGATAAATCATGATTCTGGACTAGAAATAAGAATGTTGTAAATGATGGGGTGGTAGATGCCTATAATGTGAAAGAAAATCCAACCATTCTCAATGTATCAGGTGTTCAACGTAACAACAACAATCCTGAAAATTACACTAACCAAGGAAATAACAATTCCAATCAAGGAAACAATGCCAACCAAGGAAATATGGCCAATAATCGTCGTAATAATCTCGACAAAAATCAAAATTCAAATCCGCCCAGATCATAGTTCTAAAATCGACGTATTTTTACTCCCTTGGGCCAGTCTCTTGAATCAATTCTCAAAGAGCTTTTGAACCAAAACGCCATCACGTTGCCACCGCAGAGAGATTATGAGCCGTGAGTTAAACCACCATCATGGAATGACTTGTATTATTGTGATTACCATAGATGTAAAGGTCATTAGATGAATAATTTCCAAGGTTTGAATAATTTAGTCTAGGATTTGATCGACAATCGCACCATAACTGTTGAGGGACATAATGCCAATGAAGATCATCAGGAATTCAAGGATCCTCTTCCCAATTATCAAAAAGGGGAATCTTCAGGTGACAAAGGAAAAAATGTAAATCATGTCTATGAGACCACCATCAATCATATCTATTTTGATGACCAGCAAGTCAATGTCATCAAAGTCAAAGGAAAGCAAGAGTATCGAGAGGTTAATGCAACAACAAGAGGACATGCCAAAATTGTTGTAAAAGGAAGTTCATCCAAATCAACTATTCCCCCTCCAAGTTAGTACAATTTAGTTGATCAACTACATAAGACATCGGCTCAAATTTCTATCTTGGAACTTCTTAAGATATCGCCAGCACACAAGAAAAATTTGGAGAAGGCTCTCGTTGACACAACCGTATCTCCTGATTTGGATATCGATAGATTTCAAGCCATGGTGGGACACTTGTCTTCACCCACATGCCTCTCCTTTTATAAGAAGGATGATTCCTCCATGACTCATCCCCATAATTCATCACTTTATCTAGAGTTCATGGTTCATAAAACCTGAATCAGACCTATCTTAATAGATGGGGGAGCCGGTCTAAATATTTTTGCTTTAAAATTGGTTCTTGCCTTAGGGTATTCTGAAGATTCTATTGATCCGAGGAGAAAAATAACAATCAAAGCATATGATGATGAGGAACAATCTTCTAAGGGCCTCATCATGCTACCTATCAGAGTGGGACTTGTTGTAAAGAACACTTTTTGTTAGGTTCTGGAATGAGACTTATCTTCTAACATACTTTTAGGTTGCCCATGGATCCATGAGATGCAAGAGGTTTCGTCAACTTATCATCAATGTCTGAAATTTCCATATGACGGAGAAGTAACCATACCGACGGATCATAACAACAGTCAGATTTTTTCTAACCTTAGAGAAACTCAAGACACCTTTGTCCCACATATTAGAGAGGCTCTAGCTGTTTCTGCTTCTAAACATAGTGATCAAACAAGGGAATTGATAAAGAATTTCGGCACAAAGTTGCAATTAAAGGATAATGGGGTGGGGGAATATTCACTATGTATCTCTAAACTACCCGTCTCTCCAAGATCACATGGTCAACCTACAATTTCCACACAACAAGCCGCAATGGCTTCCACATCAGGATCACAAACTCTAGTCCCCATCACCATGTTTTATGGGAAATTCATCAAGGCTAACACTCAAGAAACTGAAGAAGATAAAGCTATTCTCAATTGGATTTATAAAGATGAGGATGAATCTGTCAAGTATGTCAAGTTGCCTACTGAGCAATATGGGAAGGGCTATACAATAATACAACGAATGGGTTATGAAGGAATTGGCCCCATAGGCAAGAGAAAATAAGGAATTGTTGAACCTATCCAACCAAAAACATTGCTTCCAAAAGATAAAATTGTGCATCCAAAAGATAAAATTGGACTTGGATATGGTGAAGATGCAAAAGAAATAGTCCAAAAGAAATACAATGAAGAGATAGCTGAGACAATTCTGAGATTGCAGCAGAATTCTGACACTGATTCAAATGAGTATGAATGGGATACCATTTATAATGATGAATTCTGGAGAGACAAACAAGTGGATGTTATACAAAAATATACACCCATGCTCACACAAGGGGAAAGTTCAAGGCCTCCACTTGACTATGTACTTCAAAGCGAACGTGACTCAAGTGATGACGATTCGATTCAAATCGAGATGGATAATCAACAGGAGGATACCATCATAGATCTTCCCCATAGAGAGAATGATAATTGTTTTGTGACCTTAACAACCAGTGACCTTACCCAACCTAATGATCCCTTGCCCATGGTCCATCCCGAGCTCATTGATTGGGAACAAACTGAACCAATCAATATCCCAATCTTCCTTGATGACAAAACCATTATAAATTTTATTTGTTCATCCAACCCGAAAATAGGTTCCAACAGTGAATCGCATGATCAAAATCTCAGTCAGGAGAGTGCCAATTTTTTCAGCTACAAAAATAACAATATAAAAGATAGATCTAATGGTGAAAACCTAAAAAATATAGTATTAGATCATGAAAAGAGAAATATAAAGAGTGTATCTGACAGTGAAAACCTTTCAAAGGCACAAGAAGATGAGAAGCTTGACACTCTCCCTGAGAACTATCAAGAAAGATCTTCTATTTTGATAGAACCAACAGAAGCAATCAATATAGGCACTGCAAAACAACTGAAGATCTTGCAACTTGCTACATCATTGACAAAGGAAGAAGTCCCAAAATTCATAGAATTACTAAAGGATAATCAAATCAACTTCGCATGGTCATATGCAGATATGCCTGGATTGGATCCAAATCTTATCATGCACCATTTGTCCATCATGCCAAGGGCAAAACCTGTGAAACAAAAGCTAAGAAAGATGCACCTAGATGTTGCATTACTAGTCAAAGAGGAATTAAAGAAGTTGTTGGATGTAGGATTTATTCAGTCTATCGACTATGCGGAATGGATCTCCAACATTGTACCTGTGTCAAATCCAGACGGACGAATCAAAATCTGTACAGATTTTAGGGATCTAAACAAAGCATGTCCAAAAGATGATTTTCCTCTACCAAACATTGACATGATTGTGGATTTGATAGCTGTGCATGATATATATTCACTAATGGATGGATTTTTTGGGTATAATTAGATAAAGATCACACCTGAAGATCAAGATAAGACCGTATTCACATGTCCCTGAGGTACATATTGTTGGAATGTAATGTCGTTCGGACTCAAAAATGCAAGAGCGACATATCAACGGGCAATGACTATAATTTTTCATGACATGATGCACACATTCATGGAGGATTATGTAGATGATCTCTTAGAAAAATCAAACACAAGGGAAGGACATCCAGATATCTTATCTAAGATTTTTGTCAGAATGGAAAAATTTAAGGTCAGACTCAATCCCAAGAAATGTGTCTTTGGGGTAAAATTCGGAAAAGCTCCTAGGCTATATCGTGTCAGAAAAATGAATAGAAGTAGATCCTGCGAAGGTCCAAGCCATGCTAGATATGTCACCGCCAAGGAACATCAGTCAACTACATTCATTGCAAGGATGATTACAATCCATTAGGAGATTCATTGCATAGCTAGCAAACAAGAGTTTGCCATTTACACATCTCTTGCATAAAAAAAATTCATTCGAATGGGAAGACAAGTGCGAAGAAAATTTTGATCAGATCAAGCATTATCTAATGATTCCACCAGTACAAGGAGAACCACTCATACTATACATTTCTGCCACATAAGTATCCCTAGGGGCATTATTAGCACAAGAGGATAGAACAGGAAAAGAGTGAGTAATATATTACATCAGCAGGACATTGACAAGCCATGAGTTAAACTACACTTTCATTGAAAAGGCTTGCTTAGTAGTAGTGTTCGCTTTCCAAAAGTTGTGTCACTATATGTTAGCTCATACAATCAAACTTGTGGCTAAAATTGATCACTTAAATTATCTTCTGAGCAAAGCAACCTTAACTGGCAAGTTAGCTAAATGGGTAATGATCCTAAGTGAGTTCGACATTCACTATGTGGATCGAAAGGAAATTAAAGGGTAGGTCATAGCGGATCAGTTGGAAGAGGCACCTCTACAAACAGACCATCCAATGCACATCAAATTTCCTAATGTCGATGTGTTCACAACAACAACCAAGCAATCATGGACACTTTATTTTGATGGGTCCTATACACAACATGGCTTGAGGGTGGGAATTATCTTTGTCACCCCTCAGGGACATACCATTCTAAAGTCTTATCAGTTGATGTTTCCTTGCACAAATAACATAGCTGAGTATGAGGCATTGCTCATTGGGATGAGAATTGCATTGGACTGGAAGATCACAGAGCTACAAGTTTTTGGTGACTCACAACTTGTCATTAATCAAATAAATAATGACTATCAGACTAAAGATGACAAGTTAATTGTTTTTATGATTTCAAGAAGTATTTTTTTGAGCTCAAGTTCATGCAAATACTACGGATCGACAACAAAGTTGTAGATTCCATGGCTACAATTGCATCACTACTACAATTATTAGAAAACCAAGCTTGATACGGATTCCTGCTGGAACAATTGTTTTCCCCTGCCTATGAAAATCCTAAAACCCAAATCATTTGTCACCTGACTAGTTATGATTCCCCCTTAAATGGAAAAATCTATGCCTATCTAAAAGATACTATCTTACCCCTGGATTTTTCCCGGAATCATAAAAGAAATATCATACACCAATCTTCTCGCTATACTCTAATCATTGATATCCTATACCAACGTGGTCTTGATGGTACCCTCCTTAGATGTCTCAAACGTGATGAATTTGAAAAGGCCTTACAAGAGGTTCATGGTGGTATTTGTGGGACTCATCCAAGTGGACTAACCTTGGCTAAGAAACTTGTTAGAATGGGTTACTATTAGCCAACCACGGAAAAGGAATCATTCATCTTTGTGTAGAAATGTCTGGAATGTCAGATTCACAGAAATCTCATCCATGCTCCTGCTCAAAAGTTGCAACCCTTCACTACCACATGGCCTTTCACTCAGTGGGGACTAGATCTGGTGGGCAAGATTCATGTAGTGCCCCTCCGTATTGGCCTTTCTAGGCGTTTGAGTAAGTGTTTGTTTATGATTTCGTTGTTTGATGATGTTGTTCGTTAGTATTCTGTTTTGTTTGGTATCGTTTTGTTTTATATCATTCATTTTAAGTGTTGATTTTTAATGTGTTAATTATTTGATTCTAATGTGTTATCGTTATTGTTAATTAGTTAATTTAATTTAATGATGGTTATTATTATTGTGAAAATTAATTTAGTTAAGCATTAATTTAATTAGTAAAGTGATTTGTGAAATTACCAAGAATTTAATTAAATATTAAATTAGTTGCAAATTTTAAATGTTTGAATGTTTGTAGATTTAAATAAATATTATTTTAATTGTCGATATTAAATATTTTAAATAGAATAATATTTTAGTCATAATATTGCTTTATTTAATTATGGATTTATTCAAAAATAATAAATAAATATTTTCTTAATTATTATAATTGAAAAGGGGTAAATATATATATATAATTTAAATAAAATGACATTAGATAAAATATTAAAAAAAGGGTGAAAGTTATTACGGGATGGAAAGAATTAATAAATTAAAGCTTAGTGGAGTTAGGTGGAGGATTTTTCTAGATGCAAAGATTTTCCTCCAGGTGGAAACCCAGGTGAAAAGAAATTGTTGGGTGTTGAATAGGAAAATTGTGAAATTGCCACTTGTTTCTTTTGTTCTCAAAAAATGGTAGAATTCTTCTTGGATTTATCTAGTGAATTGGATGAAATAGAATGTGGAGAATTTATTTTTACCTATATACATCATTCAGGAAGGAAACCAAAAGATTTGGAACTCAGAAAATATACCCCGGTAAAAAGTGAAAACAAAATCATAGTTGGAGAAAGTTTGGAACGGTGCTCACCAATTCCGTTGTCAAACGAAGACCTTCAGGTTGGTGATTTTATCTTTAATTCACCTTTTTCCCTTGATTTGCATAAGAAAATCTTGTTAAATAGTCTGATTATATATTTATGTATGTACGTATATGAGTAACTTTCTTACAATCTTTGATTATTGTTTTGTAGACAATAGGTTGAATTGTTTGGTTCAAAATTAGGTGGTCATCTTAATAGGAATACATTCATCTTTGTAACTGAGTGATTTTATTAGATAAACCAACTGAGGATTTCTATAGAGAAATTGATTTCTTTATATTCAGGTCAATCTTTTAACGAAGATAAATAAATTAGTTAGCTTATATTGGGGAAATAATTATGATTTATTTTTAAGCAAGAAAATATTAAAAGATAAAGGGTTTGCGAAGTTTAAAGGATTTTTACTATATTATATATATATATATATAAATGAAAGAAATTAGAATTTAGTGGATTTATAAATTCCATGTAAGTTGTGTTGGTTATTTTATTTAAAATTTCTTTTTTTTTGCATATGTAAAATGAATAAAATAGATTTTAAGTAATTACTCTAAATAAAAGGGAATTAGTTAATTGGATAGAGTAATTAAGTTAAAAGTAAAATATGTTTCTTGTGCTCTTATAATTACTATCTTTGTCATGAGAATTAAATTACTCCTTAAATTAGTTTAAAATGATCTCTTCATAAAGGAATAGATAAAAGAAAATATAGAACTGAATCTTGTGTTTTTATGATTTAGTATTTGGCTAATTGAAATATCATTGTGTTAATAGCGTAGTGAGAGTAATTGTCCTTATATTTTCTTAAATTTGTTTTAAATAATTTTGAGATGTAAAGATAGTTTCAAATGTAGGTTATGGATATTACTTGCATAGATTAATAAAAGTAGATTAAAAATAATGATATATTTATAGTGCTAAAATCGTTTAAAATAATAATGATGTTTAAAATATATTGTAAATAGATAGAGAATATGCCTTCTTTAGTGATTTTATATAATTTCATATTGAATGTATAGATTAAATATAAAATGATTATTTTGAGAATGCCTAGAAATAGATATTGGAATGTGTTTTTGTTTTAATTTATATATATATATACATATGGTCATGCTGCCATGAATTATTTTCATGAAAAGAATTATAAATTAAATTATCATTTATTCAAATCTAGGTACGTTAAAATTAGATTTATTTTCAATTATGTTTAAAATCAGATTTGTGCTCAGAAGCATTTAAAATAGAAAGGATTAGATTTATTTCCGAGTGCATTTTAATTAGTTTTAATTAAAAGTTATTTAAAGTTAAATTTATTTACAAAATCCTTATTATTAGATTGCTAATTGCATATAATTGTTTATGTTAGATTTAAATCAGATTTATTTAAGGTGGAGTCAACAAATGTAAAATTTAGGTTTTAATTAAATTTATTCAGTTTAAAAGTAAACAAATATACATATTACATTTTAATTAAATTTATTATTTTGAAGTAACAAAGGTATAGGTTATGTTTTAATTTTGATTAATTTGAAATAAACAAATGTATATGCTAGGAATCACAAATTAAGAGAAATCTGACGCATTACATACTGTAGGTTGTCATAGTTGTTTATTTTAATTTTAAGGGTTTTCAATATAGAGGTGTAAATAAAATAAAATATTAATAATCTAAAGATTACTAGGAGAGATTTGATTTATTCGAGCTTTATAATTAAAGAAGTGAACATTGAAGTTAGATCATTATCAAATGAATAATCCTTTCATGTTCTTATTGAGTTAGTTTATTTGTCAAATTGAATAGGAATGTATAAACAAGTGGAGTATCGAATATGCTCTTAAGTTTCATTACATGGAATTGTGTTGGGAGATTAAAGTTTGATTTTTGTGTTCTCCTAATTGATTGAATTATACATTGATTTATTTTCTGCTTTGACGAGTTTATAAGCTAAGCCATGATGTGAGTTCTTTGGGAACCCAAGTATTTGTGTACCCTTCACTTGGGAGTATATGAAAGTTGGTGTTATAGGCTTCCTGAGGCATTGGGTAATGGGTGTATGTTGGATTTATTTGATTTGACTTTGAAATTTTTGATTTAATTATTAGCTTGAACTCTTGTGGGTGTTACCTTATTTCGTAGTTTGCCTCTTGTTATGGTTGTTTGGCGAGATGGTCCATGCCTCGCATTTGTACTCAAACTGGTAAAGTTTGGTGTTATAAGTTTGGTACACCTCTGATTGTTGTAAAGTTTCGTATTAGGACCATGTGAAGATACTCTCCCATAGTACTCCCTATTTTTCCTTTGTATGCCTCTGGAAGCAATCACCTTGTAAGTGGTCGTTGAGATTGTTGTATGTTATGTTTTGGTTGACCTTGTAGTTTGGTCTTGTGTTCATTCTGCTTGACTATCTTGGTCATGGGTCCTTTCTTGTCATCTCCTAGCATGGGGGGTGGGCCTTCAGGTCCACATGGTTGGGTGGAACGTGTTATGCACCCCATTGGGTCCCCAGTCGAGGATTGAGATGTGGAGATTGGTGCCACTTGCGGTGTCTTCAGAGATGTGTCGTAGATGGATCCAGTCTTAATAATTCTATTCTTCTTTTTAGTTGCATTACCCTATCATATTGTATTGTTCTCGTTCATGTTGGGGATCACTTTTGTATTATTGTAATTATTAAACGATGTAATGAAATGAAATGGATGTAATGTATTATGTACCTTGTAAACCTTATGTGGTTGATGATTTGTGGTAGCTATTATTCGATGTGTTGTATCTATGGAATTATGCTCCATTGAGTTCTCAGGATAATAGTATGTTATGGTTATCGGAATTAAGTTAATCTTGTTATGTTGAATTATCATCTGTGGATGTTTCTTATTGATGGTGTATAATGTAATCTTGGTTCATTCGTTATCGAAATGGTATGATTATAGGTTCTTTAATGTCATCGCATGTACCCTAGGGGACGTAGTTGATAGTGTAATTGTTTAATTTATTTACATGTAATTTTTTTTCATGTGCATCTAGTGTAATGTTCTCCTTTCAAAAAAAAATTGTGCGAAAATTTGTTAATTTAGGTTATCCTTTGGGGTTAGCACGACAGGGTGTTACAATTCACCCATCTTCATCAAATAGACACAAGTTCATAATCACAACCACCGAGTATTTTACCAAGTGGATTAAAATTGTTCCCTTAACAACAGTCACCGGCAAAAAAATATCATCTTTCATCCTGAATTATATCATATGTTGGTATGGAATTCCCAACTCCATTATCGCGGATAATGGAAGACCTTTTAAGAATCAAGATGTTGATGAACTTTGTGAAAGATTTCATATCCAGCATAGGTTCTCTACACCTTATTATCTACAGGGAAATGGCCAAGAAGAAGCTTCAAACAAGACAATTATGAAGATCCTGAAGAAGATGGTGAATGATCTCAGTCGTGATTGGCATGTCCAATTAAATCCAGTTGTGTGGGCATACAAAACTAGAATTCACATGCCAACAGGTGCCACCCCATATGCCTTGGTCTATGGAGCAGAAGGCATCTTGCCACTGGAAGTTGAGATTCCCTTGCTTTTATTCTCACTGAAGAGACTCATAACTGATGAGGATTATAGAGTTTCAAGACTACAAGAACTGGAGCTACTTGATGAGAGATGAAAAAGTGCGGCCAATCACTTGAAGGGTTATCAACAAGTTATGTCACATAGTTACAATCATAGGGTCATACCACACACATTTCAAGTCTAGGTGACTTGGTCCTGAAGGAAAAATCATGCAACCAACAAGATCAAGAAAATAAAGGCAAGTTCGAGCCCAATTGGTTGGGCCCATTCGTCATCATTGTAGAATATGGTTCGGGGGCATATCAACTATCTACGCCATAAGGGGACCTGCTTAAAGATCCAACCAATAGCATCCATCTGAAGAAGTTCTATGTTTGAAAAATACAAAAACATCATAAAAAGTCATGAAAAAAAATAAAAAATAAAAAATAAAAAAAAATCGTTTCCTTGATGAAAACCTAGCAAACAAGCACCTATGTAACAACAAAAAAATTCATAAAATCTAAAAAAGTGCAATAAAAAAAATGGTGAAAACCTAGAAAATAGGCGTTGTTTGTGATTTAATTGGCTCTCCCATATATTAGGTTACATCATGCATCATTCATTCATAGCCATTTTTATCGACACCAAATCCATTCCCCGCCATCATATTCGCATAATGTGCACAACATTTTTTTGAAATGACAAGGATTTCATCATGGCTTGATGATCATTGTTTATATTCCTAACAATAGGTTGTGTCTAATCTAGAGTCAAAGTGCACACTCGCTGGGGGCAATCAGATTTTAAACTTTTGGGCAAACAAACAACATGCGTCATGTATCAGAATATTAGATCAACAAATCAAATATTCAATCAAGCCTGGTCAAAACAGCTATGAGACATAAACTAAACCAAACTAGATGATCTTAATTTGAATAAAATGATTGGAATAGTTAAAGCATAAGTTGAATTGTTGTTTTGAAATTTGATGACATCATATCTCTGGAGTGACTCAATGATGTACTGAACTAGAGTCATGAGGAAGGAATATGATTTTTCTTTGATTGTTGTTTGTAAGTTAATCATTTTGACTATGCAAATTTGTCACGAGACATGGTTTACAAAAGTATCATTGATGACATTTCAGGATTTACATAGGAAAAATATTAACTTTTATCTGTTTATGCAAGCAATACTCAGGTCATCTCGGTTCAATTATACCTCGATGCTTGTATTAACTTGCTATATCAAAAATCATTAAAGTTATACTCAGGTCATCATCAGTGCAAATATCCCCTTTGATGCTTGTACTAACTTTCAACATATCAAAAGGCTCAATGATGATAAAAAAGCATAAAATTGGTTCACAAAATGACAACAATGTGTAGTTTATTTTGCATAGTTAGGATTGCATGATTCATATAGATTGCATTTATTTTGCAGTTGTATAATATATTTTTGGAGTTTGGCACAGATACATATATCTTTTGAAGCAAAGATTGAGTACACTTGGACATTTTCAAAAATCATTTTCACATCATTCTCATTATTAGTTGCACATCATTTTCATATCATCTTTGTATTTCATTTTCATTATCATTTTCACCATTAGTTTCATATCATTTAAGATTCACTTTCATATCATTTTTATTATCATTTTCACGATTAGTTCCATATCATTTAATATTCACTTTCATATCATTTTCATCTTCATAGCATTATCATTATTAGTTTCATATCATTTTCATTCCGTTTTTACATTACCATCTTTTGCATTCCATCTTTGCATTATCATTTTGCGTTATCATTTGTATATTATCATTTTCCATAGCATATCATTATCAGTATCAGTCTCATATCATTTTCACATCTTTTCATATCAGTCCATTATCATTTTTTAGATTCATCATTTAATATTCATTTTCAAGGCATTCACTTTCCATTTATATTTCATATCATTTTCTATCAATTTTTCATATCATCCATTCATTATCATTATCATATACTATTCATTATCATATATCATCCATTTTCATATTCATATCATTATCATTATCATTTTCATTATTCACATCATTTTATCAATCATTCATTATCGTTATCTTGCACATCATTTATCATCTCATCATTTCATATCATTTCAAATCATTTGCATATTATCATTTTCACATTAATAGATCATTTTTATGTCATCATTTGCACATCATTTTCATATCAATTTTACATATCATTTTTCATCTCATCATTTCATTATCATTTTGCATTTTGCATTTAACACATCCATATCATTACATCATTTTCATAAACATATATCGAAAAGAATAAAATGCATCCATTTCATCATTTTGCATCCATAATCAATGCATTTTTCCATACATCATACAACATCATAAAATCATTCACATTTCATTTTCATCATCCATCATAATATATGTTGCATGTTCATCAATCATAAAGCATATAAAATTCATAAACATCATCATCATCATTCATATCATGTGCATAAACATCATCACAATCATCATAATAGAGATAGCATCATGCAAAGGTCATCATCCATAAAAATGCATCATCATAATCATAAGCAACATGGCATATAGAAATAAAAATGCATACATGAACATCCATCATAGCATAATAAAATATGCATGCATATCGAAACCATCGCTGCATATCATATATAATCTCATCAACATAAATGTTCAAAGGTATAATCACATCAAATTTCCAAGAGAGATACATAAAATGTGACAAAAATGTTGTATACAAAATCATCACTGGGGAGCATCTGTGTGAGGGCCATGACTGTTGTTGCCACCAGAGGTAGTAGGTCTCGCTAGATCTTTGTCGTTGGTGCAACCTATCTCTCGTTTGATAGGTTGACCCACACTCCCGGTGGCACTCCTAGTATGACTGTGTGAATGGGTCTGAGATCTGGTGCCTAATTGAGTATAGGCTACCCTCTGCTCAGGAGGCGCTACCTCATGATATCTCATCCTAGAGAACTCACACTCTCTGGTAGTCTCCAGTCCCTTTGCAACAACCTCTCTGATAGAGGTACCCTGCACTGATCTCAGCAACCTCTTTGCTATCCCCTCTACTTGCTGGCATCGTTGTCTAAAGTTATCCCTCTCTACCATCAGTTGGGTCATTAGTGGTTCTGGGGGTGGTGGATGTGCCATCTGCACCTGTAACTGTGCAATAGTCATCTGCGCCTATGATAATTGGCTCTGGAGAGCCTGCACCTGTGTTTGCAAAGTATCAATCTTTCCATGCTACTCTAGAGACAGAGCCCTGATAGTAATATGTGAAGGGCCTACAACTGGCTGCTCCACTACTCTCACTATCTTGGGCCTAGTCCTGAATGGCACATCAAAGAAGAATCTCTCCCCACAACCCTCATCATCCCCATCATCATCATCATCATCATCACTAGTCTCTTCCCCCTCATCTCGGTCAGTGTCCATATCCACACCACCACCCACATCCTCTCCTCCTCCTCTGGCGGGCTGCTTCGCCTATGCCTGCCTCTGTGCCCTCTGTAATGCCGGTCCATCTAATACTGGGGCAGGGTCATTTGGACTAGTCAGCTTCAGGAATGGATGTGTGTGGAAGTATGCAGCATACTCCTTAGTCATTTGTGCATCTGTAATATCTATCCTGTAATCTGAAAAATTTGGCTGAAGGCCTAGGTAGTCTACCCTAGTTGCCTCATATGGGATAAATGGACCCCACTTCGCCACATCCTCTCGTCGCCTAGCATAATGGGCCACGCCCTGTGGAATGACCCGAACCCGACCGAACTGTCTCAGTACCCTTATGACCAAAAACCACTCAATAATAAAAGGGGTCCAGCCAATCATATATCTAGATATGATGTAATACGGAAACTCAATGTCATCCTCATCCCAGGCCTCACAGTTGACATATGGCCTCCAAATCACTGTATCCATATCATCAAGTACTCTCCTCCAATATTCCAACTTCCCCAACTTAGGTTGGACAAGTGGACCTATGTATGCATAAACATAGGGGCAGCCGATGGGACGATCTCTCCCTGCAAATGGGCAGGTGATAACAATATGCTCCCACACCTAAATCTGAAGAAGCATGACCCCAAAAGATATACTCTTCCCATCTGTGTATACCACCTGATGTAGATCATCGTATAGATGGGCTATCATACATGAACCCCATGCATATCTAGTCTGATGAAGGATCATGTCCTCCAAAACTCGACCCCAACCAATCGACAGTCCCTTCGACCTGCGGTCGGGACATAGGAAGACACCAATGAAGCCAACCAAAACCAAAGGGAGTGGGGCATAACCCTCAACCATCTCCCTCCAAGGGATCTCATAACCACAAATACGCAAATCCTGAAATACTCTCTTCAAGGAATCTATACCCCCAATCTCCTTGTGGTCATAGACCAAAATCTCGCCAACCACTAGGATCCCTAGTATCCTATAGACATCCTCAGGTGTGACTGTGATCTCTCCAGTGGGCAAGTGAAAAGTCTTATGCTCACTATGCCATCGCTCTGCTAAAGCAGTCAACAGTACCCTGTTGACCCTATACTGTGGGATCCTCGGAAGTGAACCCAAACCACATCTAGCAATAACCCCAACCTCCTGGTGAGACAATCCAGGAATCATCTCCCAAGTGCGGGGAAATCTCTCTTTGATCTGGAGTATTTTAAATTCCTCCTATACATCATATACATATCAATCAATTAGAAAATCAAGCAATCGGACAAGCGAATCATATCATTATTACTATTTTTTTTTTATCAAACATGAAAGCAAATTTATCAGAACCATCAAAATCAAATCAACATCAACTACATATCAGTATCAAATCATCACTTTACTATTTATTTTTCAAGCAGGAAGACAAATTTATCATCTCTACTATTTGTTTTTCATCAAGCATGAAGACAAATTTATTAGCCAATCGACTCACTTCATCATCATTACTACTTGTTTTTCATTTCGGAAAGCAAATTTATCAAAATCAACATCATCAAATCAATCATTTTACTATTTGTTTTTAAAATGAGAACAAATTTATCAGATCATCATCAAAATCAAATCAATCATCCTTGATGCTACTCAAATTCAACAAATCAGTTGTCTAATATAGCAACAAACATCAAGCAATCATCAATTGTTTTTCAAACATTCAAAATTAGCTAAAATTCATGGATGTGTTAAATAGACTATCTATGCGCTAAATCATAAAATGCACTAGTTTATCCATGAATGGGCTAAAACAGAGGGTAGATGTCCTAATCCAGTGTATGTGCTACTCTATCAGGTCAATGTGCTAGACTATCAAATATATGCACTAATCTAGAAAATGCACTAAATCCTTAAGTCTATGCACTAATTGAGCATCCTATGCGCGAGCTTTAAAGTTATGCACTAATCTATCACGCCTATGCGCTAAATCAACTTATGCGATAATCTAACAGCTAAATGTGCTACTTTGTGGCTTGGATGTGCTATCCTAGATGCGCTATTCTACATATCCTATACGCTAAATGATGACTCGTATGCACTAAAATGTGTTCTTATGCGCTAAAACATAATTTCAAATTTCTCAAAAATCCACAAATCATGCGAAATTCATCAAAAAATCACAAGGAAAAGTTTTTCGATCTTACCGGAGGTCCATACGTGGTTGGTTGTTGATGACGTCAAACTCGCTCGAATCTGTGGCGCTTGTAATGGATCGACATCTCGATTTCTCCTCTCGCAGAGCTTTGTTTTCACCAAATGCAACTGTTCAAATGACAATGACTTTTACCTTTTTACACCTTTGAAGGAGGTAAATAAGGTTGGGTTATTTTCATTTTTCACCACGTGAAGCGCTATTTCGGGAGATAAATCGCCGTATCTCCTTCAAATCTCTCAAAATCTTTGAATCATCATCAAAATCTTCAAACCACACGATTTATCTCCTGAGGGGGCATATAGCATCATTAGTCAATTTTTCAAAGTCAGGGGCAAAATTTTCGTTATCTGAATTTTTCTTTGAAGCAATGCATAAAACACATCACTTCAGAGAGGAGCAAAATGTATACATCTAAAAATGGTCACATTAAATCAAGCTTGGTAATTAATTAAATTTGAATTATTTAATTAATCTTCTAAAGTCATCTACATATAAATAAATTTAATTATTTATATTGTTCACTTTCTAATTCTTCTAATTTAATTAAATAAATAAGTTTATTTAATTATTACCATTTTCTATCTTCTTCACAATTAATTAAATAAATGTTATAATATATTTATGTTAATTATCACAAGTTTGAATTTTAAATTCAAATAAGGGAATATTCTTCTAAACTCATTATTCTTCATTCTTCACTTCACATTTAATTAAATATTTTAATTAAACACTTTCCTCAATTCACATATAATTAAATATTCTAAATATTTAATTAAATTCCTTTTTCATCTCTCACACATAATTAAATATTAATTATTTAAATATGAAAACTTCTAAATTCATTGTCACAAATAATTAAATAACTTAATTATTTAATTATGGATTTATCCTCAACTACCAACTAACTCCTCATAACTAAAATGCCCAAATGACAACTTTCCTTCATTTTTGAATGGAAGAGGTTGTGTAGGAGGAAACATTTCCCATATTTTTCTCTAACTTCCATGTTTTTCTCAACTTCCCAAATCTTTCAGTGTTCATCTTTACAGGCTTGTTTTCAACCGTCGATCTTTGCCAACTAGGATTTTGCCTCCAAATCTCTATAAATACAACCTCTTTTTTCTTTGAAAAGGATCTTAGATCTTGCATTCTAGCGAATATAGCGTGAGCATTATAATTGCATTTATCCAACATTTAGCAATCTTATTTTCTTGAGCATATTATCTTATCTTTCATAACATTTTAGTTTCATACCTTAGCTTAATCATCTCATATCATTTAGCAATAGAAAGGAATGTTGCATAATCTTCTCTAAGTTGTCATTCAGCCAAAGCTACTGCTTACACCAACTGAGAGCCAACAGCTTACAATCAAATCCTTGGAGATAGAGGACAATGGGATGTCTTTGAAGAAACTGCAGTAATTAGAGTTTGTTTGTCTTTAAATTAGATTTCTTTAATATAATGTTGCATTGGTGTGTTTGTTTAGCTTATTAGTTAGTCCACTTATTCACACACACAAGTACAATCAAAACAATGATGCTTGAATAGTTATTTTTATATGTATGAAGACAGTGATGCTTGAACAAACGAATAATTAGTGTGTAATGCAGAACATATGAGAATAAGATAGCCAGAGTGAATGATAATGCATAACCTATGAAACATAAATGCTTGAACAGTTAAATCTTTATATGTATGAAGACAATGATGCTTGAACATAAGATTATTTAGTTTTTGTATGTGTTATCTTTTTAGTTTGTTGCATTTAAATTCAAAAATATTGTTAATAGTTTAGAGAGTTACATTTATTCTAGAGTGAGCGACATAAGGAAATAGAGGAGTGAGAAGCACATAATTACAAACAATGCAAGGGAGTTAGAGTTTAAGAACATCTCATATCTCTTAAGCGTGTACAACATAAGCATTCTCATGCACAACAAAGTGAAAACCACACTCACATTTTAACTATGACACAATAGAAAGCTTATGAATGAAAAATAGTAAGAGTAACAAATCTAACATATTTTGTCTTTGATGAACTCATTTATAGGAATAAATATTTTTGAATTGATGAAGTAGAACCTATGAAAAAGATGAAAAAAAACCTAGTAAAAAGAGACTCGAAAATTAATGACTGGCATCGAAGAAAACCTTAGTGAATGATAATGCAGAACCTATGAGAATAAGATATCTAGAGTGAATGATAATTCAGAAGCTATGAGAATAAGATAACTAGAGTGAATGATAATGCATACCTATGAGAATAAGATAAGCAGAGTGAATGATAATGCACAACCTATGAAACAGAAATGGTAAACTATGACTGTAATATTTGTAATATAAATAATAATGCAGAATCTATGAGAATAAGATGAGTGTATGATAATGCAGAACATATGAATTTGATTGATGCTTGTTTGGTGTGGTGAAATAAATTTTCGTCCTCTTTTGAATTTGAATTTTGGGTGATATGAATTGGAGATTTGATTCATTTTGACAATTAATTCTTGAGTTAATTGGTTTGGTGGATTGTTTGAAAAAAATTCCATGATTTATTTTTGAATAATGACGAACTTACAACTCCTAAAAATGGATGCAGGTGTGAAATTTGTGTTCGGCTCCAATACGTGCACACCCTACTTGGTGAGATGGGATAGATTCATGATGATATGTGTTGTATTTCTCATGGTTGAAGAGACAGGTGAATGCATTTGTGTGTTGGTTTGGTTATGCTATGGTGGGAAACATGGTTGTAATGGGTTCGCCAGTCAGTCAAAGATGGGTCAAATGGGTTTGAATAGTGTTGACTTGGCACCTTGTTTATGTTGTGTAGTTGTGATTAATGTGAAAGAGACGTCTACATTGGTGTGACAGTTGGGTTTCAAAGTTAATGGGGAAGGGTAAAAAAATTAAAGTTTGGGTTGTTTAATTTTGATGTTGGAATGGTACTTGTGTTATGTCAGGTACAAGTTGGATACACTTCATCATGTTTGGCTACTAGTGTGTACTTGTTTTTTTTTCCAAATATATATGATTATGTGTGCATTTAAAATTTAATTTTTTTTTTATCTCATCATGCCTATTTATGCATGTATTTTTTTAAGTTGTGGAGGACCGGTGTACGTGTGTGGGCCCCAACGACCACATGTCCCATCACACATTAGGGCCCCCGCCTACATATTGGCTCATCTCCCTTAGTTTTTTTAATAAATGTATAATAATTTTACACATTTGGAAGACTTTGTCACATGAACGCAATATGCATTGCAATAGAGTTGTTCACATCATGCTCTGGATATTCCTACAACACTTTGATTGTTTGTCTTTGTTAAAATATAAAATATAAAATAAAAAAGCAATGTGGATTTCCACAAGTTCCATGCTTCTTTTTTTTTTTGGTTTCTTAATGTATTAATGTTTCATTTTGATTTTAAGATTGGACCACAACTTTATTTATTTATTTGTATCTCCTCTTGTTGTGTATCTAAAGAGAAGACGTAACTACTTTAAAAAAATTTATTACCTCTTTTATTAAAAAAAATAGGGTAAAATAGTTAACTATAATAAGTAATTTTATTTTTTTTAAGTGTTTATTATATTATTTAAGATAAAATATATTATATCATAATAAGTAAAATGGAATTAGGTACATAAAATTTTAAATAGGTAAAAATAAAAATATTATTGTGGTTAAATTGTTCTATAGTAAGGGTTACAAGAATTAGTGGAAAATTGTAGCAAATATAAGAGCTGCATTTAAAAGGTTTTTCCTAGCCATTCGAGAAATATTAGTGGTCCTGAATAGGTTATTTTGTGTTTGATAATCTTATTGTAAAAAAAAAAGATTCAAACACTTATATTAATTAAGTTCACAATATTTATCAATAAAGTAAATTAAAATTTGACACTTTGATAATCTTGCTAATGTAATTATCCCACTCAATCAACATAATAAGTGTATGGCTATGATTATGAGTAAGACAACTTTACCTAATGTTAACTATAACAAAAAACTACCAACACTATGCAAAATATCATTCCAAAAATCAAATAATGACTCAAGACACAAAAATATTTTATGCCTACGATTTATCACCTTATAACTCACACTTAATCCTAGTTTGCAACCGCATAATGTTTCATGTAGATAGTTTCCTATACTTAAAAATTGACTACATTTCAAGTGAACATCTTCAATATGTAACTGTTGTCTATTTTTTCAATAGTCATTGGTAATTATTAAAGGTTTGGCTTTGATAGTTTTTTTTGTCTTGTGTCATTTATTCCTAAAGCAAGTGTTGATCTTTTTGTCCTTAGTTAAGTCTTAGTGAAAGGAAACTTTTAATGAAACTTATCTCATACGTCCAAAGGGAAAAAAGGAAAATTCCATGTTGCATGCAAGGAAGAGGGAAAATAGCTTGAAAGAAGTTTAGCGCTAAGCTCGAGTTTCCTCTTGGAATTCTCTAGGGTTTCATGAGAAAAGAGGCTCTTCTTCATTTTGAAAAGTTCAAATGGTGGTCAAAAGTTCAGTTTTTTGAGGTTCATTGCATGCAAACTGGGCATTGGAATATATTTTAGTTGAAGACAAGGAGGTAAAGGGAGTTGCAAATCCTCTGAGGTCATGGGTTTTCAGTCATGCTCAACCATGAAACCATGCATGTAGTTGCATAGTTGAAATTGTGGATATTTTAATACATAGGTCTGTATGTTTGGCCCTACCACATCTTTCACTCTAGCATGATATTGGGGAACAGTTTTAGGAGGATATTTCTTCATCCTCCATACAATATTCCATGAAATATTGCCATCCAAGTCCTCAAAGCAAGAAGTAGGGGGGATTCCTCCACAAAGGGCCCATCTATGTTTGCAAAAGGAAAAATGGAATGATGAGGTGAACTAGCCAAATGTTGAATGGCCACCACATGAGTAGGTTGAAGCTAAACTGAATCCAAAGGAACAGTAGGATAAGTGATTGGAGCAAGAGGTTGTTGGGGCTCTTCAATGGGAGCCAATGGAGTAGTAGGGGAAAGGCATGCCAAATTTGCACTAGGCACATGAGAACCAATAAATACCTTGAGAAAACTTGTCATCCTAAGATAAGCCATCATCCAAAGAGTCAAAGGCATAAATAGTCAAATGATCTCCATGGGAATTCTTCCACCATGTTATTGTGCCCTTACGCAGGGAGAGTGGACAATTAGCAACTAGGTTGTTAATGGTAAAGCATTGTCAACATCTAAAGTAGAGACCCTCATAATCAAGTGGTTGAGTCCAAGGCCTATCCCACACCATAAAAACCACATCCACATGAAAAGGCTTGGATATATCAATGTCCACCAAAATATGAGAAAATGTAGAGTGACCTATGTAAGAAGTGGTAAAGTCAACCTTCAAGAAACATTCAATAGAGTATAGAAGTCTTCCCAAAACTAGAGAGGGATATTTGAAAGGTGAACCCATATAGGTGTGATGTGTAGAGGTTCAAAATGTGGATTGAAGGAAGCAAACCAAGGCTTGATTAAAATCTAATAATGTTATATAGTAAGACATCTTTCAATGGAGATAATGGAACACTCAAGTTGGTGAGTTGATTATGAAAAAGTTATGAACTATGACATGTAATAGTATCTTCTAAAAATATTTTGTTCACTCATCATGGCTTGGGGCATTAGCATTTGAGCCTTTTATTTGGAATTCATATTAGGTCATGGTTTTGTCTTGTGGTTTGTGGTTTCTTGGTTTGTTTCTCATAAATATTGGTGTCTATGATGGAGATTTAGTATGATTATATAATTTTTCAGCGGGTTATGTGGCCAAAATTTCTCCAAGATTATGTTGGTTATTCTTTGTGAAGGCTTGGGCCTATTTATGTATTATAACTAGATTGGTACTATGAATACATTGGTTCAATTTGGGGGGCATTTTTTCATAAGGATTTTCTCATGGTAGTCATTGTGTCATGTGGGGAAATGTTTTATTTTTTATATTATTTTGATATTGTTTGACCATATTTTCTATGCATTTCTCTCATTGATTAATTTAGTGTTTGTTTTGACTATCAACTTTATTTCATTTGGTATCAAAATCCTAATTAGCTATATTTCCTAGGTGAGTACATCATAGCAGGAGATGGAATAATTTATGGCACAAATTATGAGATATGAAAGCTTAAGATGGAGGATATATTAATAGATCAATATTTATGCTTAACAATCTCTAGGAATAAATCTATAGCCATGTTACAAGACAATTGGCCAATGTTAGATCAAAAAGATAAAAATATCATTCAACTTTGTTTGGTTAACTCAATACTCCTAAATATTGTAATAAAACCCACATTGAAACCTCTTTATAAAAAGTTTAGAAATATGTACCAAGTTAAATTTCTAGTGAACAAGATTTTTCTATGGAAGAATTCATATACATTGAGGATGGAAGATGGCGAATTATCTAGTGAAAACCTAAATGCATTTACTACCATTTTGAACCAATTACAGCTTATCAATGTAAAAATAGAAGGTGATATTTTATGCAAGACTTTGTTATATTCTTTGCAAGACCTCATGGGACAATCTAGTGATCTCCATTGGAAGTGCTACTTCAAATATTATCCTTGATGAGTCATGGTTACTCTTATTTTAGGCAAGATGAGGTAGAAGGATTTTGAAACCACCAAAGAAGCACTAGTTTTTCATGGATAGTTGAAGGGAAATGCTAAAAGGATAAAAATGTATCAAACTCTAGTGGGATATATAAGTCTTTGAATAAATACAAGGTGGACTTTTGAAACAATGGCAAGAAAGGAAACATCAAGAAGTATTGCAATGAGAAGAAGAAATAAAAAATGAGTCAAATGATAATTCATATGCTAAAGCTTCTCAAGATGAATTAGTTGCATTTGTTGTAACCCATGTTATAGATGTATGTGAGAGTGCATGGATGGTCAAATCCACTACACTTTCCACATGAATCCAAACAAGGAGTGTTTTTTTTTACTATGAGAAGTTTCATGTTGGAAATGTGTGTGTTGGTAGAAAAACTCTTTTATTTTTGTTGGGCATGGTCATGTCAAGTTCAAACTATCTAATGGAAGAATCAAAGATATTTTAGGATTTCTACACATCTCAAATTTGACACAAAATATGTTATCCATTAGTATAATAAATGATGTGAGCATGTAGACAGTACTAGTTGTAAGATGGTTCATGGAATTAGTTCAATTCAGGACTCTTTTCCACCTTAATAATAACACCCCATTCAATGCAATATTTTAGTAGTTCCTACAACAAAATAAATTGTAGAATCTAAACTTGCAACTTTAGTGCCTATAACATTAACACCTAGATGATGGTACTTACAACAAAGGGAAATGTAACATCAAGACTTGCAACACCTAGACTTTTAGCACTTAGTCTGATCATGGGCCTAACTGCCACTATAGAGGATGGGTGAACACCCATGATCAGACCAACAAATAATCTACCTCCTTGTTGCAGGGGGGGCCACCGGTCAATAGAATAGTAGGGGCCCATGAATTATAGTTGTCCTCCCACCCCTTTGTCATAAAATGCATTTTGGGTTCCTAAGCATGTTCTCACCTTAAATAGAAAGTTACTAGTTGAGAAGACTATGGTGTGGCATAAGAATATGTGCTACATTGGTGAGAAGAATCTTAATACCTTTAAAAATAGAAATATTGTAGAAGATTTAGTTGATTGTTCTCAACTTTAACTTTTGTGAGCATTTTATTCCTAGTAAATAGAATCGTGTTCAATTCTATGTGAGCTCTCATAAGTATCATGGGATTTTGAATCATATTAACATTGTTGTGTTTGGTCCTATAGATGTTCCTCCATTGGAAAAAATCATGTACTATGATAATTTTGTTGATGGTTTCTTAAAAAGGACTTAGGTCTACTTGTTCATGCACAAATCTTAGGTCTTTAGTCAATTTTAAAACTTACATGTTCTTGTGGAGAACTACATGAGTAGAAATATCAAGGTGATTCAAAAAGTTTTAAGTTCTTGTGGAGAATTATATTTAGTTGAGTTAAATAGATTATATAAAATTAAAAAAGGATATTATGCAACATAAGATAACTCCATACACCCCTCAATAGAATGGATTTGTAGAGAGAATAAGAAAGATATTGATAGATAGGGCTAGTACTATGCTTAGCGGGGTTGGTTTGGAATAAAAAAATTTAGGTGAAAGTGATTAGTACCACACATTACTTGATCAAGGATAAAACCACAATAGAGGTTTCGACAAGAGAAAAAACTCACTTCAACATTTTTGAGTTTTTGGTTGTGAGGCATATGTTCATATGCCTAAGGAGAAGCAACCAAAGTTGGATATAAGGTAGTGAAATCTGTCTACATTGGAAAAAAGGGCACAAGCTTTGGGATACTATGACTAACAAGGCATTGTATAGTCAAAATGTGATCTTTAAAGAGATCAAATCTTCTTTAATTAAGCAACGACATGGGAGTGTAAATTCAATGATGCATTTATAGCCAAAGACTAAGATATTTATACCTAAGGCAGAACTAGAGGATTAGGTTAGACTAGATGACGAGTTCATTATGAAATATCTTAAAGAGTTCAAATGAACCTCCAACTCAACTTTTGAGGAAGTCTACTTAACAAAGGAGGAAATAAAAAAGGTAAATCTTGTCTAATTTTAGATGTATTTTTTCTTTGATTACTAACACTATCGAGCCTATGAAAGAGACAATGGAGATGGATGATAGTTGGTCTTGAAATTTTCCCAGAGATGATGAGATGGTTGTCTTGATAAAGAATGAAACATATGACTTGATTCCATTACCAAAAAGAAGCAATCCTATTAGTTGTAAATTGCTCTTCTAAAATAATCAATTCATATGGTAGTGTTCAAAATTAGAAGGCAATATTAGGTGCAAAATGATATTCTCAAGTTGAGCAAATTGATTCTAGTGAGATTTTGTCTTTAATTGCTAAGATGACATCCATTTGCTTCTTATTTTCTATTGCAACAAGAATTGATCTTGATATTAAGAAGATGAATGTGAATATAACTTTTTTGCATAGTTGCTTAAAGGAAGAAATCTTCATGACTCAACCTAAGCACTACATAGTAAAAGGTAAGGAGTCATTAGTTTTTAGATTAAAAAAAAATATGGTCTCAAATAGTTACCCAAATTGTGGTATCATAGGTTTGATTCATATTTTTTGAGGTTAATATTTTTGAAGTTCAAATCCTCACTATGTATTTTAGCGAGATGGTGACCACTTCCTTGTTACCACTATGTACGTGGATGATAAACTAATATTTGGTAACTATAGGGGAATGATTAAGGTACATGTCTCATTTCATTATAGTTAGATATAAAATACTTGGGAGATGCTAAGATCATAGGCATGAAGGTCAAAAGAGATAGAGTTAACAAAAATCTCTAGTTGGGATAAAGTAAGTATGTTGTTTATGCTAAGTGATCCTACAATAGTGTGTTCCATTTGTGGGGTATCCTATTTTTTTCTAAAATCATATATTTTTAGAAAAGTGCATGACTTAAGACTATAGGGGTTCCATAAAGGGATTTTATTGATCTAGATTAGATTCAAACCCCCTTGCATAGAACCCCCTAGGCTTAGTAAATCAAATGTCTAACAAAGTCTCCTCCACACCTATCAAAATGTTGACAAAAAGGTAATTTTTCTTCACTTTTTGTGTCATCAAATGAAGCTATTTGGAAGTGTTATTTTGTAAATGCATAACCCCTTAATGTTAGTTTTTTGAAAATTATAATATGTATTATATTTATTATAATATTATATTTATCTTTCACTTTATAATGAATATAGGTCTATTATGCTAAAATAGTGACCTTTATTCAAGACACCAAGAAAAATAATAAATGATGTTATTAATCATTTAAAAAAATGCAAGGCACTCCACATTGATGTCCTTATTTCAATGAAAAAGTAGATTTTTAATGTGTATGTGTATGTGTATGTTTATGTGTATGTGTATGCGTATGCATATGTGTGTCTGTGTATGCATATGTATATGTATATGTGTATATATAATCTGTTACGGAAAAATATAGATATGAAATTTTTGTTAGTAATAATTCAAAAATTAATAATAAATAAAAAATTACCAAAAAAATATTCATACAATAGACATTGGAGATAGTGATCTAATTCCAAAAAATCATGAAAAGTTTGTTTGTAGTGTAACTTATGCAATATATATATAACTAATTAAAAAATGAAAATGATAGAAATTATTCATTACAAATAAATAAATATTACAACTTGACTAAGTACAGAAAATCACAACTCATTAGTTTATATCATCCTTGATTTTTTTATTATTTGTTCAATATAATTGACGTAGATAGAAAAATGTTGATTTTTTAGTGTCCCATTTAGGCCAAAAGGTAGGACACACTATCGTGTTGTCACCTTGTTACAACATTTCAACATGGAAAATAGTAGACCAATGAGTGTTCCTAAATTTATGAAGACTAAGTTACAACTGAGTAATGTTCGTCTTCACCTACAAAGATGGAGGATATGTCTCATGTTACTTACACTAGGGTGATTGGAAGTTAGATGGATGATATGGTTTGCACCAAGAAAAACATTGCCCAAGCTATGAGAGTCTTGAGCCAATTTATGACTAATCCTAAAAGGGAGCACTAGGTAGCAATGAAGAAAGCCTTCAAGTACTTGCAAATCATTACAAAGTATTAAGTTTTCTACTACTATCACTTGCAACATTGTGGAGGTTACTTGTAGCATATTGGGGATCAACTCCAACAAAGGATCTAAAGTCACCTGCAACAAGGCAAGGTTGGCAACACTTACAACAAAAATGGTGAGTACTTACAACATTTGGAGATTTAGGGATTTGTTGAGCTGAATTGGGCAAAAGGTGTGGACAACAAAAGAACTACTAGTGGTTATATGTTTAAGTTGTTTGGTTTTGTGATCAATTGAATGAAGAAGCAATGAGTTTCGGTCACTTTATCCACTATAGAGGAAAAATACATGGTAGATACTCATGCCTATAAGAATTCAATCTAGCTTCAAGGATTGTGTTTAGATGTTGGGTTAAGTCAAGGAGTAGTTCAAATTGGATGTGATAGTCAAAGTGCCATCAACTTGGCAAAAAACTTGAGTTTTCATGCATGGAAGAAGCATATACATGTTCAATACCATTTTGTTCATGATGTGGAGGATGGAAAGATGATGCTTGAAAGGATAACACTTTGGTCAATGCAAATGCATTCACAAAGAGTTTTTAGCACAAAAAAGTACAAATGGTGAATTTATTATTATTTATTAATTATTTGTGAGCTCTCTTAAAAAATAGTATCACATTTTATTTTAGCACTAAGTGCCAGTGTATGTCTTTTATGACATGTAAGAAGTTATATAAGAATCTAATGTCATAGAGGTGTCTAAGATGTGTAAAGGATTTTATGAAAATTCTATGTATGTTTCAAAGCATGTAAGAGGGAGGTTATGTAATGGACTTGACTTGTTACCAACTTATGATGTGTAAGTATGACATGACATAAGACATCTTTGAATGGAGATAATGGAGCCAAAATGGAGTCCTATGATGGATTATGATAATGTAAGAGGATCTTCTTAAAAATCCCATTGGCTCATCATAGCATGGAGCATTAGAATTTGAGTCTTTGGTTTGGATGCCATATTGGGCCATGGTTTTGGCCCATGATTTGTGGTTTCATGTTTTTTTCCTCATATACATTGGTGCCTAGGATGGAGATATAGTATGATGATGTAATTTTAAAAAGAGTTGTGCTACTAAATTTCTTTAGGTCCTTGTGTTGGTTGTTATCATGTGAAGGCTTGAGTCTATTTTTGTATTGTAACTAGATTGGTACTGTGAATATATTGGTTCAAGATATGGAGGTTGTGTTTTTTCCAAATGGGTTTTCCCAGGGTAATCATCATCATGTAGTGAATGTTTTATTGGAAATATTCTTTTTGGAATTGTTTGATCATATTCTTTATGCATTTCTCCCCTCATTGATTAGTGTAGGAATTGTTCATGATAGAAGCTTCCTTTCAATTGGTGACATAAACTCCACCTTCCTAGCCTTGATTCCAAATGGAAAAAATATCGTTTCCTTCAATAGATTCAATTGTATTTCTCTTTGTAACTCCTCTTATAAGTTTGTAACCAAAATTATAGCAAATAGAATCAAGAACCTTCTAGGACTTCTCATCCCTTAGGAGTGAGGAGGATTAATTATAGGAAAACAAATCTATGACAATATTGTGATTGTCCACAAATCTCTACATTATAGCAATAATAAAGCTAAGAAAAAGGTTCCCACTAAGCTTAACATGGATGATGCTTTTAATAGAGTCAATTTTGACTTCTTGGCACAAGTGTTACAAGTTTTTAGATTTTTGTAACTCTTCATACAATACATATTTGGTTGTATTAAGATTCATTGGGTGGTTTTGATTATAAATGGTCACCTTATAGTATTTTTAAAATGGCCAAGGGTTTGTACTAAGGCTGACCTCTATCACCCTATTTATACATTAATCACGTTGAACCTCTAGATAGTACCCTCTCTACTAAATGGAGAGACTCATTTGTCACTAGAATCAATGTTGTCAATGGGATTAGTGAGATCACCCATACTCAATTTGCTAATGATATCGTCTTGCTAGGGAAAGCCTCCAAACTGAATATTAGAAATGTAAAGCATTGGCTTGACAAATTCTTGCTCATTTATTGAGTTAATCAATGCCAACAAATTTTGTTCTACACTATCAAAACTCATGTTGCTGAAAATAGAAGCTTCCCTCAAATATTTTAGTTTTCTCATGGTGGTTGATGAGTGTAGAATATTCCACTATTTTTACCTTATAATTTCCTTTTTATCTGTGTCTTTGTCCATATTCCTGTCACCATTTTCTGCAGGAACCTTAATATTTAATAAAATAAGGAAAAGAAATTGGGATTAATGAATTACTGAAAATCATGATAAATCTAATTGTTTCATGTCCAAATGGCAGGAGATAGTTCGAAAGGAAGTTGAAGCTGTTACAAGCATGAGGACTTCGGGAGATTGGTGGAATGAAATTAGCAAGACTTTGTTAGTGACCGATCATTTTTTATTAAGTTGTTTTGATTTAGCGTTATAAGTGGCCTGCAGCCTTTATCATTTTAAACTCTTGTTTGTGAGTGGCCGATAGGCCGAACGAACAAACAAACTGATTTTTTTGCTAATAGTATGATCGGTATATATATATGTGTGTGTGTGTGTGTGTATGATGAAAACTGATATAGATATACATAATAGAAATCAGACACTGACGATTAAAAATCTACGTTTATATTTTTTTATTGCAATTTGAATGAATGATAGCTAGCGTGGAGTAATAATGTGTTCATGAGTTTCATCACTCAATAATCGGTGAAGGCAATGCCCACTTCCTTGGTTGTTGGTGATCTTTATATTAGATTTATGTGTGTGGTAATGTATGTTATGATTTTATAGCTATTCGATTAATTTCATTACTGTGTTATTTGTCTGATTCTCATCTGTATAATTCATTTATGTAAGTGTTAATCTGTATTGATTTTCTTAATATTTGTTAGTGTGATCTTTATTGATTCATTTAATATCTGTCAGCATGTATATTTTATCAGTCACTTATTACTAGTATTAAGAATAGTGAGATATTGGTTAACAAATTCATTGAATAGTCAATTAATGTCAAAATTCTATTTACATTCAATGGTTTAACTTTGATTTTGTTCATACTATTTCAAAGTAGATAGATCTTCATTCTTCTATATAGATTTTTAGTTTTGTTTTGTTGTGTGCCAGTAATCTATTTTCTGTTTCAGAACTATTTTTTCACGGGTTCCTGTCACACCTGTGACATGAAGTCTACCAATTAGAATTCTATCCAAATGCATATTACATTAGTTTGCATCCATCAACCCTTGGTTTATTAATTGCATCTCTTTGGCATACTTCCACAACACGATTCAAAAGCCTATGTTCTCGGATTGACACTTTAGTGTGAACTAAGGAAGCCATTTCTAAAAGATTAAATCAAACCCATTTTAAAAGAAATTTAAGACCACAGTTTAATCCAATCATTTTGGCGTCGTTGTTGGGGAACGATGTTAAAGACCTGCATTTTGAGTAATCTAAGTTAGGAGCATTTTGCTAGGGAGAAATTCTACATGATAGTTGACTTCATTTGGACAACTACCCTTAGTTTTCTTTGTCATAGATCATTTAGGTGCATGAAACATAATAGGGATAGTAGAGGAAGATTCATTAGAAAAGAAAAGGGAAGTAGTTCACAACCCGAAAAAACCCAAAAATAAATCGTCACCATCCATTGAGAATCCGCAACCCGGAGAATTGCAAGATAAGTCAAAATCACCCATTGAAGGAAGTAGCTCAACTCGGGAAGAATTGAAAAATAAATTGCCATCATTAGAATTACATGAACCTGATCTTGAGAAGTGTGTTATTGAGACCACTATTGTCCAGACACCCGCAAGTACCCAACCAATCTCTTTCGATAAATTACGTAAAAATATTGAAAAATATTTCCAAGAGTCGTACGGGGATAAAGCTGGTCCATTCTCTGAAGAAACCCACAAGCCATTTGAAACTTATTTTACTCCTTGGGCAGTAGAAGTCATGGATCCCAACAACAATAATGACAACAATGATAATGGAAACAACAATAATCACCATAGGGCATTGGCCAACAACAATCCCATTACTTTTGAGTTTCCAATCACTCATCCTGAGCAAGATGCCCCTATGAAGAATATTCCTCATTCTGCTTTACCTATTTTTCGTGGTCTTTCAATGGAGGATCCTGACATGTTTTTGTTTGAATTTGATGTGTTGTGTCATAGTTATGACTATCAAAGCAGCACACAAAAACTCAAACTATTCCCAGCTACATTAAAGGATGCCGCCCTACGATGGTTTATGAACCTTCGGAACATCAAGACATGGGAAATCATGAAGAAGCTATTCCTGAACAAGTACCAAGAATATTGCAAAACAAAGGAGGTTTGGGATGAAATTTTCCGCATGAATCAAAAGGAAGACGAGTTCGTAGAGGACTACCTTGAATGCTTTATGTTCAGTCTTCAACGGTCTCGCCAACATGGACTAAATGATGATGCTATTAAAATTTTATTTCTTAGGGGATAAGAGATGATGTTATGGAAGAATTAAATTTAATAGGAAAAGGGAATATCTCCAAAATAAAATTTAATGATATTTGTGATATTTGCAAGAACTATTCAAGGTTGCAACGTTTGGGAAGGAGCTATCCAAGTAAGCCTTATACTGCAGGAAATACGACAGGTATCACAAAGAGGGAAATAGGCAATCTACTTGAGGACCTTAAAACAGATTTGTTGAGTCATATGGGGAAATAGATAGACACCCTTTACACCCGTAGGAAGCAAGAGGAAGCCAAGAAAGCTTTAGCTATGTTTTTTCCAATGTGTTGCAAGAGACATGGTAGTGAGGATTTCCCATACAATAGGAAAAACATCTCATCCTTAGAAGAAGTCAGTAGGAGCTCCACCTTGAGACCTCTTCCTATAGGTATGCCCGAAATGGAATATTCTGAGGAACCTGTCTATTACACGACCCCTAGGCGACCTTTTCCACCTCAAGTAATGCACCCTATCATAATGAATGACTATCTTGCCCCAGGACCTAGCCAACCCAATTCTTATCAACCAGGATGGTATGGGGGTTGCCAACCCCCATACCCTCAATGGATGCCACAGTATCAATATACTTCACAACCGTGGAAACAGGCATGGAGGGCACAACCGCCACAACCGTCACCATACCAAAAACAACCATTTCCATCACAATCAAAATTTCCACCTGCTCCTATGATCAACCCATACCAACAGTCACAACAAATTCTTTTGTCCTTGCTATCATCAACCGCTCAACCTATCAATCCAACAAACCATCCACCACATCCACCAAGACCTACATCAATGCCAGCCCATCTAAATCCCAACCCCAACAATAAGGAAACCTAACCAGTGTATAATAATGAGGCAACAGGCTACTCCACCTATCCCATAAACACATTAGAAATAGATGGAGTTCAATTGAGGTCAAGGAAGGCTATTCAAGGGCCCACCATTACATAAATCAATGAGGAGTTAGAAACAGAGCTAGCTAAAGAACCTCCCTTCCCGAACAATTTCAATCTGAACCAATAAAAAGAGAGAATTCTCAACCTGAATTTGATTTTGTTAATGAGTTGTGCAATTTTAACATCAAGATTCCTTTGTTGTAGGCCATCAAGGACATTCTTGTCTATACAAAAACAATTCGTGATCTATGTACCTAGAAGTAGAAAAAGAAGCAAGACCTGAAAACTATCCAAGTCATCAGACAATTGGCAGATCTTATGCTTGGAAACATAACCATTCCAAAGTACTTTGATCCAGGGAGTCCTGTCATTAAGGTAACTATTGGTAAAGTAATTATTCCTAACACCCTTGTGGATTTGGGTGCTGCAATTAATCTAATGACAAATGAAACAAAGGAAAGACTGTCATTAGAAGGACTTAGGCCTACTCCCACAGTTCTTCAAATGGCAGACAAATATTTGGTTAAGCCCGAAGGTGTGATTGAAGATGTAATCCTTTCTATTGATTCATGGGAATACCCAACTGACTTTGTGATTTTGCAGCCAAAAATTAAGCTGGGGGGATACCCCCTAATTTTGGGATGACCTTGGTTAGTAGTCGCAAATGCATGTATCAATTGTCGATCCAAGAACATGGTCATTTCTATTGGTGAGCACAACAAACAACTGACTCTATAACCTCCAGCACAACCTTTGTTGGAAACAGAGGAACAAATTTGGATTGATAGTGACTTAGATGAGTCATTGCCAATTCTAACAATTGATATAGCCTTAGATATGGAAGAACCTACTGAGGATAATATTCTTGTTAATTTCCTTCAGAGTAGGTATACGTTTAATAAAAATTTTAAAAGCATGGTCGTCCATTCATATATAAATACTCAATATCTTTTTGGGAATTTTCCATTTGTGGGTAGTTCACGTTCTATTCAGCACTTTATCACATTGCATCAGTTGTTGCCCCATAATTTATTATATGGTTCATTCTTATCTTTTTCAAATTTGAGTGATAGGCCATCCACTTCGCAAGTCTTATCCATTGACTCACCTACACAATCAAAAGCTATGGAAATTTTTCCTAATTGTACACTTAACGTTAATCCACAATTAACCCCTGAACAAATCCAATATCTTATTGCCATGCTTAGAACAAAAAAAGATGCATTCACTTGGGAATACCAAGATATGTGTGGCATTCATCCTGACATGTGCACCCACCATATCTACATTGAAGAAGGTAGTCGTCCAATTAGGCAACCACAACATCGGCTCAACCCTGCCTTGCATGAAATAGTTGAGGAGTTACAAAAACTGTTAAATGTCGGGTTTATATATCCTATTTCAGATAGTCAGTGGGTTTCTCCTTTAGTTTTGGTTCCTAAGAAAAATTGTAAATGGAGAATTTGTGTTGATAATAGAGCATTAAATAAATCTACTAAGAAAGATCATTTTCCATTACCATTTATTGATCAAGTATTAGACACTCTTGCAGGTAAGAAGTTCTTCTCTTTTCTGGATGGGTTCAGCGGTTACAACCAGATTCGCATAGCAGCGGAAGATCAGGACAAATCCACTTTCACTTGCCCTTGGGGCACCTTTGCCTATAAAGTATTTCCATTTGGTTTATGTAATGCCCTTGCCACTTTTAAAAAGGGTAGTTTTGAGCATTTTTGCAAATCTTGTCAATGACTGTGTTGAGGTATATATGGACAATTTTACTATCCATGGTGATACTTATGAAGAGGCCAAAACAAACTTAGAAAAGGTACTTAGGCATTGCATAGATACCAACTTGTGATTGAGTCATGAAAAATGCCATATACTTATGACCGAAGGGATTGTGGTTGGTCATTACATCTCCTTTAAAGGTATTCAAGTGGATCCTAAAAAGATCCAAATTATCCAAGACTTTCCCACACCTTCTAGCCAAAAATATGTTCGTAGTTTTCTCGATCATGCAAGGTACTACCGGAGATTTATCCAAAATTTTAGTAAGATTGCCTCTCCCTTGTTTTCCTTGCTAGCCAAAGACGTTGCTTTCTCTTGGACACTCGAGTGTCAAGAAGCCTTTGAGGCCATCAAGACAAAACTTGTAACCACACCAGTCCTTAGAGGTCCAAATTGGGAACTACCATTTCATATTCATACAGATGCCTTAGATTGTTCGATGGGAGTTGTGCTTGGACAGAAAGAGGATAATCTCTTTTACTCCATCTACTACATCAGCAAGAACTTCACAGGGGCCAAGGTAAATTACACGGTAACTGAAAAAGAGTTTTTAGTTGTTGTGTATGCAATCAATAAGTTTCAACATTATATTATTGGTTATAAAGTGTTTGTCCATACAGATCATTCGGCAATTCAGTTTTTAATGAATAAACCCATGGTAACCGGTAGAGTTATTAGATGGTTTCTCTTACTCTAGGAATTCGATATAACTATACTTGATAAGCCTAGTCGAGAAAATGTGGTTGCAGACTTTTTGTCCATATTACAACACCCAGACAATGAACCCACTCCAGTCGATGATGCATTTCCAGATGAGCACATCTTTGCTATATCAACAAAGAGCCCATGGTTCGTCGATATTGCAAACTATCTAGTTACATGCAAGTTCCCACCACATTTCTCTCTGAGGGAACGATGAAAGCTAGTTGGACTTAGTGGGCAGTATACATGGGTCAATGGATTACTCTTCTGCATTGGCATTGAAAATATCTACGACGTTGTGTACCCGAAGATGACGTCTTCGATATACTTTGTGCATGCCATACAAAATCATGTGGAGGACACTTTGTTTCTCAAAGGACTGCCCAGAAGATTCTCACTGTAGGTTACTACTGGCCTACAATCCACAAGGATTGTAAACACTATGTTCATCATTGCAACAAGTGTCAGTGTATGGGCCAACCCACACGCTCAGACGAGATGCCCTTACACCCGTAGTTGTCCATAGAGCCATTTGAAAAGTGGGGCCTTGATTTTGTTGGCCCATTCAACCCACCATCAAGAAACAAGGAGTACATCCTTGTATGCACCGATTATGTAACCAAGTGGGTCAAAGTGGTAGCTCTGAAGCATGCCAGAGATGCAAAAGTAGAAGATTTCTTTTATTCCAAGCTTTTTACAAGGTTTGGTGTGTCGCGAGAGATAACCACAAATCAAGGACCACAATTCATGTCTGAGCTCATTTTTTCCTTGGTTCGTGAGTATGAAATTCACCATCGCAAGTCTACACCCTATCACCCTCAAGCCAATGGGCAAGTAGAAATCACCAATAGAGAGATCGAGAATATTCTTACTAAGATAGTTGCTCTTCATAAGCGTGATTGGGCTACATTACTCCCTGAAGCTATGTGGGCCTATCAAATAATGTGGAAGACCACTACTAGTTTGACCCGTTATGAACTTGTCTATGGTAAGAAGGTAGTCCTTCCCATTAATTTGAGATAAAAACTCTTTACCCTGCACTACAATTGGGTATGAGTCTTTCTGATGCACAGAAGGCACACATTGATCAACTAAATTCCTTAGATGAATTGCGCCAGGAAGCACTCTTTCACACCAAGGTTGTTCAGAAATAGCGTGCTCTATGGCATGATTGTCACATCCGACAATGGTCATTCCAACCTGGAGATTGGGCACTCTTACACGATTCCTGCTTTCAAGACTTCGAAGGAAAGTTTCACACATGATGGATGGGACCCTACGAGATCCAGATTGTATATGTTAATTTTGTTGTTCATCTTTGTACAATGGACTCTAAACGAAGAACTCTCCTTGTCAATGGTCACTGCCTCAAACTATACAAGAAGCCTATTTCCAAAGAAGCTTTCTTTTTAGAGGTGGCACAAGAAATTACTGTTGTTCCTTTTTCTCTCCTTCGGGATTGATCAATAATAATGATTTTAAAACATATAAAAAAACAATGCAATAAAAGATCCAGCGATGAAAACCCTTTTTGGGCGTTGTTGGCCGGTTAATGTTCGAAAACTGGCTTCCGACGAGCATTACTCGTTAAATAAACCTAGTGGTGAAAACCGATTTTTCGGTGCCACTAGGCGGTGGTAGATTGAAAACCAGGCAACCGGCGGTCTATTGTTGTTAAAAGAATAAAATAAATAAAAATAAATAAATAAATAAAAAGAAGGAAAAAAGAAAAAAGCGAAAAAAGAAGAAATCTTCCTATTATTTTTTCTGCAAGGATCTATCCCACTTTCTATTTTCGGTGTGTGACTCCCTCACTCCATTCCTTTTTCTTCCATCCCCCTCCCCTTTCATATCATTTTCCCATTCTTGGCCGGTTTCCCACAACTCCATTTATGATTTCACCTTTCTCGTTATCATGGTTGTTTGTGTCTTACAGCCAACAACCATTATCCGACTAGCAATATCTTCCTATCCTTTTTGGTGACAGGCAATGTTCACTATCTCTTCTAGCTCGAGTTCCTATCTTTTCCTTGCAAGAAGCCTTTCGTTCCATTGCGAGGTGTTCACTTCCCACAGTTGGTTCCCTGGTTTGTTCTCATATCTTCGTTGGCCTCAACAAATTTTTTTCTTCCCACTTGGTGGCTCGCTCATTATCCAATCCTCATTGGTCATTTTCCTACGCCCGCGAATGCTCTGCTTAGTTGTCCTGCTGCCATCATCTCCTTTTTGGCCACTTGGAAGCATTTGTCCTCCATACCACCACTTCTCTTTCCATTATTACCACCTAGTTGTCCCTTTCAGGCAATCTGCTCTCGGCAGCTATCATCCGTATTGTACGACATCCCGCTTGTTCCATCCACTTTATTTTTGGTCACATCTTTATAGATCTTCGATCTCTAATGTACATTATTCCATCATTTTGAGGCATGCGACGTACCTGCTTCCTGTTGGAGCTCGTCTCTCTCTCGTGATGATTGGTAATTTATTTTTCTCAATTTTTTTCTTTCTTTTATTTAATATTTTTTGTTTCCTTTTGTCAAATGGCACATTGCCCCATGGACGGTTCAACCAATCAGCTGGGGGGAAGGGTTGTCATAGTCATTATTTCTTCCAAAGGTTATCACCATTATTATCTCTGTATTAATCTCTCATTAACTATACTTGTCATCATTTCCTGCCAAGTATTCATTACCAAATTTAGCACTTGTTACTGTTAAACTGTCTTCCCTAAAACCATATTTGTCCAAGTCATTGGTATTGAGCTACAGTGAGTTTCTACGAACATGAAAGTGGTCACCGCATGTGTCATGAGCCCATCACTCTGCAAAATTTAAAAATGCATGCCAAAGCATACACAAAATTTCAGAGGGCCCATTGGGATGTTTATTTCAAATGACTGAGAGGGTTTGATGAGAGATTTGCGCTGGAATTCGCCCATAATTTTTGCAACCAGAAGGCTATTGTTCGAGGGCTAGATATTACGGTTACCATGGAAACCATTGCTGAATTTTCTGGACTTCCACTAAATGGAGAACAATATTTTCCCAAGAAATCCAAGCAGTCTACAGAGTTACAACCAACATGGAAAAAATTCTTGTAGAGGGGTGAATCTGTGGAAATAGTTTTCGGGCAGGGTACCAAATTACAATCTTTACCAAGACATTGGAGAGAATTCGCCAGGTACATTATTCATTATATCACTTGTGAAGGAAGGTTTCAATTTATTTTTTCCCAACATTTCAAATTAATGTTACATTTACAGCAAGGGTTGTTGATCAATATTCCATATTTTATATATCGGACCCTACAACGAATGTCTAAAACGATGAGAAGTGGTAAACCCCATTGTTTGTATCACCATGGTTTGATGAAACTTCTGGTAGTTCGAGAATTGAAGTTATTTTCTCCTCCTGGTGATTGGGACTCATTTGTCCATTCTCAGGATGGTGAGGATATAGACCCTTTGAGGAAGATGAATCTTTCGCAGAGGGTTCCTCTGAAGACAATTCTTTGGATGAAGATTTTGTCTCTAACGAGACGCCTAAGAAAGCCAGTGAAAAGAAAAATAAGGGAAGCCCTAGCAAATCCTCTATACAAACCCAAAAACCTAGAAGAAGAATGACCAGGAGTTCCACAAGGCGAGATGCATCAAAATCCAACAAGCCAAAACCCTCACCTCCAAATGAGAAGGATCGTGAGAAAAAGAAATCCTTAGAATCACCACCCACTGGTCAATCTGGTGACAGGAAGGGGAAACAAAAGTTAGATGTTTCAATCAAATTAGATAACATGGCCCAGGTAGCTGGTAGTGTGTTGGGTTATGAGGAAATAAAAGTCTTGTCTGAAGTAACGAGGAAATGAGGGAAATTCCATAGAGAATTCAGTAGGGAAAAACTTCGAAAGGCAAAAGAAAAAGAATCCAGACAACAAGTTGGTGAGTCTCCAGAAGATTCACCTAGTACTGACCTAGAAAATGAGCCAACTGAAAATCAACCAGAGCAAACAAAGGATACTAGGGTTATGATGCCACCAAAAATGAATCAAGAAAAAGAAATTGAAAAAGTAGTGGCTCCAGAGATATAAGCACAGGTTCCAGAGGAACCAATGGACAATGTTGGCAATAATCCTCAGATACAGTTCTTGACAAAGGACATTGTCCATGAGGTAGAACAAGAGAAGACAGAGCATGATGCACCATCTGGTTCTGACCCACATGAGGCTGATAAGACAGATGAATTGATTGGGGATGTGAATGCAAGTTTTCAGACTGAAATCCCTGAAGTCGAAGAGGAATTTGAGGGGGAAGGTCCTCCAAGTGTGATAGAAAAAGAATTTCAGGATCTGAAAGCTTAATTGACTAAAGTACAGACATAAAACTAGACCTTACATGGGTTGTTACAAGAATCTCATTCCATTGTCAATTCCCAAGCAAAGGAGATAGGTGAACTCAGAGCTGAACTTGATATAATAACAACTTCTCATATATCTATTCAGGAACACAAATAGAAGGTTTAGGCAATGCAACAGCAATGGAATGATGAATTCAAGGGCACATTACAGAAACTCACAGCTCTGTCGGGTTCGTAACCTTTGCATGGGGACAAGCAAAATGTCCAGCTTGGTGGAAATAATGAGTGTAGAATATTCCACTATTTTTACCTTATAATTTCCTTTTTATCTATGTCTTTGTCCATATTCCTATCACCATTTGTTGAAGGAACCTTAATATTTAAAAAAATAAGGAAAATAAATTGGGATTAATGAATTACTGAAAATCATGATAACTCTAATTGTTTCATGTCCAAATGGCAAGAGATAGTTTGAAAGGAAGTTGAAGTTGTTACAAGCATTAGGACCTCAGGAGATCGGTGGAACGAAATTAGCAAGACTTTTTTAGTGACTGATCATTTTTTATTAAGTTGTTTTGATTTAGTGTTATAAGTGGCCTACGGCCTTTATCATTTTAAACTCTTGTTTGTGAGTGGCCGATAGGTCGAACAAACAAACAAACTAATTTGTTTGCTAATAGTATGATCGGTATATATATGTGTGTGTATGATGAAAATTGATATAGATATACATAATAGAAATCAGACTCTGGCGATTAAAAATCTGCATTTATATTTTGTTACTGCAATTCGAATGAATCATAGCTAGCATGGAGTAATTATGTGTTCGTGAGTTTCATCACTCAATAACTGGCGAAGGCAGGGCCCACTCCCTCAGTTGTTGGTGATCTTTATATTAGATTTATGTGTGTGGTAATGTATGTTATGATTTCATAGCTATTTGATTAATTTCATTGTTGTGTTATTTGTCTAATTCTCATCTGTATAATTCATTTCTGTAAAAGTGTTAATTTGTATTGATTTGCTTAATATTTGTTAGTGTGATCTTTATTGATTCATTTAATATATGTCAGTGTATATATTTTATCAGTCACTTATTACCAGTATTAAGAATAGTGAGATATTGGTTAACAAAGTCATTGAATAGTCAATTAATGTCGAAATTCTATTTACATTCAATGGTTTAACTTTGATTCTATTCATACTATTTCAAAGTAGATAGATCTTCATTCTACTATATAGATTTTTAGTTATGTTTTGTTGTGTGCCAGTAATCTGTTTTCTATTTCAGAACTATTTTTTCATGGGTTCCTGTCACACATGTGACAGGAAGTCTGCCAATCAGAATTTTTTCCAAATGCAGATTACATTAGTTTGCATTCATCAACCCTTGGTTTATTAAGGGCAGCTCTTCGGCATACTGCCACAACACAGTTCAAAAGCCTGTGTTCCCAGATTGACACTTTAGGATGAACTGAGGAAGCCATTTCTATAAGATTAAATCAAACCCATTTTAAAAGTAATTTAAGACCACAGTTTAATCCAATTGGTGGTGTGAGTCTTTTCAAATATATAGGTTTTCCCATGAGCTTTAAATTAAAAAATGTTGATGATTAAATCTCCTCGAGAAAATTGATAAGCACATTTTAAGTTTCAATAATGGATGGATCAACCTTGCAAAAAAATAGTTTTGGTTAAATCTATCATTTCTATTCTCCATGTCTACCAACTCATGATCTATCATGCTCCTACTTTTATTCTTCAAGCTCTTGATTAAAAAAATAAGGATTTTTTTATGACAAGGGAGTGAACAAACTTATCCAAAAATATTCACCTTGTTGGCTAAGACAAAGTTACTAAAGAAAAGAAAAATGACAAACTAGGCATAATTTATGTAACTATTATGAGCACCACTCTCAAGGAAAAGCTTGTTTACACCCTTCTAAATCCTATAATATCTCTTTGGAAATAAATTCTTAGTTATAAGTATGGTGATTATAAGCATGGACTTTGTCCATTTGATAACATCCTTCAAAAGTATGGTACTTCTAAAATTTGTTCTTTGATTGTGAGTTGTGGAACCAATTAGGAATAGTACATCTTGGTACCTAGGAAATGGTAGAAATATCAAATGTGATGATCCTATACTGGGAAATAATCCTCTTCACTTTCATATGGCCAAGGAACTTTTGTACATGAATTAGCTGAAAATACACTATTTTTCTCACCTCCTCATGTGGGAAGGAAACTACCTAAAATGGTCTCATCTCAATGGGCTTTATAATGAGCATCTAAGAGAATAGTCTCTTCTTAAAAATAAATTCAAAGGTATGCTTCCTCTCGATGAAAATAATGATGATATTTTAATCTAGGGAAAGATCGTTTCCTTAAGGTGCTACAAGGTTTAGGCTAGTGCTCACTCCTTTTATACTAGGGGAACTCCTTGACCACTCCTTGCATAGTATTTGGAACTTCAACATCACTCCCAAAGTCAAACTATTTCAATGGTTAGTCAAACAAAATAAGGTTTTCACGACATAAAATCTCATTAAAAGAGGCATCTTGGGCCCTCTTATGTGCTTTAGATGCTTTAAAGAATGTGAAATTCAATACCACCTTCTCTTTAACTAAAAAGAAGCTTCTTTGTTTGGATCTCTCTCTCAGCTTTGGAGTTCAATTTTGAAACACACTAAATCTGAAAACATACACACATCATTGGAACTCTTGATACAATAATGCTTTAAAAAGCAAATCTCTCATCAAATTTTTGTGGTCTTCCTTACCTTTTTATTGTACGTGGTTTATTTGTCTTGATAGGAAATAAAATGATTTTTTAAAACATTATAACTCGAAAAAAAAACCCTATCCACAAGATTCAATATGTCATGGTGGAAAACACCAAAGCCTATTTCAATAAAATGCAAAGTCTCCAAAGAAGACTTTAATCTTCTCAACTCAAGATCTTTGATTTTTGCTTAAACTTAGGGTGGGCCTCTAATAATATTGTTGTGCTTATGGCCTACAAATTTGGCCTTTATCTCATTATCAAGGAAAATCTTAAGATTCTCAATGGTTACAAATATTTTAAGTTGATAATCCAATGCCACTCAAGTAAACAAGCGATCAAAATTGTTTAGTTTCACATCATGCTAACTCAAGTTACCAAGGTTTTTCAAATTTTGAATTAAATTAACTATCATATTCCTAGAAAGTTGATCCACTTGGAAAATAAAAATTCCAACTAAGCTTCTTTTCAACTCACATATGGCATTTCAAAACTATATGATGCATCTCAAATGGCATATGATCCTTGTGTCTATGCCTACCCTAACTTGGTACTAGTGTCTTTTTTTTATGTATATCTTACTCTTATTGTAACTGTGAATGATAATCATTACCTAGCTAAACATGAACAAAACAAACAAGGTTAGTCATACTAGTAAGCAGAAAACATCATTCCCTATGAGATTCTTGATCATACTAAGAGAAGAAAACAAGAAACAAAGCATAAAAGACAAGCAAATGAAAACATGTAAATCTATCTAAGTAGCTCAAACCTCCATCCCATTGGGGGATTGGTGTCACTTTGATGTGGAAAGTGGCCCTTTCCCAATCTCAAGTTGATAAGCTCCAAGATCTTTGATGAACAATGATGGTTTTGATGCAAAATGATAGTAGATTCAAGTTAAAATGATATGAAAAGCATGTAGTTGATGGATGAAATGAGTAGAGTAACAATGCATAAGATTGTGGATCCATATTCAATAGAGGAAGCCTCTATTTATAGGAAAGAAGGGTTGAATAATGGGTTAATTTGAGCAATGTGGGACTAAAATGGGATTCAATAGCCAAGTGACAAGTGTCACAAGGCTAATAGAAGCCATGGGGATATGTTCTCACACATGTGTGAGCACATTTTGGGAGAAGGGATGAGTTAAGGCATATAGGTGAGAGTGTAAGAGAATGTAAGAGAGTTGAGGGTTTAAGGGAATGTTGGTGAGAATGTAACAGAGGTAAATGCCCTTGTAAGAGACAAGATGGCATATAAGAAGAATTGAATGCCCTTGTAAGAGGCATTAAAGACACTTGTAAGAGGATTTTAAAGCTTTTGGAGGGAAATTCAAGTTGAGGGAATAGTCTCAGAGAATATGCCTTTATGAGGAAAATAGGTTAATTAATAATTAAAAGAAATAAATTTCATGTGCAACTTAGTTTATAAACCAGGGGTTTATTTGACCAAGGTGAAGTTAAAAGCTACAGAATTAGATAATGAGGATTAGGAGGTAGCTTAAGGTTAATTAATTTGGGATTAATTAACTTAGGCAAGTTGGAGGGATTTATGACATTTTTTTAAATAATTAGATTTATTTAATCAAATGAGAGCACGTAGGAGTTTTAATTAAATATTTTGATTTATTTAATTAAATGGGATGAACATTAGTGAGAAGTGGATGAATTAATCTGATAAAGTTATCTGATTAATAGTAGAAATTGATGAATTTAACTAAACAATAAAAATTATTTAATTAAATAGTTAGAGTAGAAGTGATTTAAGAAGAAACGATGTTAGTAATCAAATTTAGATGCATAATATTGATCAAAATTTATTTAAGTGTCTACATTTTTCCCCTCTTTGAAGTGAGGTACCTGCTACGTTGGTTCAAAGACTAACGCTGCCAAGAACAAAATTCAAAAAAAATATGATTTTTTTGAAAGCCCCACTATTGCCCTACCCTCAAGGGATCAAGTGGAAAATTCAATTTTTTGGTCGAGCTCACAATAAAGATTTAATATCAATTCATCTCAAAGAGGATTAGAAAGCTCAGATATTTGATGTAGATAGATTTGATGATGTATAGATAGTCATTGGCCATGGGTAGCCTCATGCATATTTTGATATATATCACACATATTCGATACTTGGATAGAAATGTTAGTAGAGATAGAAGAATGAGAAGAATGAGATGGATATTGGTTAACCCTTGTTTTTGAGATTGATTCAGAAGTCCAACAAGTCTATGAGTTGTCGAGACTTTATTAGATGTGGTGATGAGTGATGATGATTTGCTTATCCAGGGATTGGCACACGAACGACACAATATTCTTTATGTTTGATAAAATACATAGATACGATGCATCAAGGTATGAACAACCAAGATGGCGTTGTATCCAATGTGATGGACTTTGACTCGAAAAATAGATACGAGCATTCGTGTTCACACCTGACATACAGAAACCTTGATAGGATGTACTTTATAAGCTTCAAACATCTTGGACCAAAACACGGAAAGACATGACCTATCAATGTAATAGTCAACAAGGTATCCAAAACAACCTCCATACATACCTAACAAAGAAAGTATTCATTGAGGTAATATTACAAGAACATCCAACAAGCACAGCAAATGAAAGATAATGATCAATGCCCCATTCCTTTCTCTCTAAATCATTTTGATAGACATCATTGAGAAGTCATTGGAATAAGCGCAATAAGATAAATCATAAGAAAAGATCAATCAAATAAACAAGCTAATGTTCTTCATACCTCTAGCCAAGACTAAAACTACGGTGATGTCTAATGTTGATATTCATTGTAGGAAGGATGTATTCTAGGACATGATTATTAGAAGATTTTGAAACTAATGGGATGATGGGCTATTGATGCCAAGATTTTACCAACTTTTTTACCTATTGACCTAGATTTGAGACCTTTACACTTTACCAATTTGTGACACTTGTTTCTACTTGTTTGTCAAAGGTTGAAGATGACGATCAATTTATTAAGGGTGGATGTTATTGCGAGAGAAAGCGAAATAGGACGGGTAGTTTTGGACCTTTTTTTAAATATTTCAAATTTTTTTAGTGCTTTATAATGTTTTGAGGCTCTTTTTGGATTTGGGGTGTTTTACAAATAATTTGATTTTCAAGTTTTCAAATGTTTTTGTGCTTTATGAGATTTTGACCAAGAACCTATCCTAGGGGCCTCGGGGGCTGATCAAATATTAGCCTTGCCTACATTATACACACAGAGACCTCGTAGTTCGACTGACACAGACTCGTTTATTGATGAAGTATGAACATTGATGGATTGTCAATTTATTATGATGGACACCTAAAGGACCTAACCTAGGGGCCTCGGGGGCTAATCATAGATTAGTCTTGCCTACGTTATACATGCAAAGACCTCGTAGTTTGACATAATGACTATGTTTTTGACCTATCTTTAAATTTTGACATGTTTTAGATGTTTTTGGGTTTTTCAATGTTATGAAAGATTTTAAGGATATAAACGAATCTGATCCAATGTAAGGATAGACAAATTCCCCCAATGTGATGCAATAGACTACCTCAATATAGGCAGGACAAACTGACCTAAGGAATGTGCCAAGTAGTTCTAAAGGGGAACATGATACTCACAATAGCCAGCTATGATACAGATGTGGACAGGTGATGGAAAGAATAATGGAATGAAGGATGAGTGTGATGGAAAGCGATGCAGAACAATCCAATGAATCGATGGTGGATGGAGAGTTCTTATTTACACAAGGTGCCTAGTTACTAGGCTTTCACTAAGGTACTTGCCCAAAGTGCCACCGTAGTGGTTTTCACTACAAGACTATTTTTTCTTTACTGTTTTTAATCCTTTTCCTGAATTTTTTTTTGGATTTTGTTATTTTTTAATTTTTTTATGTTTTTGGATTTATACCTTGCAAGCCTAGGCATAAATTTTTTTGAGATGAGAGCTATTGATAGGTTACTACAAGGGTTCGCCTTCAAGTGACGACAATTGATATGCTCCTAATTTGTAACTTGTCGTGACGATGAAGGGTCCCAACCAATTGGGTTCAAACTTACCTTTGATGTCTGGATTAGGCACGTTCTTTCGTTCAACACTAGCTCTCTGATTTGGAAGGACCAGCCTTTGATCTTCTTGTTATAGCTCTTTTTGAAACAGTTCTGATAAACCTGTAAGTGATTCAAAGAATCTAAGCGATGTTCATCCAGTAGTTCCAGCTCATTCAATCATGACACCTTGTATTCCTCATCAGTGATAAGATTCTGCAAGGATATTCTCAAGGATGGGAGCTCGACCTCAATAGGTAGAATAGCCTTGGAT